>OZ024740.1:179101074-179163574 GCA_964016885.1 Eledone cirrhosa
GTAGTAGGTTTCACTTTGCACTTAGGTAAGGCGGGTCTTCTCTATTACTGTGTAGCGCCAAAGATCTCGGTCCAGTGACATTGTCTTGGAGGTGTAAGTGTGTGAGGTCGGAATCTATCAAGTCGTCCCAGGTTTTTCTGGGTCTGCCTACTCCGTGGCTACCGTCTATTTTTATTGCCCTGCACTTTTTTATACAGCTGTCGTCTTTCATGCGCATCACGTGAACATACCAACGTAGTCTTCTCTCGAGTAAACAACATCTGATCCCTCTTATTTCTATATATATATACACACACACATATATACATATACTACACATTTGTTATCGAAAACATGATCTGCCAACACACTCTTTGAGTTTTCTGAAGGTGCAAGTGTATTTCTGTATCTAGCGAACAATCCTCAACAAAGCATAGCCCAGATAAACAAAAGTGTCATCTACATGCAACATAGTTCCATGCACCATTATATTTGGCTAAATGTATGCTTCACCTGGTGGTGAACATTACCTTAGTCAAAATTGTTGCACGTCATCTTGAGAATGAGCCAGAAAGTCAACATCATCAGCATACCGGAGTTCTCTAATTAGTGTTTGGAAATCGGCAACTAAACCTGCATCCCCACCAAGGTTGCTTGGTGAGGAGTGTGGTTTTGGACACTCCGCGGAATGAAAAACAAAACCCATCAAAGGGCGGATGAACTCAGGAGAGTCAACGGCCATCCAATAGTACATACACTTGTATGTGCTTATATCTTTGTATATATACAAATATTTTTATGTGTATATATATATATATATATATAATTTTTTAACCTTTTAACATTAAACATCTTTTTTAATGGGATAGAGTCCGTGGTTACGAAAATTGAAATAAGTTAGTGAACTGATGCAGCTCATCTACAGGTGTGGTGGCCATAGATGAGAAAATAAAATTTATTGGGAATGAATGACCCTGAACTATTGCAGTATCATTCTAAGAGAGAGACACTTTGAAATAAAACCTGCAGTTGATGTGATTACTGGTCATCTGGTTTAGGCTTGTCACCAGACAATAATCACTGAAACTTAGAGTGGTACTCATGTAGTACAAGTGTTTGCCACTATAATCCAATGATGTACATATTTTATGATCTTTTATGATCTCCTCTGTCATTTTATCAGCTGAAAGTCCCATAGCGATGGAGGAGTGGAGACATATGCAGAGCTGAACAGTTGGAAGTACAGAGTTGCAAATTTGCACACACACATTTACAATCACACTTAGCCATCTTGTGGGCTTCATGTCAAGCTTCTCCATTTTCCCACATTTGCATACCCCATCCTCACCAATCCTTCGACTTAATTTCCTCCTCCATTTTTAGCCATATCTTTCTTGGTCTTCCCCTTCATCTACTGTGTACAGCAACTCCCTTTATACTTTGGGCTAGTATCTTCATCACAACTACAAATAGTGGACTTACTACTGATCCTTGTTGCATTTCAATCATCCATTCCAACTCATCACTTTCTTTCCATCCTTACAACTGTATGCACTTTCTTATATAATGTCATCACTACTCCAACCCACCATCTACTACTCCCAACACTCAATGTCCATGTAACTACTTCCAATAGAACCCTATCCAAAGCTTCCTCTAGATCATCAAACACAAAAATCAAATTCATCCTCTTGTCCCTTTAAGTGCCTCACAAAAATTGCATGTCATTTCTGTGGCAAAACTGCGCTTTATTAATCAACTTTTTTCTTCATTTGCTTCTCTAACCGTATTTCCAATACTTTAACTGCTCTAAATGAGCCACAGTCTAGAAGATTGTCTTTTTGCCTTGTATAGAAGCAAGAAAGTACTCAACTCCCAATTGACTAGTGTACAGTCTTCTTTCACCACTAACCTACAGATTTGTCATCGACTCATTTTTCTCACTTCTTCCTCAGTTATCTCTTCTACCAGCCTGAGAAATGGATAGCTTTCCACATTCAACAATCTATCCATTTTCCCTTTCCCATTTCTTAATCCCATCCAAGTCTACAACAATCACTCATTTCATCCTTCAAAGTTCACCCATGTCATTCAATCATAAACATCGTTCCCTGAACCAGCTCTAAATGCATCCATTAATTCTGTGCCTCATCCCACTTCCACTTTCTTTGCAACCCACATGGCTACCTTGTAACCCAGAGGAGCTGCTTCTGCAACTTTAAATCGTCACTCTCTACCATTCTCAGAATTTTCCTATTTTCTCGCCAAAGCTCTTGCCAAGTTTATTGTCTTAATACTGTTTCAAAGTGTCTTGATAGTCTTTTTGACCATCTACACACATCAACAACAAAGAAAACATCTTTCAGTCTCCTAAGCACTTTCAAATTAATTTGTGTCATCTAATATACTTGTTGCTTCCTCTAACCTGTACACTTTCAGCCTTGGTTGATATTTCATTCACTGAACTCTACCTTCACCCTCATGTCATAGACAAGATGGTGCTGTGTAACAACTTCCTTTCCTGAGATTACTGTTCTATCATTAAGGATCCTCCTACGTTATTCACATACCATCAGGTAGTTGACAGTTAACAACAGCCCATCTGACTTGAAAGTAGCTAGAACTAGGTGTTAGATTGATATTTCTGCTTCATTAGCAAACCCCCAAATCCTTTCACCCTCTTCATTCCTGTCACCATATCTACAGTTCCCATGGGTTCCCACAAAATCATCCATGCTCTTCCAATATGTCCATTCAAATCCTCTCCCATCACGATAACTAACCACATTTTCAATCATCTCTATTGCACATCAAAATCTATCTTTCTCTGTGGTGCCTATCCTGAGATAATGTTCACCAAGTACATTCCAATCACCAGTTTCACCATCAATCACCCATGTCAATCACAAATACTTCAGTCTATAAATAACAAAAATCAAGACACCAACACTATGCACACCTTTGACACATTAGCTTGTACCTCTGACCTCGTCTCCCTCTCAACATTCTCACACCACGTATTTTCCATCTTTATTATTCCTGCACACAACATATGTTCACTCTTCTATCCAGTGCCTCTTCCATCTCCATGTCACCACCACTATATTCAATGTCCTAAATCTTATAAAAGAATGACAATGATATTCAGGGTTGGGAAAGGTGTCTTGCTCCAGAAACAAAACCTTACATGGAATCTATGAGCAAGATGTGGTCCCCTGATCAATGTAGTCTCAGAACATGACAGCCCACCTAATCTACGTAAGTATGGAAAATAAACATAAACTGATGATGATATACAAAAACATATCTGAGTATATTGTTAACCAAACTAATTAGTTTTGCAAGAACAGCTAGCCATCATCATCATCATCATCATTTCATTTTACGTCCGCGTTTTCCCTACTTGCAAGGGTGGGACGGGAACTGATTCTGGCTTGATTTCTACAGCTGGATGCCCTTCCTAACACCAACCTCATTTACAGTGAGTACTGGGTGCTTTTTTGCCGTGGCACCTCCACGACCACTTTGCAGTGGAATGATAGGGACCTCAGTCCCTAGCATCTCATTTCTACAGCTGAGTAAACTGGAGCAATGTGAAATAAAGTGTCTTGCTCAAGGAAACAACACATCACACGGTCTGAGAATTGAACTCACAACCTTTCGATTGCAAGGCCAATGCTCTAACCACTAAGCCATGTGCCTCCATGTTTTTGAGTATTTGTAACCATAGTTTAGAATTCAAGAATTAACATTACCTTGGCAGGAATGACTCCATTTTTACTTACTAGATCATTGGAACCAACCATTCCACATGGCTGTAGGTTCTGCAAAGAGTCTCTCTTATTCTGCAAACAACAGAGAATGGTTGAGGAAATAGGAAGTATTTTATTATAAAAAATGCATTTTGTAACTTCTCTCAACATAGCTAGTTGCACTGATACTTATTTACATGCAGTTATATGTCAACACAAATAATTGTTATTTAGCCACAAGGCCAGAAATTTAAAGGGAAAAAGATGCCTACCTCCTATTTGTCTGGTACATTATCTTACCGACTGCAGAAGGACGTCAGGCAATACTGATCTCAACACAAAGTCAGTACAAACGAAGCAAAACATCTTGTCCAATAATTCTACCAATTCACTGCACATTGATACAATCATAACAAACCAAAAATACTTTGCATTACGTGTATGGCTCTTTTTGTGTTTAAATCTTGCCATGGTTAACTTTAACTTTCATCCTTCCAGAATCAATGAAATAAAGTACCAGTCCTCGCCCCTCAAATTTCTGGCTTTACGGCTGATATGAATTATCATTATCAATATTATAGGCAAGCATTAGTTGAAATATTTTTCTATTATCCCCAGAGGCTACAGAGAGACAGAAGAGAGAAATGAAGCGAGCATGCTTTGTTTGATGAGCTGAGACAAAAGAAGGCCGTAAAGAGGTATCAGGGGAGGTGTGCAAGAGAAAAGACTGTGCTGGTCTAGATATGAGATGTATATGGATGAGGAATGCTGATTGAAGAAGTCTCAGTGAAAGGAAAATGTAGTAGAGGACCAAGATAAACCCAGGCTATGTGAAAATGCTATTTTTTCCTGTTTTAGTTGTTTAGTCAAGAGAGAGAACAGTATCCATGAGCCATTTCAGGAGCCTCCAAGTCTGGCGTGAGGAATGAAGAGATGTATCCTCACACTAGAAATCTAGATCAAATGCTTGCAACAGATTGAACACTGCTAAAATACCTAAGGTTCAGGTGATCATGACAAAACATCTGACCAATTAAATAGGTTAGGGTAAGAATGGAACTCAAAATGCAAAAAAACAGAATATATACCCCAATATACTTATCTGACACTCCACTGCCCTACACTCCATATTATCGACCCCTGAAGGACGAAACACTAAGTTAAACTTAAAAGGTACTATACAATGGCAGCAAACCTGAAATCACATGGCTATGAACTTAATCATATAGTCATGATGTAAGGTGGTTAGTGAAAAGAAGGGCACCCAGCCATAGAAAGCTTACCAAACAAAGGGCTGGGCTAGGAAGACCCCTTAGTCATGTTGGGGACATGGTAGCCTCTCTAGTGTTGGTGACCTACATGATAAACACACCTAGTACATGCTGTAAAGATGTTGGTAATAGAAAGAACATTCAACTATAAAAAGCTTGCCAAACAAAAGGATAGAAAGACACTCCAGTTTTGTCAAAGACATGACCTTGCCTGTGCACTCGTTAGAATACAAGACCGTACATAAGTGAGACGCAGATCCCTAGCCTGTCCGGGATTTCAGCAGCCCCACTTCAGTACTGACTTGGTTTATGTAGATCCATCCAACTCTTTCTCGCAAGGAATGCTGATGTTAAAAGAGCAATGGTGGTGATGATCACTTTTTTTTACCTTACAGGTTTTGAACACCATATTTGAATTCATCTTTATAAGTATCACAACATCATGCTGGTAGCAACATCATCTTAAACTCTCAATTGTATTAACTTTATCGTCCTTTAAGGAACAGTCACCTTAGGAATATACAAATAAATTTAATATCCTTTTGATACCAACTACAACACTGAAACAAAACAGTTTACCTTTGCAAGTTCCTATTTATTAAAACCTTCCATCATTGTATGTAAGGACCTTTTGTTATGTTTCAAGCACCAAATAATTAAGTTCCCACTGCATGCCTAAATTTCTTTAAATTATTGATTATTATAAAACTAAATTGAAACACGCAGGCAAAATATTTCATTAGGAATATGGTCACGAAATGGTTAAAGGAGTGAATACCCATGGCATATGGCAGTTGTCAGAATGCGCTTTCTAGTTCTAATGAAACTGGAGACATGAACACCTTTTTCCTGTTGCAAGAGAGACCCACCATGCACATACCAACAAAACTTTTCATTGCATAAACTACAAATATGAATTACTACACACTAATAATTCTGTTGTATAAAATAAAATGCTAAAATCCATTATTGTAAGCAACAGCTGAAATTGTTGTGAACAGACCCAAACTTAATCTTTATGTGTGTGTATTATATTTGAAAACAACCACCACCAGATTATATCAGGATAATACTATATCTGAAAGTAAGTGCAAGGATTTTACATGGAAGCATGCTAATAATTGTTTCTACTTTTGGCATAAGGCCAGCAAATACCCAGTGCATTACTGGTACTTTATTTTATCGACCTCGTAAGGGCCGTAACTATGCGTCAAAGCATGGCGTCCGACCCTCTACCGATCCTGCCAATCCACGGACTGTTCAAGTCTAGATCATTTATTTGTCTTCTGTCATGAACTACTTCAGTAGAACAAATTCTGTTAAAAGCTAGGGAAAGGATTATATATATGATTGTTGTTGCTCTTGTTATATTCTGTTTTATATGTTGCTGTAGTAGTTATGAGATTTTATATAATAGAACATATCATGTTTGGCAGACCAACTATATTCAAATTAAGCAAAAGAAACTTTTGGAAAAATGACAGGAAGTAGAAAGACACAACGATGAAATACCAAATGAAGAAATTTACCTAATTTCATTTACGAGACATGAGTAAAAGATGATGATGCTGCCAATTATCAAAATCTACATGAAAAAATAATTGATGTAGCAGTTTTCTCTTAACTAAAATCAAACCATTTTATATCATTAAAAAAAAAAAAAAAAAAAAAAATAGCCCCACAAAATGCATCCAATACACTGAAATGGATGTAGGGCATCCAGCTGTAGATGATTATGCTGGAAAAGTTGCTGGCTGCGAAAATGGCATCCCATCAACTCGCTACACAAATTACCTGAACTTTATTGATTGAGTGATAATATTTTACAAAGCTATTTACACAAAACACTATTAAAGTGAACAAAAAAGGAACTGAAACTAAAACAAAAAGCAATGAAAGAAAGGGAGAGAGTGGGGACAGACACTACACCCCAATCTGAATGGTGCTTCAGCTGCGTCTAGCGGACAAAATGGCAAAGGCATTACAGCGGAAAATAGTCAGATACAGCTACCCCACATACAGGATTCCTTTCTCAAGCCGTCTTTCCGATTTAAAGGAGGATTGATCTATTTCCAAGTTGTACTTCTCTTACAAAGACGATCTGTAAACATTATCTCTTTGCCTTTCATCCTTACGGGGTTGATAAAATAAAGTACCAGTAATGCACTGTGTTATTGCTGGCCTTGTGCCAAACGTAGAAACAATTATCTCTTAGTGTGAATATTTTCGTCGCACTGTCTGCGGACATGAACTTGTATACTATATGTGTTAGTCATTATATCAGGGACCAGTTTATCATACCTAATTAATCAGATAGTTTGCCACTGAAATCGGTGGGTGGGTTTTTCTATAATAATTGTTTCTACTTTAGGCACAAGGCCAACAATTACCCAGTGCATTACTGGTACTTTATTTTATCGACCCCGTAAGGATGAAAGGCAAAGTCAGCCTCGGCGGGATTTGAACTCGGATCGTAAAGGGACGTAACTATGCTGGAAAGCATGGCGTCCGACCCTCTACCGATACTGCCAATCCAATAATATTGGTTCCTGATTTAGGTACAAGGCCAGCAATTTTGGGAGCGTAAAGTCGATTAAATTGTCCCCAGTGCGTGACTGGTACTTTACTTTATCGACCCTGTAGAGATGAAACGCTAAGCTAACATTCGGCAGGATTTGAACGCAGATCGTAAAGGGCCGTAATTCTATGCCATAAAGCATGTCCGACGATTCACCGATACTGTCAATCCACCGTGTTTTTCTATATCTTAATATTTCGACAACGAACATTTCTAAATACTACAATATATATATACCCATGGCTAAGAGCACTCAGTCCATAGGACGAGTTAAGTATTAGCTACAACACATATATATAAAAGATTTTGATAATTGAGTGTATGTGTGTGTATATATATATATATCTACACACAGACATTTGAGAGTAAAAAATATCCTAATAAATAAACAGATTAAATCAATTATAATAAAACATGAGCAAACATTAAAACTCGAGAGGGAGAGAGACTGGGAATCAGGAAAAATTAAACAAGACTTGCTGAAGATTGAATTTCCTTTGTGTTACACACTTCTACTAAATAACATAACGTGTAGCTACCTATTGAAAACGAATACCTACATCAGTTCTTGCAAATATATAAGTTATGCATGCATAGAAACAGTATTTGACAGCGAAGTATATTATCTGTTAAAGTAGAAATGTTAGTAGTTTTTTACGAATAAGCCAAGCATTATATTTACATAAAAGTATATTTCGCTATAGTTAATATTAATATAAGTAGAACCAAATAGTCGTAACGAACCGTTGTCTGAGATATCTTTCCCATTGTTGTAGTTGTATAAATTACGCGTAGAGAATATTTTTTTTTTCGTTTTACAAATGGCTGTTAAGTGTTTACTTCTTTCCCGAACTTTATCCTGTTCTAAATTCCCTCCAGAAAATACGCGAGATTTTGATTGGTCTAATATCACATCAGTTATCGTAAAGTGGATTTAGACTGATTTGTAAATACAACAGCTGTTATGACTCGACTCATTACTTGAAAACAATAGTATAAAATAGTTTTTAAGCATCTTATCTTTTATTTAATATATGTAAAATAACTTTTAGAATAGTTGTTTATGATGCAATAGTATTATTTAACTAATATTACTAATAGGACGGTGGATTGGCAGTATCGGTAGATGGTCGGACGCCATGCTTTGACGCATAGAGTTATGGCCCTTGCCATTCTGAGTTCAAATCCCGCCGAGGTTAACTTTACCTTTCATCCGTATGGGGTCGATAAAATAAAGTACCAGTAATACACTGGTTTGCTGGCCTTGTGCCAAAAGTAGAAACAATTATTTAACTAATATTACACCCAGGGTTACACGTTATATGTGTCTCTTCATCCTCTCTCCGTTTTTTCAAACTTTAGTAAATATTTCAACACTGGGTTGGCGGAATCAGTAGTGTCAGGCAAATTCATTGGGTTATTAAAAAAAAAAGAAGGAAATGATAATATTTAAAAAATGAAAATTATTGTGTACAGTGCTCAGGTGCACTCACTGTGCTAGAAATGGCAGTCATATCTTCTGTAAATCATATAATACCAAATAAAAAAAAGAAATAAAAATGGTTATATTGGATATCGTTTTCCTAAATACACAATGTCAGCCGAAAAACAACAAAAAAACACGTGAGACGATAATATTCATCGATTTACATTGATCTTTAACTAAACATTATTAAAAGCCAGTACTGCGAATTAAGTTGCAGTTCTTAAATTATCCGATTCTGGAATTTCTTCAAACTATATTTCTATGATTTTACGATCCTTTAGAATATGCTACGTATATATTGTCCTGTATAATTATTGTAAAACTATACTGTTTTATTTTTATTTTGCCTATTTTACGGCATTCTTTTTTTTTTATTGTTTAGAATTAAAAAAGTTTATTTTATTTGCAGTTATATAAATTACATTACAAAATGTTCACAATTCTTTCAGAATGAAAACTTAAACTCATATAATAAATACAATTAACTATTGGTAGGAGCCTCACAAATATAACACACCAAAATATACGATCAGAGCGAGAGAAAGAAAAAAAAAAGGGAAAACAAAAACATAAAACGACTCTTAAGGGCGACAATCGGCCGCACATCAGAGGTGTCAGCTGGATTTTTTGTGGAAGCCAATACGCTCGTAGCATCACCGTGGGTGATGGCGAAGCTAAGGCGCTGAAACAAAAGGAATGTGAAAGTTTTCACATCTGTTTCTAGCGGATGCGAGTAGCCAAAAGTTACACACGCGTATGCACACACAGGCATATACACATGTTTATATATATAATATTAAAATATAAATATTAATAAAATAGATGTTATTTTGATCAATTACATTTTATTATACATATTTTGGATGTACAACAGTACGTCCTCATCAAACAAAATATAATGATACATGACATACCCTGAGATGTTAAATGGTTAAGATTTAATCGAGGTAGTGATTAAATCTTAACCATTTAACATTTCAGGGTATGTCATGTATCATTATATTTTGTCTGATGAGGACGTACTGTTGTACATCCGAAATATGTATAATAAAATGTAATTGATCAAAAGAACATTTATTTTATTAATATTTATATTTTAATATTAATAACTCCGGAAATTAATTTTCTCGTAGAGTGCTTCCAATCTACTGTAAAACTCATTCTTTGACATACTCATTGAATATTGTTTAACACTTTAATATATATATATATGTATATATGTATATATATATATATATATATATATATATATATATATATATATATATGTGTGTGTGTGTGTGTGTGTGTGTATATATATATATATATATATATATATATATATATATATATATATATACTAACAGTATCTTTTAACCTGTTAGTTCTTTCGTTATTGTGTGGTTGGGTTTTGCCTACCACATGGTTCAATTTCTCCAGCTATTTAAACGTATGTTATTACTCTCAGATTGGCAGTATCGGTAGAGGGTCGGACGCCATGCTTTCCAGCATAGTTACGTCCCTTTTCGATCTGAGTTAAAATCACGCCGAGGTTGACTTTGCCTTTCATCCTGACGGGGTCGATAAAATAAAGTACCAGTAATGCACTGGCTTACACACGCGTACGCTGGCCTTGTGCCTAAAGTAAAAACAGTTATTACTCTCAGGACCTACCCTTATTGAGTGCTTTGCTAAGTCATTCCTGTTGTAGGTCGAATTTGCTTGCCCATAGCCAAAACTTCGATTTTACTAAGCTTCCACTTATTTAAATATATATATATGTATATATATATATATATATATCAAAGTAAAATATATATATATATATATATTTTACTTTCCAATCTACTTTTATATATATATATATATATATATATATATATATATATATATATATATATATAAAAGTTCTATTTAAATTGTTGGGATACAACAAGCAAATATTTTTATAACTGATATAAAGCACTCAACAAATATTTGGAGTAAAAATACGATATTAACAAATGGAAACTATATTTATAAAACCATATTTATTTCATTATACATATTTCAAGGAGACCAAGTTAAATTATGGTGTGCTTTCATCAGATAAAATATAATATAGATCAGTTTTATAAATAAATATTGACATATATATTTTACTTTCCAATCTACTGTAAAACTCATTCTTTGACATATTCATTGAACATTGTTTAACACTTTAATATATATATATATATATATATATATATAATTTCTACTTTTGGCACAAGGTCAGAAATTACCTTTGTAATTGCTTTATTTTATCGACCCTGTGAGGATGAAAAGCCAAGTTCACCTACGAAAAGATGGCGTAGAAAATACAATGTAACAGGATGAAACAATAGCACCACTGACGATGATGCAGATGTGCAACGAAAGAACTTTGATAAACTATATATATGTGTTTGTGTCTATATTATTTCTATATTATTTTTGACCGTTGGTCAGTCAATGGCAACATTGAGGACCGAATAAATTAGATTACCGATATAAAAGACACAGAAGCGAAAACCAACCAAACAGTGGGTGTGTTCTGTTATTAATTCTGGCAATATTACACAAATATGACCCTCCCCAAGTATAACAATATATATATATATATATGTATATATATATATATATATATATATATATGTGTGTGTATATATATATATATATATATATATATATATATATATATATATATATATATATATATATATATATATATATATAATAATATATTTAGAAACACACAGATACATGCGGACACACACATATACATGAATGCATCCGCACCCAACCGTGAGTCAAGGGTGCCAACTTCACCGATGTTGCTCAATGAATGACTGGGACAGACCAATCCGGTTGAACTAGACTGAACCAGTATCAGAGTTAAAAATACATTATGAAGGGAGAAGAAACATTTAGATATAATTAGTAATAAAATGTATCATACCTAAACTGCTCCTAGATTCCTCGACTACGTAGTTTCGTGGCATAAACAAAAACAATACATCATAAAGATATAGAGTCCTTGCGAGATCTGCCGACTTATCAAGAGGATACCTCATTTTACTAGTCTCAAGAACGCGTCTACACGACGTGAGAAAGAATCCCAAAAGGCGGAGGGGGAGATAGTCACGCGATATAACGGTCGAGAAACAGAGCTAAGCCTCTTATAACCCCGAAGAAAAATACCACGGAGGCGGAGGGGGTATTTATATCGAAGCCGTAGAAGAGGTGGTGAAGGAGGCGAGAAGTATGAGTAATGGAAGCTTTTCAGCAGTCCCCACACTTCAAAGGTTGCTCGACCAGAGGGAGTTATTAACAATATATTTAGAAACACACAGATACATGCGGACACACACATATACATGAATGCATCCGCACCCAACCGTGAGTTAAGGGTGCCAACTTCACCGATGTTGCTCAATGAATGACTGGGACAGACCAATCCGGTTGAACTAGACTGAACCAGTATCAGAGTTAAAAATACATTATGAGGACTCTATATCTTTATGATGTATTGTTTTTGTTTATGCCACGAAACTACGTAGTCGAGGAATCTAGGAGCAGTTTAGGTATGATACATTTTATTACTAATTATATCTAAATGTTTCTTCTCTCTTCATATATATATATATATATATATATATATATATATATGTATATATATGTATATATATATATATATATATATATATATATATATATATATATATATATATATATATATATATATATGCGTATATATATATATATATATATATATATATATATATATATATATATATATATATATATATATATATATGTATATATATATGTATGTATATATATGTATATATATATATATATATATATATATATATATATATATATATATATATATGTATATATATATATATATATATATATATATATGTATATGTATATATATATATATATATATATATATATATATATATATATATATATATATATATATATATATATAAAAGAGATGAAATCGAAAATGCAACTGGAGTCTTATTTTTTTTTATAATATATATATTTATTTGATTCCTTTACCGGTTTCGCAGTTTTTCTGCTTTTCAAAAGGTCAGTTGAGATGGACCAGAAGAACTGCGAAACTGGTAAAGGAACCAAATAAATATATATATATTTTTTTAAAATAAGACTCCAGTTGCATTTTCGATTTCATCTCTTTTTCTTTATACTTTCACTCGTGTAGGACACCTCGGTTATTTTTCAGTTTGTAAAAAAAACCTCACTTTCTAATATATATATATATATATATTAGTTATTGCTCGCACCAACCTGAGGTATCTGATTTTTAATGCGATGAAATACCAATGATGGTTGGAAAATCACTGACGAAGGACTATTTTTATCATATGTAACCCATGTGCAAACCACGCAGTATTCTCCTTTCTTCTTATGTTTATATATATATATATATATATATATATATATATATATATATATATATATATATATATATATATGTCAATATTTATTTATAAAACTGATCTATATTATATTTTATCTGATGAAAGCACACCATAATTTAACTTGGTATCCTTGAAATATGTATAATGAAATAAATATGGTTTTATAAATATAGTTTCCATTTGTTAATATCGTATTATTACTCCAAATATTTGTTGAGTGCTTTATATCAGTTATAAAAATATTTGCTTATTGTATCCCAACAATTTAAATAGAACTTTTACATATATATATATATATATATATATATATATATATATATATATATATATATATATATATATATATATATATATATATATATATATATATATATATATATATATATATATATATATATATATATATATATATATATATATATATATATATATATATAAAAGTTGATTGGAAAGTAAAATATATATATATATATATATATATTTTACTTTGATATATATATATATATATACATATATATATATTTAAATAAGTGGAAGCTTAGTAAAATCGAAGTTTTGGCTAATGGCAAGCAAATTCGACCTACAACAGGAATGAGTTAGCAAAGCACTCAATAAGGGTAGGTCCTGAGTGTAATATCTGTTTTTACTTTACGTCAACAGTTCCAAATGCGAGCTCATGAACCACCCAGCTTCGCATCAAAAGACTGTTGACCTGTTCACAGAGTCTTTCTCCCCCATCGGCGTGGTGCTCTCTTGGGGGCCCTAGTTACTGACCAAGCATCCGAGACCATCTTTCAAAATAAGTTGGCTAACCTCAAGCAACTCTTAAAAATCCTCGAAGTAATTGAGCCTCGACTCCACGGGTTTACATGGTTTGTCCTGCCGCCTGAATGCTGGTCGTTTTGCCTGTCACTACGAGCTAAACCTGATTATCAAATGGGCACTGGCTCGAATAAATATCCCTACAGTTCTGGAACCGGCTGTTTTATCCAGAAGGGATGAGAAAAGACCAGACAGTCTTACCTTTTGACCGTGGGTGAGAGGTAGGTGTTTCATCTGGACGTCACAGTCAGTGACTCTTTTGCTCCCTCCCACATTATGGAGACCGCGTTGAATGTGGGGTCACTGCTTCCGCTACCGAACGGAAGAAAAATTCAGAAATACCAGGACTTATCAAAGAATCATTTTTTCCAACCTGTGGTGTTCGAGACGTTCGGTGGAGTTCGGCCGCTAACAGCCAAGTCCTTGTCTTCACTGGCGGTTCACCTTACTGAGTTGTCAGGTAATGCCCGCGAAGATGCATGGTTATTTCAGCGCCATAGGCGCTGCGAGCGTGTTGGCTTGCCTGAAAGTGTGCAGTTAACCAGTAATGTGTGAGGTACGACCGATTATTACACTTGGTGGTGAATAGCTCCTCCCCCCTCTTCCCTTCTTTTTCCTTTCCATTATCATTTGTGTTCAATGAATTTATATTATTGTTTCTTTCATTAAGTTGTCTAACTGAATCAATGAAACAATTGTTAGTACTGTAAATAAAACCCTTTTTGTACTGTTGACCATGTTATTCTTCACTCTTTCACTATTATTACTCCAAGATTATCTTGCATAGGAATTTCCGAGAACTCACAAACTCGCTACCTAAGGAAACCTCTTGTTCAGTTACGCCGTACGCTAAAACTATCCACCATACCGAGTATTCACAACCTCTAACTGGATTACCTATAACGATAATTTGTTATCCCATATATATATATAAAACAACTTTTTTCTTCTACTTGCCATCTATCGCAGTTCGAAAACCGGGGTTTTTGCAGCAACCCTTTCATAAGAACTTTGAGAGACAATGTGCAGTCTCTGAACCATTGAACTCTCATGACAATTACCTCTCTACTATTTCATTACATCAAACATTATATCGAGTTGTGTCATTAGAACTACTGCCTAAATGTGTCATTAGAATATTATTCTCATATAACATCAGCTGCTGAGATATCATTGCTACCAATAATGAGCTGATTACACCCAATGCTGGGGGCTTTCATTAGCATCACATTAGTGTTGTGATCAATACAACCATCAGTTAGTTGTTTCAAAACAACCTACACTGACCTTAACTCTATTATTAGATCCACTGCTTATCTCTATCACTACAAAGATTACTCACTGACATATTCCAGCAACAGCTGAGATAATCTTTCCTTGTTTCTCTGCTAGGAGATGGGGCAATATCAATGACCATCGTTGCTAATTTACCACGAAAATATCTATTAATATTTATTTGTGTAATTTGGTAAACGGTTTGTTATCTATTCGAAAAGCATTACAAGCAATTAACCGCTATATATGCATGTTCTGATTTTATAATTTTACAAATGTTTACCAATAGAGAGAGAGCGATAGAGAGAAAGAGAGAGAGAGAGAGAGATAGATAGAGAGAGAGAGAGAGAGAGAGAGAGAGAGAGAGAGAGAGAGAGAGAGAGAGAGAGAGAGAGAGAGAGAGAGAGAGAGTCGGTTTCTAACATAGACACAACATTTTTTCATTGGAATCCAGACATCAACTAAGTAGATAGGTATGCATGTCTGCATGCGCGCGTGTGTGTGTGTGTAAGCAGGTATGGATGTTATCGTATGTTGGATGTGTCTGTTTTGAGTTGGAATTTCCTAATTAGTCATGTTCTTTCTGGTTCTGTGAAGCCCAGCTTCTCAAAATTTGTACTGAGCACGCATGCATATAGTTTCTATTAGTTAAATTATTCCAATACTAGGAAATTACTACAGAAAGATAAATGTTTTCAGGATTTTGTAAGCCTAAATCTCTACATCGGTCTTTAAATTGAGAATGATCTCTCCCATTGAAGTTTCCACAACAAGCAAAATTTTAAAAACGGCAAAGATACTCTTCAAGAAACGACTATCAGATAATTTCAATGTTTTAGAACCCAAGCAATATTTTTGATCGTAGGAATGCCATAAACAAATCAACCGGGCAAATTTAAATATTGCAATATATTTTCATGTCTTTGTCGCTACTTCTGTCAGAGAAAACCTGTCCACAAAGCTTTCTGACTTAGCATCAAAATCACTTATTTTGACGCATCCAAATGTTGATTGGGAATATATTTTAGTATCATAAATATTGTGTTTTTTTTTCAGGGAAGGATATCACAGAAGACAAAGTTGGCAACAGGCTTTCCGTTTCCCAGAAGAGCTTCAATTTAGAATTTTTTCAATTTTGATTGAATATTATGTAAGTTTTCATACTTTTAATCGATTATAAATGTTTCAGAGAAGCAATGTTTGCCACATAACCAACATACAATTTTTTCTGTTAACCTGTTTTATTTTTAGAGCTTTTAAAGGAAATATTGGCTATTTTTGAACACCAATGACACTAATTCAGCGCACTTAACCTTGAAAAGAATTTAACCCTACTGTTCATGACCCTTTTGAAGAGCCCTCAAGTTTAGTGAATGAAAGGAATCGGTATCCCCAAAGCGGTGAGGACACTTGCAACAGTGGGATACGCCAAAAGCTCATGGGGCTTAATCCGGGCAACGGATTAGGTCTACCACCCAAGTTAACTATTGAGTGGTGTCTTTACTAAAGAAGGCCTAATATAATCTGCCAGTCAAGTTAACCATTGATATGTACTAGAGAAGGCCTCACACGACCTACCACCCAAGTTAAACATTGAATGGTTTTTATACTAGTTTTTATACGATCTGCTTGAAACAACATCTACATTTCACTCCCGACTTCCACTGTGAAAAACACAATGGACAAACGACGAGATAATATGTATCATATAAACTACCAGACCTCTTACAGGCAAAACAAGGATCGTTCGTATTTACCTGTTTTGTAACTTGCTATTTTCCTTGCTAAAGTTATTTGAAGATTTAAAGTGAAAAAATAAGTTTCATTATATTTTATTTTTAAGTTCGGAAAGAACACTTTCAACAATGCCGTTATACATACTAACATATGAGATAATATATACATTACATAAATAGGAGAAAAGCGAAAAAGACAGGGAACCAGAAAGAGTAAAAAGAAGAAAAAAGATTAATGAATAAAGCAAGGAAAGAGAAGAGAAAAGAGTAATATAGAAATCAAGATATATATATATATATATAATAATAATAATAAACAATACAATATAATTACCTCATTACCAGAGGTTTCCCTAATAAGACGAATACGAAAGAAACGTCCTCATTCGTTCGTCGGACAAGGCAATATAATAAACATAGTGAAATATTTGGAAAGTCTCCTCAAGAAATGCAAAAAAAAAAAAATTATATATATATATATAAATAAAGGTAATGCAATAGACATATAAAATATATTAAAAAAATATATAAGGAAATATAGTTAGGTGTGTGTATATGTATGTATATACACTCACAAATGTACATATGTATGTACAAATGCGTGTGTATGGTGAAAATGTGTGCCTAAGTACATATATGAGGGCAAGTATATTTGTGT
Organism: Eledone cirrhosa; assembly: GCA_964016885.1. Taxonomy (NCBI): domain Eukaryota; kingdom Metazoa; phylum Mollusca; class Cephalopoda; order Octopoda; family Eledonidae; genus Eledone; species Eledone cirrhosa. The sequence continues at coordinate 179,119,068 of OZ024740.1, forward strand.
ATATGTAACCACAAATACGGATATATTCTAGTTGACACGAATACAGAAACAGGTATTTAGATACACATATTAGTATGAAAGCACGCGTATGGATACACACACACACGCGATCATTTATATGCGGAAGATAAAGGGGGAAGGGAGTGTAATAGTTAAAAGAAAGTGTCATTCTCGATATATGTATAAAAATGGAACATGTGAGAAAGAAAAAATTAATAAAAGAAAGAGAAAGTAGTCAATTAACACCAGAGAAAAGAAAAGAAAAGAAAAGAAAAGAAAAGAAAAGAAAAGAAAAGAAAAGAAAAGAAAAGAAAAGAAAAGAAAAGAAAAGAAAAGAAAAGAAAAGAAAAGAAAAGAAAAGAAAAGAAGATACACGCGTACATACACATATATCTATAAAAAAACATATATCCATAGACAAATATATATATATATACACGCAATACGTACAGACAAAAGCGTATGCATGCGTACGTACATACACAGGATGCACGCATACATATACATACATATCGCCCCATGTATATCTAATCACACGTACGTACGCGACTGTATATATATATATATATATATATACATATATATATATATATATATATATATATATATATATATATACATATATATATATATATATATATATATATATATATATACAGTCGCGTACGTACGTGTGATTAGATATACATGGGGCGATATGTATGTATATATATATATATATATATATATATATATATATATATATATACGCGCACACTTACACATCCATACATACAATACACATATACACACATACATACAAATATATTCACGTACACTAACCCGCTTACACGCACACACATAAAAATAAGAATGTAAGAAACATAGATGTTAAAACAAACACAGATATAAAAACACACATACATACACATATATATACACGCACGCACGCGCGCATACGGAGGCATTTGTGTACATATACAGAACGTATACACACATAAAGACGCTCAGACACATAGATACGGGGGTGTAAAGCAGCCTTATAAATGAGTACAATTATAAAAATATAAAATATAAAATAACAGAAAATATCTGGAGTGGAAAACGCAAGTGAAATGTGTAATCAGGTAGTAAAGAGAAAAGGGAAGTAAAATGTGGAAAGTGAAGATATTAGGTAAGTGAATCGAATAAAGGGGGGGGGGGGTTACTGGTGGATGTGAAGTAAAAATAAAAATAAAAATAAAAATAAAAATAAAAATAAAAATAAAAATAAAAATAAAAATAAAAATAAAAATAAAAATAAAAATAAAAATAAAAATAAAAATAAAAATAAAAATAAAAATAAAAATAAAAATAAAAATAAAAATAAAAATAAAAATAAAAATAAAAATAAAAATAAAAATAAAAATAAAAATAAAAATAAAAATAAAAATAAAAATAAAAATAAAAATAAAAATAAAAATAAAAATAAAAATAAAAATAAAAATAAAAATAAAAATAAAATTAATAAGGTTAAAAATGAAAGTAAATCAGAAAGAGTAGTCTTTAAAGAGAATAATTTAAGTGAAGAATAAGAGCTTATGGAGGATAAGTATCTGAAAGTGAATTAAGTTTATATGAGCTGGAAAGTAAGTGTGATTTCATATGTGGGCAACTGGTGAAAATTTCCGTCTTTGTATTTAGGCAGGTTTTTGGTGATTTAAGGTTTTGTAAAATCCAATATTTTTCATTTATGCAGAGTGTGCATTTTCTTGTTCCTCTTGCATATCCTTTAGATTGGTTCAAAATTGACCAATCCAATTTATATTGGATACCTTGGTCTTTCAAATCCCATATTCTGCTGGCCAGAGCTGTTGTGAATCTTTTTTATGGATGTCGAAAGGATGCGACATGTGAGTAATAATGCGTTTTGAATTTATCTTGTGTCATACCCACATATCGTTCATTGGTGGCTGGTTGTTGCTGATGGTTGTCACTTTAGCCGCATATACAATGGCTTTGGTGTTGCATTTACCTTGTAATGGGCATTCACTTTTGACTCTACAGGAGCAATTTTGATGTTCTCTAGGTGATTTTTTGTTGATGATATAGGATTTAATAGCGGGACCGGAGGAGTAGCTAATTTTGACACAGTTTCTATTAAAGATCTTATAGTTCTAGGGAAATGTTTATCTAAGAGCTCTAGGAATTTTTTTGCCTACATTAGTTTTAACTGCTATATATAGGTATATATTATGGAATACTGTTGGCTTCTTGCTACAATACTTTCTATACCTTTCATTTATATATTTATACTCGGATTTCTTTCCTAGAGTGCTTAAATTATTTGTGACTAATCCTGGTATTAAAAAAAAAAACCGCGATATATTGCTTTTTGCTGAACTCCTTATTGTAGAGTTTTTTTCGGAATGATTTTGACTGTTGTTTCATGTAAACAATCATTCGTCTCATTCTGACGTCACCAGCCCTGTTTTTCCACATGTGCGTTTTATTTTCATAATCACGCATGATGTTAAACTAGCCTGCTTTTAAATTCCCTTTTTGGCATATTAATCAGTGAGAATTTGGCTATTGTGTTGAGCTCTGCTGACGATCGAATTCCAACCGTGACCATCTCCACTGAAAGTTTCGTGAAATAGTCTTTTCAAGACTATATAGAGCATTTGTAGTTGTCCCAAATTGAAGGATGAGTATTTTAAACTTTATTTTATCCTGAAGTAAGGCTCTATCGATTCCTCCCTGGATTTCACTAAATTCTGTTGGATAAATCTATATCCTGATTCTTTTTGAATTGAGTTTGAATTATTTTTCCCACATCTTACATTAACTAGTTTCCCATTTTGACGCTATAGTCACTTATATATTATGGAATACTGTTGGCTTCTACAATACTTTCTATACCTTTCATTTATATATATATATATATATATATATATATATATATATATATATATATATATATATATACGATATTAACAAATGGAAACTATATTTATAAAACCATATTTATTTCATTATACATATTTCAAGGATACCAAGTTTAATTATGGTATGCCTTCATCAGACAAAATACAATATATACCAGTTTTATAAATAAACATTGACGTACCCTTTCAAAATGCGACCGTTACTTTTGGTATCCTTGAAATATGTATAATGAAATAAATATGGTTTTATAAATATAGTTTCCATTTGTTAATATCGTATATCTACTCCAAATACTTGTCGAGTGCTTTATATCATTTATAACAATATTTGCTTGTTGTATCCCAACAATTTAAATAGAACTTTTGCATATATATATATATATATATATATATATATATATATATGTGTGTGTGTGTGTGTGTGTGTGTGTATGTGTGTGTGTGAAACAAAGCGAAAATGAGTAACAAAGTATGTGTATGAGAAAAAAGAAGAAAGGAAACGAAACAGAAGTATTGGCAGAGAGAGTGAAAGAAAAACAGTCAGAGAGAGAGGGGGGGGTGAGAGTAAGAAAGAGAGAATAGAGAAGCAAAAGAATGAAATATACACGAAGTCAACTAGAAGAACTCTTTAACTTAATCGATATTGTCGTCTGTTTAGTGTTCATAAAGGTCACTTCCGTTTGGTCACCCTCCTCTTTCCCGGTTCAATATGTACCGCTTTTCGATTTTATTTCCTTTTCTTTCAGTAATTTAAATCTTTTTTATGTATTTATTGATTACGTATTCTTTATGTCTCCTCGTCTTGAAAAGAGAGATTTTATAAACTAACAAAAGGTTGATTAAATTGTTTGTTTTTTTCCTCCCCTCTCCTCCACACAAAATGCTGAGAAAGGAAATAAAAGAACTTAATGAATGGAAAAGTTTGTTGGTCAAAAGACTGTGTATGTGTGTGTGTGTGTGTGTGAGAGAGAGAGAGAGAGAGAGAGAGAGAGAGAGAGAGAGAGAGAGAGAGAGAGAGAGAGAGAGAGAGAGAGAGAGAGAGAGAGATGAGAGGATATAAGATGTGTGTGTGGTTATGAAACCTGTCCATGTCTTTCAGAATTGAAAAAAATATGTATACGGAGTCATAGCTATCTGCTGTTATCGTTTCTGTCTAGCCGCTGGTCAACCCTGATTGAGCAAACATTTGATCAAAAGAGTTCCAAATTGTGATCATTATATCTTAATTTTTCATAAATCATAGTATACAATGGACTATATCATTCCATTGTGTCTCTTTTAAAACAGATATTTAGCTATTATTTCTAGCAGATTAGGTCCCCGAAGTACACATACGCGTTGGTTTTGTCAGATCTATAGATATTTGCCCACCTTTCGTCTTATAATACACATTGATGAATAAAATGCACCATAAATTTGAAGATTGGTAAATGTAGAGCAATGATGGAGTGTAAGATTGGTAATTAGAGAGCTAGGGTGTAGTGTAAGGTTGGTGAATGGAGAGCTAGGAGTGGGAGTAAGGTTGGTGAATAGAGAGCAGTGATGTGATGATAGGAAACGGAGATATTGATAGTCAAAGTTCAAGCATTGATACTCTGGTAACTAAACATTCCAAAGTTATCTCCCTGTTTGTGTTGTGTTTTTAAAATTTAAACATTCTTTGAAGAAGATTTTGTCTGCCAATAGTTTTAATAATCTCAGTTGATTGAAGTTTTTCAACTCACTGTATTACATATAGAAGAACGTAGCGTATTTTTATTTCTTTTACAAGTTCTATGAAAATTCTTAGCTTACTGTCGGTTGCCGTTTAAACAAATATTGGATTAGTTATTGTGGTAATATCTGACACCTATACGTGTGCACTAATCTGGCAAGTGCTGCTAGTAGACGCTGAAGCAGAATCAATAGAGCGGTTCGCCCATTGATGGATATGTCTGGTAAAAAAAATTCTCAAATAATTGATTCGGCAGGTCAACTAAAAAAGTTCACTTCTGATTGGTACTGCTGAAAATGATGCATTATATCAGTGGTTCCCAAAGTGGGTTCCGCGGAACGCAGGGGTTCCACAATGTAGTGACTGGAGTTCCATGAAAAAAACTTGAGGAGTATATTCATATTATGACGACCATATAACAGTATCAGACTTTGGGGTTCCTCCAAACATGTCTGAATCAAAACGGATTCCGTGTTTGAAAAAGTTGAGGAAACCCTGCGTTAGATAATATGGTTCTAGACTCCCTACATAGGATGGGTTTGTCACGTCTGGAATGTTTTTGACCGTATATCTGCTGGAAAAGTGTTGATAGTAACAGCTACATTCATTTTTTTCTTTTTTTGGAATTGCTTGGTGTAGCAACTCAAATGTCCACCAAACATTTATCGATAGAAGGATAAGGGCAGACAAAGTTGCTGCCAGGAAAACAAAAAAAATAATAATGTCACATTCTTAGACAAGTTTAGCTTTGTCAGCCGAGAATATAAAAGAAATAACTATATCAATTTATTTTATGAAAAAATATATCATATATGGAAAAAAAATAATAAAAGCACAACGTAAAGAAATGGATATAGACGACAAAAAATATTTCAGAAGCAAATTTTCTTGTTAAATCAGGTAATATAAGTATTAGATCGTAAGTGACATTAATGCAATAGACACCTTTTGGACAAATATATCTTATCATTTTACTTCTCAAAATGATGTCATTACAAAGTCCATGAAAAGAAGTAAATGTCTTGATGAAGTTATCTTACAAGCAAGAGAAACGTACTCCTCACGAATATTTTTTTGGACCCCCCCCCCCCCCCCCCGCCGCCACCGAAAACGAAAAAAATAACCACATTAACAAAAGTATATGTATTCTTTAAAAACAAAAAATGCTATCAGTCATTGGATTGTAGATATGCAGGTAAAAGGTCACCAACGGTTTTATTTGGTCATATCGATCCCAGTAATTATTTTTTTGAAATATGCTTTGTCGAATGACCAAAGATATACACCTTAAAATATTACTTTACACCAGTTAAAAAAAATAAAACCCGCGCGCCGTTGCCCGCAATGTAGCTGAGAGGAAGATAGTCAAATACCAGGGTCTAACCGGCCACTTTCTCTTTGTACCGGTCTCCGTCGAGACCTCTGGTTTCCTAGATTCCCACACTGCTGATTTCCTCTGTAAAGTCGGAAAGACGGTGGCCCTATTGAAGAGGGAGTTTCCTGGGGTACTGTGGCTGTTGCAGCGGGTGTCTTTGGTCATTCTCCGCGGTAACACCTTTTCCATTTTTTCCGAGGGGCATGGCTGAGGTACCGCTTTGACTGGGATGTTCCCCCTTCTCCCTCACCCTTTCTTTCGTTGCTCGATTTGTTTTACTTTTCTACTTTTCATTTCCTTTTTTCTTACTTTTTTTGTTCCCTTTAATAATTGTTTCTACTTTTGGCACAAGGCCAGCAATTACCCAGTACATTATTGGTACTTTCTTTTATCGACCCCGTAACGATGAAAGGCAAAGTTAACCTCGACGGGATTTGAACTCAGACCGTAAAGGGATGTAACTATGCTGCAAAGCATGACGTCCGACCCTCTACCGATACTGCCAATTCACCGCCCTGTGTTCTGAATTTTATTAGAAAATGCTCAATTATTTATATATAATAATGGTTTTTCATGACATATTGAAATTGTGTATATCGAATATATTTAATCTAACCTCATACATATATGATGATTGCTTAACCTTGTCAGATGATAGCAGTCTCAACGTCTCTTCATTGATTCCTGCAAGTCTACACCCTACCCTGTGCAAAAGGTGACTTTTGAATCCAGTAACAAAAAAGGCAAGACCTAGACTCGCTCTCACAAACACTGACAACTCTCTAGCATAGGACATGTCATTACTGTTGAGTGGAAAACCGTGACTGCTCCCACCTGTAATACATCTCCAGAGGTGACAAAACTACAGAAGTGGTGGTATTTCATTGACGCAAATTCGCGAACACCCCAATAGCTCCACCGATATCCCAATGTCTTATTGGAGACAACAATTCAGAGTGACAAAAGCTTATACAACACGAATGTCACGTTATAAATCTGTGATAATTATCTGCTGACAGTAATCACGTAAACTGCGTGATTCACTTCAAAGTTTCTCTTTCTTAGAAGAATGCATTAAAAGCAGCTCGGTGTTATTTACTCCCAGTGAATTTACAGCACACCCTGGAGAATTTCTTAGTTCCCGTGCACAGATTGGTTATCAAGTTATGACGAAGGAGTTCTATCCTTCCTGGGTTTGATATCTGACTGCCACCTAAAGCTGGTGAGTTTCCTTTACCCGGAGCAATTAGTTTTTAAGGTACCAGTAACTCACCGTTTCCTTCAATATTAGTTCCAAACATCTACGCCAGGAGCTAGGCTTCAGTAGTCCGAGTCTATATGAGACGTACACCATTTGTGGCATTTTAGTAGAGAGTAGGCCTGCTCTCGCACAAATAATGATTCACACACAGACACACACACATACACAGAGAGGCACGCCCATGTATTAAGACATTTTTTAAATGTGGGTTTGGTATAGTAAACAAAGCATAGCCAACATACAGATGTTTTTGTTAATCTTTATAAGTACAATAGATTAAATGATCTTTTTGTTGTGGCTAAATTACAAATCGTTCTGGTTGACTAAAATAGTTGAAAACACTATCTGCCTTGAACTTCATTCATACAAACGTAACAATCACCATTTTAATCCTTTCGCGCGACCACCGATTAAGATTGTATAGCAAAGCTGAACAAAAATCTTGTCCCAAACTATTTTCACTTCTAACAATATAAACCTGAGTATCCTATAGAAATTACTCATTTAATATACAATTGTATCTATTTACAAACAGACGAAGTGAAACAGGAAATGAAGAAAAACATAAAGAATAAAGAGGGAAGAGATAAGGAGGGGCCAAACTTGGCTGGGCAAGATGGTGAAAGCATCGCCATGGAGACAGCTATATAAGTAATCCCACCCCACGGGGCTCCTTCCTGAGGCTAGATACTTTCCCCAGGCAAGATAGCAGTGGAGACTTCTGATGTCCTTGGCCCTAGGTCTAACTCCCTACTGAGCTGGCTAACCGCAGGTGTGAGCCTCGCGAGATAGAATGGCTCTTCCAGCGCATCTCCCTTACCATCCTCCGGGGAAACGCCTTCTCCATTCTGTCCGCCGGGGCCGTGGGGCGGCCAGCACGTGGGACTCCATTTGCTCATAATACAGAGAGATGGGGAGGGCGAGAGAGATGGAGGCGATGACAGTGGGAGTTCGGCTCTCACGTGTTCGGACACAGTTATCAGACTGTAGGTTTTATGTTCTTATGTGAAGGCAAGATAATATCCTCACGATTTGAGGGTGGAAAATGGTTGTGCGCAGGGCCAGATTTAATGGGAGACAAAGGGAGTAATTGCCTGAACTGCAATGGGGAGCGCTCACTAGCGAAGGCCGTACCGGTTTATTTGTGCCTTATGCTGGGCTCTTTAGTATTAGGACTGTTAGGTGTTTTAATTTAATACCAGTTTGTATAATTTTCAAATTCAATTACTTCATCCAAGCTGACTCTGAAATATAAAATTGGGGTTTTGCTGTGGATTTAATTTTTTGTGTATGAGTGCCCCCAAAAGACTGAAGTGCCCCCCCCCACCCTTCACGTCTAAATTCAGCCCTGGCTGTGCAGGGAATCTGGACACCGGGCGTATCGAATTTCTCTTTTTTATATTGTATATTCTTTCTTTCTTTTTGCATTTTATTCTTTCCCCTTTCTGTTTCTATTAAATATGCAAATTAAATTCATTGTTGTTAATGTGATTAATTTCAATTATCACATCCCACGAGACAAATCAACAACAAAACGACGCCTTCAATAAACGCCTGACCAAATACAATAGCCAAACAATTACATCATCCTTTTTAACAACCACACACATCTAATTATTATATGTAAACATCGTTTAAAAAACAATCTAAAACCAATTAATACATTAAGACTGCAAACACCTATCTTCTCTAATCAACACATAACAACATTCTAAAATGTTGTAATCCTCATCTTCTAAGCAACAAATTTACTCCACCAATGACCAAGCATATGAATATCCCGAAACTGGTTAAAATCCCGCAATGTGAATGCATTTTCTGACGCTTGCACTGCCACTAGGATTGACTGTCAGTCTCAAGAAAACCGTGGTCATGTACCAACCTGCCCATGGTAAGCAGTACACTGAACCAAATATCTATGTGTATGGTAAACGACTTGAAGTGGTTGATCAGTTTGTCTAGCTGGGAAGCACTGTCAATCGATACAGCAACCTTGACAGTGAAATCTCACTTAGGATTAGGAAAGCAAGTGATGCTTTCGGAAAGCTAGAAAGGCGACTCTGGGGTCGGCGAGACATATGCAGGAGGACAAAGGTAAAGGTGTACAGGGCATGTGTGCTCTCTTGTCTTCTTTATGCCTGCGAGACCTGGGTCACATATCGACACCACCTTAAGCAATTGGAGCGTTTCCATCAGATGTGTCTCAGACGGATCCATGGCGTTCGCTGGAGGGACCACATCAGTGATGTCGCGATTTTGGAAAGCTCTATGTGTGACAGTATAGAAGCTCTTGTGCTTAAGCAACGACACCGTTGGAGTTGTCACCTTGCCAGGATGAAGGATTCTAGAATACCAAAACAACTCTTTTATGGAGAGTTGGTTAAAGGAAAACGACCGCCATATAAACCAAAAAAGAGGTATAAGGATTCCTTGAAAGCCTCTCTGAAAGACGCTAACATCTCTGCTGATACATGGGAAAATATTGCTGCTGATCGTAATAAATGGAGAAAGACTGTATATGAGGGAAAAGTTGCCTTTGAGGCATCTCGAATCGCATACGAGAAAGTAAAGCGGGATGTGAGGAAGGGCATTGCTGTTGCACTTCCAGACGGCGAGGGTCCTCCTATGGTGCTGACATGCAGCGTCTGTGCGAGACTCTGCCTAAGCAAAGCTGGACTCGAAAGTCATCTTCGCAGTCATAAAGTAAGACCAGTGGTTGACTACCAGGCTGCTGTTGGAGATGCTACTCATCATGCTTGCCAAACATGTGGTAGAGAATGTAAATCAGCAGGAGGGCTCAAGCGACATGCAAAAGTACACGAACTCCAACCACAGCCGACTATTCCCAGTGAATGTTTTGGTTGCCGACTCTGTGCAAGACATTTTAGATCATTGGCTGGACTAAAAAGCCACATTCGATCGCAGCGCTGTTAGTTGCTATCGTGTGTGTGTGTATAGATATGTTTATGTGTATGCATGTATGTGTATATATATATGTATATGTATATTATTATTGTTGTTGTTATTATTATTGTTGTTATTATTATTATTATTATTATTGTTATTAATGTATATGTGTGTGTGTATATGTATGTGTGTGTATATATGTGTATGTATGTGTGTATATATATATATATATATATTTCATTTTTTTAATTTTTTATTTATTTATTAATTTCTTTTTTCTCCTCGTGCAATGGCCATACTCGATAACGAGGGGGCAGCCATCATGTATGTATGTATGTTCTTCTGGTTTTATAATTTCAAATTTTTACCAATAGAGAGAGAGAGAGAGAGTCGGTTTCTAACATAGACACAAGACTCTCTCATTGGAAATTACACAACATCAACTAGGTAGATTATGTATGCATGCCTGCATGCATGCATGTGTAGATATGGATGTTATTGTATGTGTGGATGTGGATGTTTTGAGTTGTATGTGTGCATATATATATGCAGTTATTAGATGCAAAACTTTTGGAATGTTTTACATATTTTTACTGTTCTATTAATGGATTGTACTTGTAATTTCCTAACTAGTTGTGTTCTTTCTGTTCCTGTGAAGCCTAGCTTCTCAAGATTTGTATTGAGGCAGTTACTAACATACCCCAGTGCCCCAATAATCACAGGCATAAATCTGAAGGTGTAATCAGGGTGGAGTATCTGGAGATTTCTCATAAGTTCTGCATAAATATTCTTCTTTTCACTAATCTTTGATATTATATTGGCATCTGTGGGCAGCTAACTTCCACTACTGTGCATGCTTTCTTTTCCATGTCCCATATCATAATATCTGGTCTGTTATGCCAGCATTTTATTGGGTTTTTTACTGGAACATTCCACTAGTACCCTTTCATATTATGTATATGGATGTCTTCCACATTGCTGTAGATTTTAATGTGTTTATTATCGGGTCTATCTTTTCTACAGATTGTATTGTACAGTGTTTTGGCCACTACATCATGCCTCATAGGTAGATAGTACCGCGATGACATCTTTGGACAGCTGCTTATGACATGAGTGACATCTTCGATGTTAATTCTGCAGAGTCTGCACTTGATATCACATCTAGGTGTTTTGCCTGCATCCCTATCTCTTTTGTGTATCAGGTATTTCGTGTTAATTTCCTGTTCCTGGATTGCAAAAGCGTATTCTTCAAAGTGGGGGCCAATATAGTGGTTGTTGGTCCAAGATAGACTACTTTACTCATCTATATTACTCTCACTCTGGAGCTTCCTGGCAACATATCCACGCATGAATTTTTGCTGATAAGCATGCAGTTTTTCGTTCATGGATTCACTGCGATACTGCTAAGCGACTCCCCTGGGTGAGTTTTCGATTATCACACAGAGAATATCTCTCGAGGAGTTCCTTCCCAACTCTCATGATCTTATGTGTTTCATGCAGATATACTTGCTCGAGAGATGGGCTCCTACGCTTCGAGGTTCGTAGATGTCGGGGAGATATGATGCGACATTCAAATGCTTTCTGGACTGATGTTAGGCCTTGCCTCCCTGCTTACGTTTCAAGTAAAGGCGGTCTATGTCACTGTTGATGTGGAAGTTTCCGGTGTTGTTTAGTATTTTTCGAGTTCCAACATCAACTGCTCGGATTTCGTCTATCGTCTAATTGAGTATTCCAAACGTTGGTGTTAGGACAGGCACAGCATTGTGAGCCACTGTTTTGTTTTGCGCAGAGAGTTCAGATGACCAAATCTTTCTTAATCGGGTGTAGTATTCCCTGGTTACGCGTTGCTTATTACAGATACCATTATAGGATATGTTCTCATCTATCCCCAGGTATCTGTAGCAGTCCTCATCAGATATCGGTGAAACAGTTAGGCCATTGATGACAATGTTGCTAGATTGGGTTGTTGTTTTTCCCCCGCTTTACAGTCATATATGAGCATTTATCTCGACCAAACTCCATTCCTATATCCTTTGAGAACGTTGTAACCAGGTTAAGATTTTTCTTCATCTCATCCATCATCTTGGCATAGAGTTTCAGATTATCTACACAAAAATTATGGGTTAGGTTGGTATTTCTGTCCTCCTGTGAGCCAATGATATATCCTTCACATTTCTTGAGCAGAAAGGACAAAGGGTTTAATGACAGGATGAATAATATCACAGAGAGACTGTCTCCCTGAAATATACCCCTGCGATATTTTATATTATCAGTGAAAATAGAGTCCTCCCTCTCTGTCTTTAACCTTAGGATATTAGCCCAAGAAGAAGACAGCCTCTCTGTGGCTCTGATAATAATGTCTGAGACTTTAGCAAGCTGGAGGGCCTCTATTATCCAAGAGTGGGGAACAGAATCGAAAGCTTTCCTGTAGTCCAGCTAGACTGTAGCCATATTCCTCCCAAGTTGTCTCACCTCCGACATCGCAGTTTTGTTGACTAGGAGTTGTTCAGCACTTCCCAAACCCCTTTCGTTCCAGCTGCTTGTTTATTTGTTATGATGTTATTATTTTCACAGTGATGTTGGAGAAATAGGTTCAGTCAGGCTGTATACATCTTATACATCAGGTTCTGTCATTCAATGGGTCGATAGTTTTTTGCCAAGTGGGTGTCTTTGTTCTTGGGCACTAGTAATGTTTGTGCTAATGTCAACCATTCTGGTATAAGTGTATCTCCCTTAAGAACTTGTTGGTAGAGGTCAGTAAGATACCTCCGATAGAATATCAGGTTTTTGTACCAGTAGTCGACAATCATGTCTCTTCCTGGTGTTTTCTTATCTTCGAGTTTTCCTATCATAGTCTCAAGGGTACCCTCACTTATTTTGTATGTTTTTGTTGTAGTGTAGGAGCAATAGTTCTTTCGGATTTCTTTTAGCCACACATCTTCGTTGAAATTCTTCTTTTCACCCCATATTTTTCTCTAAAAGAAATCTATGTCTTTTTGGGATGGGGCCTCAGTGACACTTATTATTTTGCCCTTCCTATCTCTATAGACTGATGTTTGTTTTACTCTGAATCTTTTATTAAGCACTTTTCCTTCATCTACCTTCTATGGGCGTTTTTCGCTAACAGCTCTCAATTCTTGTTTGAGGGTGATCAGCTTATATTGAAAAGTTCTGGTTCTACTGTTACCAAACACCGTCTCTATTTTATTTTTCACTCTTTGTTGGTGAGGAGTGAGTTTTTTTGTGTTTGTTTGCATGTAAGGAGCATTGTCACATATCCTATCGTTTTTCGTAGGTCGGCAATCTTTTTTTCTATTTTAGTTATATAAGATGGTATTTTTGGTGGTGTTTTGTTCTTGTTAATATCTCTGCTATCACCAAGATAATGCTTCACTGTCGTTGCTAAGGCAGATAAACAGGGGTTGATTTGCCAATATGTTGGGGTTTTATCCATCGTTAATATTCATCCCCTATTTCGTCAATTACACGTAATATTTCATTATTTGTTGTTGTTTTTTTTTTTATTAAATATTGTTGTTTAAATACGTTCAGCAAGAGAGATATTTATACATGAATTAATTTCTCTCTGGAAGATTTCGTTGAGGGAAATTTTCAATTGTTTATACTTTCGATTATTATCATTATCGATAGTATTTTTCCACAATAGACGAGGTAGACTCGGATCGTACACGTGGTATCAAATTTCTTCGATTATTATTATTATTATTATTATTATTATTATTATTATTGAATGCTATGGTTGACGGAGGCTCGGCTCTGTAAGGTATTGTAAATTTTGACCGCTATAACAATTGTAAATTGTTTAAAACTTTAACCAACTTGTAGACAAAAACACCCTCCTCCTCGTGAGAGGGGTCTTTCTGCTCGTTATTTGGCCCTTCGGGGTTAAATAACCGCTTATTGAGGTTTTGTGCCCAATATTTATTTTAAACAAAAAAAAAACAACATGGCTACGAAAAAGAATTTTCATAGGTCACTCCCACTCATTCCGTCTTCTTCTTCTTCAATCGTCACTACAGCAGAGAGAAGATTGTCTCTCTCCCTCCCTTCTTTAAATGTGTCTCTCTCCCTCCCTTCTCTTTCGCAAGCGACGACAGAAAAGAAAAGTCTCGTGCAAAGCGTGCAAGATTTCTCCACGACAACGACGACAACGACGAAACAGGTGTGCGGGAAATACGAAAACCCATTTCATTCGTCTGACGTCAGGAATAATAGCAGTAGCAGCCGTAATAACAACAGCAACAGTGACAAGGAAAACAACAGTAGCAGCCGCAACAGCATCAGCAGCAGCATAAACAACAACAGCATTAGCAGCAGCAGCAACAACAACAACAACCACAGCAACAGCGGCGGCGGCAGTAGTCGTAGTACCTGCAGCAGCAACAAAAGTAACAGCAGCTCTGACGACAACAACAACAACAACAGCAGCAAAGAAAAACCAATTTCGTTTGCAGGTATCGCAAAGAACCTGGAAACCAACCTCATAACAAATGAGGAATTAGAGGAAGCGAAGAAGATGGTGACAAAAACTGGACACCGAGCAATCTGCAAGGCAGCGGAAACATTTTTCGAAACCCAACAGCACTGTACGGTCACGTACCGTACAGTAAGTACAAAATCCCGTAGGGTTGAAAGAGCCACAGAGGCTCAAATACAAAAAGCCTTGGGGTCTGTGTGGCAGCGGAAAACGCACATCACCCGAGGCAAGAAATATGCCACCGTAGACGTACTTTTTGCCACACCCCAGGAGGCAAAGGCTCAATCCTTAGTGACCCTAAGGAGCGAGGAAATGGTGTTGGTGCCCTCCTACTGCGGGCAAAAAATTGTGAGGGTCAAACTGACCCACGTCCCCCCCGGAATGGCCCCTTCTTGGCTGGCCGCATCTGTCCTCGTCGGAATCGAGGACAAAACAACTGTACTGCAAGTACAGAAAAAAGTAAGAGAAGATTGGGTCGGCACCTCCATTGAGGTGCTAATCCAAACCAACCAGGAGTGCATCGAAGCTATCCCGGATGTGATAGACTTCGATAACGGCACTCAACTGCCCATAGTGTTGAAGGCAAACGCCCGAAATGCTTTCGCTGTGGATCGAAGACTCACCTCAGGGCCTTCTGCAACGAGAAGACCCTGAGAAAGGAGAAAACCCCCCTCCTTCCGAAACCGGCTCCACGGCTACCAGCAACAGGACAAGCGGCAACCAGGAACGATAGGTCCGTGGCACCCATACCCACGCCACGGAAATAAAAAACAGCAGAAGCAGTGGAAGTATTAACAACAACAACAGCAATACCAAATGCAGCTGCAACAGAGACTCCAGTGAAAACATCACCAACAACAACAAGTGAAAGAGTGGAGCTGGTACCCCTCCCCGACCTCACAGAATCAGGGAGTGTGAGGTGGGAGAGGGATGGCGAAAGGTCGTAAGAAGGCACAAACGCAGAAGCAGCGCATCGTCGCCTTTGAAAAGGGAGGAAAGAAATGAAAAAAGGGTAAAGGCTATTGCAAAGAGATTCACAGCAGCAACACCACCAACACCATCACCACCCACACTAGCACCACCATCACCACCGGCGACAACCCCCACCGCCAACAACAACAACACCTTCAACACCACCACCAAAAGCACCAACATCGCAAACACAACAACAAAACACACACACCCAGCAACAACGACAAGAAAATAGCAGAACCACACCCCACCCCCAGAAAAACAAATGCACGGCAATAAATACACACAACAAGAAACTAATGACTTACATAATTGAACACACAGACTTTTCACAACACGACTACATAATACCAGCACCAATCAAAACGCCAACTAACATAAGACTGCTAAAAATAACACAGAAACAATACACAAACATTAAAACGAAATTCCCCAACGCAGTTGGTTATTTCAGAGACCTAGGAGGGACTCTCAATCGAAGAGTATATTCGGACATACTCATAGAAGAGCCGACGACCAGCCGAAGGGACGATTCAACGGTCCCTTCACCAGACGATCAAGTGAAAAGGGATGGAAAAACCATCCCTCCTCTACGAAAAGTACGGTAAGTGGTCTTTCCCATCTTTTCCACTCTATTTTAAACATGACCTCACTCAGAATAGGCAGCATAAATGCGCGTGGCTTGGGGTCGTCATGGAAGCAGGGCCAGCTGCTCAACGACCTCAGGTCACTAAACATAGATGTAGTGGCCATCAGCGAGACCAGAATCTCCGAAGCACGGGCCTTCGCACCGATCTTCAGCGGCTACGATGTGTACGCATCTCCCAGCCGTCCTGGATCGGAGGGAAGAGTTACTGTGCTTTTTCAGAGAGGTTTGGATCTCGCCATACGGGCCATCTTCCTGGACCCAGAGGGTAAGTTGGTGGTGCTAGACGTGACCATCGGAGACGGGCAAGCTTTCAGGTTAGTGGCCGTCTATGCCCCGACAGGAGCAGGGCGGCCTGATTTCTCCTGGCGTCTGGACACCTTTCTTGGAACGGCCCGCTCTTTAGTGTTAGTGGTCGACTGGAACGGGATCTTAGATGCACGCTGGGACTGTGTGGGATTAGCGGATACGGGTGGAGGGTGCAAGAGCCTCACCAACCTGCTCAGGCGTTTTGAACTGTCTGACAGGTACCGATTGGATTTCCCGAATGTGCCAATGTGGACTTGGACAAATCGCATAGGGTCATCCAGATCATATCTAAATAGAGTATTTTGTAGGGAAATAGATAGGTCTAGCATAGGCTGTCCACAATTCAAGATAGTCATCTACACGGACCACAAATTCGTGATCTGTGTGCTTGACTTAGATAGGCTTCATAGACGAGGACCCAGCTACTGGAAGCTAAACGCGTCCTTACCAACGCGCAAGGCCTTCATAGACCGGATTAGCGAACTAGTTAAGCGGGCGTTGACGGGGGCCATCGTCAACAACAAGTGGTGGTTTGCTCTGAAAAGAGCGATTAGAATAGAATCCATTATGTTTAGTAAGGCTTTAGCAATAGAGAAAAATAGAGCAGAGGGAGAACTAGTTAGAAAATTAGACGAGGCGCTTAGCAAAGGCATTGCGACCGACGTGCTTGCGGCGAAATTGGCCCTTGACCAATTCTTCAATGCAAAGCACGAAGGCTGCGTTGTCAGAGCTAGGGTGCGTGCTCTCAGACACGAGGGGACGAAAGCCGTTCAATGGGCCCGAGTGGCGGAGGCGCGTCCTGGCAACAAAGCCACGATCCGGTCTTTGGTGGACCACGACGGGCGCATGCTACTCGATCCCGGGAAAATGTGTGAAGCTTTTCAGCGACACTTCACTCAGCTGTTCGGGGGCAGCGGTGGGCCGGGTCGAGGGGTGGACTTTAGTGTCTACCTCGACGGACTGCCGCGGCTCTCGGCCACTGAGGCGGAGTGTTGCGAAAAGCCGATAACAGCCGCTGAAGTAAGGGAAGCAATGACTGGCTGCACAAGGGGTAAATGGCCTGGTTTGGATGGTCTGCCCTATGAACTTTACGTACAGATGCCAGACTTGTTCGGAGACCTCTTGGCGGACGTCTACTGCAACTGGCAACAGAACGGGAGAATTCCCAGTTCTGTGAGCCAAGGAGCGGTGGCACTGCTGAGAAAGGATCCGAATAAGGGGGATAACATAGATAATTTCAGCCCTATAACTCTGCTAAACACAGAGTTCAAGATTTTGGCCAAGGTGCTAGCAAAGAGGTTGGCGCTTGTCTTTGGTGGTCTGGTGGGAGAGGCACAGATATGCGCCATTCCCGACAGATCCATCCACGACAACCTCCAGCTCATGCGATACATCGTAGAGAGGGTAGCTAGGGAACCTGGCACGGGTGGGTGCTTGATCAATTTAGATCAGTCGAAAGCTTTCGATAGGGTCGACCATCGTTACCTAGCGGCAGTCCTGAGGGCGGCTGGCTTTGGGCCCGTCTTCAGAGGCTGGATCGCTGCCATGCACAGCGACATCTGCTCTGTGGTGAGAGTAAATGGTCACCTTTCGGAACCGTTCAACATCATGCGCTCGGTCCGCCAAGGATGTCCCCTCTCGTCCCTCTTGTACGCATTGACTCTCGAGCCATTACTGCACAAACTGGAGACGTTGAGGGGCGTCCCGCGCGAACTAGGATGCGGAATATCCGTGTCAGCATATGCGGACGATGTCACCGTAGTGGTGTCGAACGCCAAACACATCGAGGCGATCGGCACTACACTAAGAGAATACGAAGCGGTGACAGGAGCAATGATCAACCAGGAAAAGTCAGTTGGCCTGCAGCTCGGCACCTGGAGAGGCAGGTCCATGCCGTCCAACAGCGTCGTCGGACGCTGGACTGACGGACTGGTTAAATTGCTAGGGGCCTGGTTCGATCCGGACCTCCAGACGGACAAAAACTGGGACGAGGTGACGAGCAGGGTGGCTTCTCTCACCCAGAAATGGGCGGAGAGGAAGCTATCCCTGAAAGGTCGAGTGGAGGTGGCTAACGCGTACATCGCGTCTGTCATCTGCTACCGCCTGACCGTCGTACCTTGTCCTAAGCCTCGCCTGACTGCGCTGGAGCGTTTGCTCTTTCGCTTTTTGTGGAAGGGACGCGCTCATTGGTCAGGCGGTCCATCTGTTGTCAACACCCGCTACGTGGAGGGCTGGGCATGCCGTGGCTGATGATGCGCAGGCACGCGCTCAGGCTACGACATCTCCACCTCTTCCTCGACGGTGATCAGGTGTGGTCGCCGTTTGCTAGACACGTATTTCCCCAGCTCGTTTCCTTGACGGAACTGCAGTCCTGGGTCAAGCGAAGACCGAGAGGGAGCGCCTGGAGACTGGAATGTCTTCAGGCGCTCACAGCCCTCGACCAATCGGGCAATGTGATCGGTGGAACTCCACCTCGGCCTTCTATAGAGGATTAGTGGAGGGGAAGAGCGACGACGTACTTGGGGAAACTCTAGGCGTCGACGAAAATCAACTAGCCAATCTCTTCGGAAGAACTTTTGGGCCAGGGCCTATGGACAACTTCCAGAAATCTCTGGCCTGTCAGTGCTACCGAGGAGCCTTGCCAGTTCGGGATAAACTCTACAGGCATGGAGGTGCCGTCAGCCGGGCATGTCCGAGATGCGCGCAGGGCGACGAAACCGTCCTGCACGCACTCGTCCAGTGTCCGAAAATTGCTGACTTGTGGGTTTATGTCGAATACCTGCTGTCGCGTGTAGGACGGATCCGGCTATCATCTGAGTCCATCGTGAGGATTGCCCCGCCCTCCTCCTTTAGCCGGGAAGGGCAGGCAGTTTTTATCTGTCTGGTGGCCATGGCGAAAGAGATAGTATGGTGGACACGTTTGAAAGGGCTGAAGACGAGCACCTTACCTCTTCGGTGATGCCCTGATTGACATTTTCAAATTTCATTTGAAAAGGAAAATCAGAGTAGAGAGGGAAGTGCTCTTTTCCCAGCATTTTGTTGAAAGATGGGTGAGAGAAGCAAGTATGGCCCGAATGAATGGGCCTTCTCTGAGTATGTGTCTGTAAATTAAAGGTGGAAAACTGGGAGAGGGCACTTGCCCTGGTGGTCAGGGCCACTGTGGTCTTTTAATGGGCTTTCTCCACAAATGTCCCTTGGAAGTCTCCCCTCTATTGGGGAATTTTTCTTTGTTATTTTATTTCAACCTCTGTTTTTTTACACGCAGAAATGCCCATTTGTACCGTCCTGTATTGTCCTGTACTGTCCTTAATGTCTACTTTATGTGAACCCTTGTGGTTAATAAAGAAAACATTATTATTATTATTATTATTATTATTATTATTATTATTATTATTATTATTATTATCGATAGTGTTTTCCCCAGCATTCGAGGTAGACTTAGATGGTGCACGTGGTATCAAGTTTCTTACAGGCATAGTTTTTTCAAGGCACTGTTCGACCTGGCTGCTAGGAAGTCTAGTAGTATGGCTACCTGTAGCACCTGTTGTTGATCGCATGTTTGTTGTGGGGCACTTACAATTAATCATATATATCTTATTTTTACGTTCAACAAGCGTCGCTTGTTGACGTAATTGTTTCTCTGTGAAGTGATTTAGCTCTGGGTGCATTTCGTCCCAGTGTAGCTTCATTCTGTTCATATAGCCAATGGAGGGATTGTTTTTTGCCATTTTATAACAATTAAATAAATCCTCATTAAGTTCGCAACTCCAACAGAAATGCGACTTTTAATTTCGGTTTCTTCTGTAGCTACAACTGAATAAATTTTGTTTACCTTTCTCGTTATTTTTCTTCGGTACTTCCTTAATGTTGTTGTTGTTGAAGTTGTGTTCAGCCATGCTGTTTGTAGCAAATCCTTGTAAAATGAATTATGTATTTCGTCGGATATCTCTACGAATTCGAATAAAAGGTGCCTTCAGTAGATATAGTTAGAAGAATATCCAGTTATTCAAAATGACTGGTAGTTGTGGCATTATTGTCGGAGAAAGTATTCATCTTAAATTTAATGAATAGTTTCCCACACCAAAATATGCGACTGATCGCGTTGACTGACTATGTATGTATGTATGTATGTATGTATGTATGTATGTATGTATGTATGTATGTATGTATGTATGTATGTATGTATGCGTGTCTGTGTGTGCGTGCGTACGTGCGTGAATGTATGCTCAGAAACAATTATTTTATAAATTTTCAGCAACTGAGCGCCGGTTTCTAACATAGATACATGTCTCCTTTATTGGAATTTAGACAACATCAGCTAGATAAATACGTATGTGTGTATATATATGTATGTAGGTATGTGTGTTATTGTATGTGTGGACCTGCATGTTTTAAGTTATATTTGTACATATGCGTGTTTCTGTGTCTATACATGTGTATAAGCAGTTATTACATGCAGAATTTCTGAAATTATTTACATATATTTACAGTTTCATTAATTGCCTGTACTTGCAAATTCATAAATAAACTCTTCTTTCTGGTTCTGTGAAGCCTAGCTTCTGAAGATTTGTAGTGAGGAAGTTAGTAATATATGGAAGAGCCCCAATGACACATGTATAAATCTAAAGGTAAAGTGAGTGATGATTATCTGCAGATACCTCATTAGTTCAGCATAAATGTCCTCCTTTTCACTGAGCTTTAGCATTATACTGACATGTGCGCAACCTCCAGGGAACACCCTCTTTCCATCCTAAGGCTGCGCAAAGCTAACTGGAAAAGGATTCAGAAAGAGAACCTGAACAAAACTTGGCCCGACACTGTCTCTATGCAAGATAGTTACATAAAACGTAAGATTTTCATAATAACAATGCAAGCTATATGCATTAAATATGCTACATAAGGAAAGGTCAACAAACAAACATAATTTCCAGAGATAGAAAAATCCTTGACACGAAGAACGAAGATATCAAATCGATTAAATGTGCAATTAAAGGTACTAAAAGTTCTATTTGGAGCGGACACTCCATGAAAAGCAGTGGGTAGAAAGATAATTCAGGGGTGTATAAGATATAAAACAAACCCTAAAGCCTTATTTAAATTGCAACAATGCCTGCTTCAGTAATCTACAATATGGAGCCACGGTTCCATGAAAAAGGCTCATTCACAGGAGACACTGCATGTTTAATACACACAGAAATGGCAACCATCATTAACACAAATATGAAAAACGAAAATGCTATATCAGACATAGACGAAACATGTTCAAATTCAACTACCGGCTCTGTTAGATTCTCAGCAATCTATCTAAAGCATAAACACGAGCCGGGAAATGACTTGGGGACCACAGTTGAGAAAAAAATGACATTAAGAATTGCGATGAATAATATTATATCTGTTTTGATTATTTCTATGCATAGGTGGACAATATGCTTTGTGTCTATATAAGTTCTGACTTCAAATCCTCCCGAAATTGTCTTTGTCTTTCATCCTTATAGGGTCAATAAATAAAGGACCAATAACGCACTGGGATCGATTTAATCGATTTTCTCATGCCTCAATTGTGTTATCTTTCTGCCAAAACCAGAAACCATTATATTTATGCATGGGTGTGTGATTTAGGGTATAGTTCAGAGGAACGTGATTATTTCTTATAATTTATGTCAATTGTGGTGGGTATATGGAAGGCTAAGTCGAATTTAGGAGTATGGGCGGTATTTATTTGAGTTCGTGGATAGTGTTGCAGTTTAGTCGTTATGTCGTTATGTGCGAATTTATGTTATTTATCAGTTAGGGTTATATACATATATATATATATATATATATATATATATATATATATATATATATATATATATATATATATATATATGCGCGGGTGTTTATGTTATTTATGACTTAAGGTTATATGTATATACATGTACATATATATATATATATATATATATATATATAAGCATATGGCAATATATGTTTATATATAAATGTCAGTGAAATAGAAATAATAATATAGTGCCTAAGTAAACCTAAAACCAAAAGGAATTACACCAAAATAAGGACATAAAACATCTGATAATGACGCATTGTAAACATGTTAGACACATAACAGACATGTAAATACACACACACACACATCAGATACATTATCATATGCATAGTTGCACACATGTATATATACATAAATACACACACAGACATATATATATATATGTATGATAATATATATATATATACGTATGATTATACACACACACACACACACACACACATATATATATATATATATATATATATATATATCGCTCCGAACGTGTATAACATATACATTATTTTATGGTTTTATTGAAGAAATAGTGATTTATGTCGAGACGGAGGATTTCAAAGCAAAAGGAAATACAAAAACACAACAAAAACACAAAAAGGCAGTATGCTAGATTTCCGTCACCATAACATTTGCCATTGCTCACCATAAACAACGAATTCAGTCGTGTGTAACCATATTTGCTTTGGTAATGATTTTATGCTAGATTACAACCGAAAAAGTTATACTTTAAGGGTAAAATTATAAATAAATAAATAAATAAGATCAAAACATACAAATATATGAAACAAAACAATCCCGATGAAATGAATATAAAAAGATGAAAAACATTTGTTATTATATTATAGAGTTTTTGTCATAACTTTTGGTGTGCTTTTGAAGAATTATGTTGTATTATTGTTTGAAACTATTGTTATTGTTTAAATCAACAACAAAAATCTCAATGTTTTTTATACTTATTTTATCGGCGCTGGAAACATGAAAGATGAAAGTTGATGTCGACAGGTTTTGAACACATAACGTTAAGGGCCCGAACAAATACGTAAATTGTTATTTTCCCCAACGTTGTAACGCTATGCTGTTCCACCAGCCTGACAGCAATAATGAGAATAGTTTCGGGGATGGGAAAAGTCGAATGTGAATGAAAGAAAAAATGATCTTATGAGTGAAAACCTCAACTCAATATCAATCATATTATCTGTGTAATTAACAGTCTCAACCATAACATATAACCTAGTTGTAGTGTGTTAGATTTACGATCATAATGTCGTGGGTTCGATTCCTGGACGCGGTTGTGAGTTGCGTTCTTGAGCAAGACATGTCATTTAATGTTGTTGCAATATAATCAGCTGAGAATGAATAACAATAGTAGCTGGGGGTTTACATTTGCGATGAACTGGCGTCCTGTCCAGAGAAAATCTTGTACCCTCAGTCGTGTCATGCCACGGAAACCAGGATAAGAATCGACCTGATGAGACTCCGAGCTCGAGACAGACTTTTGACTTAGACAAACATAATATATGGCGTTGGCATTTCGTACGGGAACGTTACAGACTCACGATCTAAAGTCTGTGTACCAAAGCTTTAAGAACAAAAAGCGACACATTACCATATACAACAAAATATGTCTCATATCCAAAATATTGCTATACACAATCAGAAGGGAATTGGTATGGTAGAGAAATATAGGAGCAGTTTAAGAAAGCAATTGTAAAAGAAGGTTTGGGGAAAGTTGTATTTATTGATTATTTCAATCCCAATTCTTTACTGCGTATTGTATGATCATCGAGTGAATGATAAAAGAGAAAATCACTTTTAATGAAATTAAATACCGCGAGACAATTTGTTCAGCGCTTTACTAATTTTGCCACTCACCCACTAAATATAGCACTAGCAGTATCAGCTGCAACGACAACAAGAACAAGAACAATAATAAAAATAAAAGATAACTATCCAGGTTGATGCCGATCATGTGATGAATTTGAGATGATGGTAAATGTGTAGAAGTTCGACTATTATATTTTATCTGTAATTCTAATGTTCAGACTGATCATATATAACATCATAGGAACATAAAACTGCTTAATATTCAGCTTCTTACATATAAAGCTAATGAATAGGCGGCTCAATTAATCGAACAACTGACTTTTCATCGTTGAAACTAACAGAGGATCTATCATCATAATAATGGTTTCTGATTTAGGCATAAGGCCAACAATTTTAGGACAGAGGGAAGTCGATAAAAGAAACCTCAATACATTATAGGTACTTTATTTTATCGATTTAAAGGATGAAAGGCAAAGTTGACCTCGACGGGATTTGAACTCAGAACCTGGAAAGTCGTAACTATATTTCGCTAAGCATGTTGACCGACGCTCTACCAAATCTACCAATCCACCACCCTATCTATTATCTATCTTAATAATTGTTTCTACTTTAGGCACAAGTCCAGCAATTACCCAGTGCATTACTGGTACTTTATTTTATCGACCCCGTAAGGATGAAAGGCAAAGTCAACCTCGGCGGGATTTGAACTCAGATCGTAAAGGGACGTAACTATGCTGGAAATCATGGCGTCCGACTCTCTACCGATAATAATGGTTTCTTATATAGGCACAAGGCCAGCAATTTCGGGGGAGGGGACCCCAGTGCGTGACTGGTACTTTATTTTATCGACCCCGTAAGGCAAAGTTAACCTCGGTGGGATTTGAACTTAAAATGTAAAGGACCCTAACTATATGCCGCAAAGCATGTTGACCGACGCTCTACCAAATCTGCCAATCCACCACCCTATCTATTATCTATCTTAATAATAAGGATATCTGACATAGGTCCAAAGCCGCAGATATTTTGTCAAACGTTTTACATAACAATCTTACTAACTCACTAACATTTAATATATTTAAAAGGCCTTGTATTGCTATGTACCTTACATTAAACACCTTTGTGTTCGTCATTTCAGATCTGTAAACAATTTGATTTATTCTTAATCATATATAACAGGCTTTTGCGACTGTCATTTAAAGATCGTTAAACAACACCAAGTTGCTGTGAAGCAAGATTTGGAATCTCTTTCCCGAACCTTTAATATCTTTAAATAGCCCGCAGTTGCTGTGAGCCATATATTACACACATTTGCAACTGTCTATTCATATCTTAAACAACCTTCAATTGGTGTGAACCATATATTACAAACATTTGCATTGGCATTTAATATCGTTAAATAGTCGTGAGTTGCTGGGAACGAGACATTCAAAACCATTGTAATTGTAATTTAAGCATTTTAAAATAACCTTGAGTTTATGTGAACCATAAAATTGTCCCTTTGAATTTAGGTTTCCCCCTGAAAATATCTTAATTGAATAACTATTAACTACGATCTATTACTGCAGTCTACTACATGCATATTTAAATTGCATTTATTACGAAACAGGTGTAAACATGTTCAAATACTACCATACATATGACAATTTCACTTAGGATGTTCTTTAGCTAATGCTGGAGAATAAAGCCAAAATATTTGGCTGTCTTATGAAACAATTGGTCACATCCATTACGTTGTTAATGTGATCAGAAGTTGTACACATCTGTTAGTAGCCACTGAACAACGTATAGATCCGAGTGTCTCTTACTCAATGATCTAAGTTAGAAATACGAACTCATATATAAATATATATACATATATATATATGATGGCTGCAAACCCTGCTAAGAGTATTGCAATCGATTGTCAGATTACAGAAAATGGTGCACCTTTAAGCTACGGCCAGCCACACGAACCTGTAACATAGCAATGCCTGATCTTTGAAGGTCTTTAAAGTGGGAAAAGGCCTTGCACTCGACCAATCCCACTCTCCGAGTATCGAAAACACTACCCAAAAAGGAGAAGTGGTCAACATCATCCGAAGCCGCAGGTTTTATTTTTCAGAGTTTCCCAACCTTAGAAAGGTGTTGTGAAAACAACTTGGGTCTTTCATTCCTAGATGAAAAAGAAAGTACTATTTGGATGGCCGTTGACTTTGCTGAGATCCTCCACCCTTTGCTGGGTCTAGTATTTCATCCTGCAAAGTGTCCAAATATCACCCTCCTCACAAAGCAAGCTTGGTGGGGTTGCCGGTTTAATCGCCGACGACCTGACCAGGAGACATGTAGTACTAGATTACACATTACCAGTAGCACTCGAGAGCGACCTGACATGTATGTATATATATATATATATATATATATATATATATATATATATATATATATATATATATATATATATATATCGAGATAAGCAGAACAAGTAAAATTCAACCAATTTTTCAAAATAAATCAAAATTAATATACAATTAAAGTTAATTAAAATTAAAAAATATAATATAAATATTTACCTATTCAAATGGCCCTAACTGTACAGTTTCACGGTGCAAAACATTAAATATCACGAGGATATTAATGGAAAAGCAACGATCATCAGAGAAGCATTTTCCTGTCTTAGGGTTAAAAACCCCAGGAACGACAAAATATATGACCTCACTCCAACTAATACAGCTCTAAAAGGTCGTGAAAGTGACCCGTAAATACATTGGTGTATAGTGAAGGCGGGAAATCGTAGACTCGCCGTCTATAATCGCCACTAAAAAAAGATTTTTAGTAACTAAATAGAACGACAGATATTTATCTCTACATACTGGAGATTATTGAATAAGGTTAATATATATCTGAGGGTACAAGGTACCCCCGGAAATATATAGTGTGTCTATGATTTAAGGTGATTCTATGGTAATAATTTGATATACCAGAACTTAATATCGAGATAAGCAGAACAAGTAAAATTCAACCAATTTTTCAAAATAAATCAAAATTAATATACAATTAAAGTTAATCAAAATTAAAAAATATAATATAAATATTTACCTATTCAAATGGCCCTAACTGTACAGTTTCACGGTGCAAAACATTAAATATCACGAGGATATTAATGGAAAAGCAACGATCATCAGAGAAGCATTTTCCTGTCCTAGGGTTAAAAACCCCAGGAACGACAAAATATATGACCTCACTCCAACTAATACAGCTCTAAAAGGTCGTGAAAGTGACCCGTAAATACATTGGTGTATAGTGAAGGCGGGAAATCGTAGACTCGCCGTCTATAATCGCCACTAAAAAAAGATTTTTAGTAACTAAATAGAACGACAAATTTGTATCTCTACATACTGGAGATTATTGAATAAGGTTAATATATATCTGAGGGTACAAGGTACCCCCGGAAATATATAGTGTGTCTATGATTTAAGGTGATTCTATGGTAATAATTTGATATACCAGAACTTAATATCGAGATAAGCAGAACAAGTAAAATTCAACCAATTTTTCAAAATAAATCAAAATTAATATACAATTAAAGTTAATCAAAATTAAAAAATATAATATAAATATTTACCTATTCAAATGGCCCTAACTGTACAGTTTCACGGTGCAAAACATTAAATATCACGAGGATATTAATGGAAAAGCAACGATCATCAGAGAAGCATTTTCCTGTCCTAGGGTTAAAAACCCCAGGAACGACAAAATATATGACCTCACTCCAACTAATACAGCTCTAAAAGGTCGTGAAAGTGACCCGTAAATACATTGGTGTATAGTGAAGGCGGGAAATCGTAGACTCGCCGTCTATAATCGCCACTAAAAAAAGATTTTTAGTAACTAAATAGAACGACAAATTTGTATCTCTACATACTGGAGATTATTGAATAAGGTTAATATATATCTGAGGGTACAATGTACCCCCGGAAGTTCTGCTTATCTCGATATTAAGTTCTGGTATATCAAATTATTACCATAGAACCACCTTAAATCATAGACACACTATATATTTCCGGGGGTACATTGTACCCTCAGATATATATATATATATATATATATATATATATATATATATATATATATATATATATATATATATATATATATATATATATATATATATATATATATATATATATATATATATATATATATAGTGGTAGAACACTTGAAGGTTATATCCGTAGTGGTAGAGCACTCAGTCCATGGGACGAGTTAGGGAGAACTGATTACACAACAGTTAGTTCACCATACCTAGAATAATTGTTTCACCTTAGCGGATCCTCAGCTCTTAATGGACATGGTTATACGGAACAGGAAGGGCACCCGTATGAACGCGCATGCGCAGAAACGGTCACTTCTCTCAGGCAATACTAAATTGCGTGCGAGAGGTGTAAGAGAGATAACTGCAAAAGTCCGAAAGTTTCTAGTTGATAAGAAAATTAGGATGTTGTTGTAATTCAATCCAGAGCTTTGTAGTTATGTAAGAGGTGTTTCCAGACGTGTGGACAACGTGTGAAGAATTCATACCTTGGTTTAGGCAATCGCTATTGCGTAATCTCTTTAGAATATTTATTCGTTCATCAATACATAGTCCACATGACGGATTTCCCCTTGCGTATGGTTTGGACTTAGTGATGGCTTTCCATTGAATGGAGTAGTCTATACTTGAGTCCTTGAGGGACAATACGTGGCTCACGAGTTCCGTTGATGAACGTCTGTCCGGGTACCTAAAGGTCGACTGGTGGTTCAGGAAGCGTTCCTTAAATTGGCCCTCCACCATACCCTCATAGGATTTGACGTCCTGAGGTTGATTTGGTCGGTTGAAAGTGACCACAGCTTCATAAACTACAGCGGGTGTGCTGTATTGCTGTTGAAGGGGACAAGCTTCGGGCTTACGGCAAGAGCACCCTGGTGGAGTGTTGCTCTTAGGGCTGTTGGTGATGTTGGCCTTCATGTTCTTAGCGCAAGAGTATCCTAGGTGGTCAAATCCTATGTGGGTATGGCGGAGGGCCGATTTAAGGAACGCTTCCTAAACCACCAGTCGACCTTTAGGTATCCGAACAGACGTTCATCAACGAAACTCGCGAGCCACGTATGGTCCCTCAAGGACTCAAGTATAGACTACTCCATTCAATGGAAAACCATCACTAAATCCAAGCCATACGCAAGGGAAAATCCGTCGTGTGGACTATGTATTGATGAACGAATAAATATTCTAAAGAGATTACGCAATAGCGATTGCCTAAACTCAAGAAATGAATTCTTCACACGTTATCCACCCGTCTGAATTACAACAACATCCTAATTTTCTCATCAACTAGAAACTTTCGGACTTTCGCAGTTATCTCCCTTACACCTCTCGCACGCAATTTAGTATTGCCTGAGTGAAGTGACCGTTTCTGCGCATGCGCGTTCATACGGGTGTCCTTCCTGTTCTGTATAACCATGTCTATTAAGAGCTGAGGATCCGCTAAGGTGAAACAATTGTTCTCAGTATGGGGACTAACTCTTGTGTAACCACTTCTCTATATATATATGGGGTAACAAGTTATCGTTATAGGTAATCCAGTTAGAGGTTGTGAGGACTCTGTGTCGTGGATAGTTTTAACGTACGACATTAATTCACTATTAAAAAAACTACACAACACCAACGGTATTATAGTAAAAGCGGACAAAACATCAAACGTATACCATGAGCCTTTATACATATAATAACTTTATACGCCGTGAACTACACAAAAAATACAAGAAAACTACAGAATCTACACTCACTAGCATTAATAAGGAAGGACTTAGCATAGTAAAAAACCTGAAGATATCTGATAGAACCGAGCCTCTAACCCTTTTTAACCCCAAATTTAACCTAAAGGATCACAAAAATAATTTCGAAACAGACCCCACAATTAGATTAATATGCCCATCGAAGTCGGATATAGGTAGAGTTAGCAAGTACATACTAGATAGAGTAATAGCACAAATCAAGAACACTAATAATTAAGCTATGGGGGTAACATTAACGAAGCAATAGACTGGTTCAGCAAAATAGACAGTAGGGAAAAATCCAACTTCGTACAGTTTGACATAAATGACTACTACTCCTCCATCTCCCCAGTCACCCTAGATAAAGCGCTAGCCTTTGCCCAGAAAAACTCGGACCTAACCTCTGATGAAATTAAAATAATACTAGCTGCTAGGAGAACTATCATTAGATTCTAAAATAGTTACTGGGAACGAAAAAACAGACAGAATAGCTTCGATATCACAATGGGATCTAGCAACTCAGCACAGGTAACAGACATAGCGCACAACTTACGTACGGAATTTAATAATCTCCAAGGAGGAATTTATAGAGAGGACTCAGTCCCTTTAGCTAAGAACTTAAATAATCAAAACATGGAAAAATTACGGAAAAACATCAGATTCTTCTTCAACAAACTAGGCCTAGGTATCACTTTCGAATTTAATTCTAAAAAATAAAACTTCTTAGATGTAACACTCAACCTAAACACAGGATTAATAGAGCCCTTCCATAAAAAGAACGAGAATCTAGCCTACATTAGTTATAACTCAAACCACCCTCGATCCATAATTAATTCCATAGCACATAGTATATCCCTCAGAATATCCCGCCTATCTTCTAACCGAGAGATTTTTAACGAACACGCAAACTATTATACATAAGGCAGGACATAAAGAGGGGCTAAAATACATACCAGATAGAGACAGCAGCAACAAACCTAATGACAGCTACACTACCCACACCTATAGAAATAACAAACATAGGGCTAAACATAGAATTAGACAACGAGCACCAGAAATAACTGAACCGAATACTAATATAAGGACCCCTAGGAACTATAGAAAATCCAGAGATAGGAAATACTTATGGTTCAATCCAATATTCAACTCCTCTATAAAAACCAAACTACCTTCTACATTCTTTAAACTAATTGACAAACACTTCCCTAAACTACACAAATACCATAGAATCTTTAACAGAAAAACTATCAAACTATCTTACTCTACTGCTGCCAACATTGAATCACACATACATAAAATCAACCACAAAAAAATCTCTAAAGAAATTAACCTACTAACATACACCATAGCACCAAAGATAAAACGCAAACACAAAACAACATCACAACCACACACATCAGGGCGCATCACAACAACATATTAATAAGCCTAAATCTCAACCCAGCTATAACAACATGCAAAACCGAAAAGGAGAACCTGCACACAGAAAAGCCTCCAATTGTAACTTCCACCTACCGGATAAGTGCCCACTACAAAATAGATGCCTGGATTCAAGTATGGTGTACCTGTGTACTATAAAATCAGGAGCTATTCCATATTTTAAGGTACGATAAGATGCTGCTAAACAGCAAAATAGAAAGATCAATTTTCTCTAGGCACAAAACAGCTACCAAGTTCACAAATTTCAAATCACCGTGATTCGACCGAGCAATCCCAAAATTAGAACTGAACCTCCTGGATTTTAACGTATGGAATACATACCATCACACCGCTATTAGCTGTCAACTAACTGACTTGTCACTAGATCATACATCTCCTAACATTTCTTTCACCCTCTCTCCCTGAAACCACATCAACCCCATTAAGATAAGACAATACCACACACACATATCAAAACCCCCTTCATCATCCATCCTTAGCCCTTAGGTCTCATACTAGTATCTTGCACTTAATTTCTAATTTATTGCTTTTTCTTTTATCTGTCATTTGTTACTACCTCAGATTCTCTACACGTATCTATGTATGTTTCGAATATTGCTTTTAATGTTAGCACTACATCCACCCCCACATCCTTATACAGACACTTACTCACCACCACCACTATTATCAACTATCGTATTCTATACTTATATGCTCTTACTTATCATTATTTCTTTATGTTTTTCATTTTTTTATTATTGCTGTTATTCCTTTGAATCTACGCTATTTCTCTATATATACCATGCCATGTCTGAGAATTTGATCAGAGGTAAATAATGTATTGGAGATCGGGTGACGCAACATCGAGCGATTAGCGGCCTCTAGACTCACCTGATAAATGAAGCAACTGTTAATACTTGAAATAAAGCCTCTTGTTGTACAGCCGACCATATTATTATTATTATTATTATTATTATGGCCGCACATGTTTGAAGACAGTACAAATCTGCGGGGGAAAAGGTTCGTAACTTTAAGCTGTTTTAAAGTGTCATTTTTTGTATTTTCTTGTCGTTAACGAAACTTAAGGTACACATCTTGATTTAAAGAGAGGGATACCTCTCAATATTCGGGCTTTAAGCCCGAATATTCAGATTTATTTTTAAAAACTTCGAAAAAAATCGCTTCCCCACCAAAAGAAAATTATGGAAATTTTCGACCTTGAAACGGTAAACAACGTTCAGGTCAAAAGTTTAAAGGCAGCTACTGTAGATATCACCACGACTACGACGGCTACAGTCATGCCTGTCATCCACTCTACTGAATGTGAAGACAAAACTCAAAAGCTACTATCAAAACCTTCTGTGATAGCAGCAGTATCATCTGAAAACGACATCACCACCACCGCCACCACCACAACAACAACAACTCAGAGCAATAACGACAATAACACCGACAGCTTCAATGTAAACACGGATGGCGGTGGCAACACCAATAACAACAGCAAGAATGACAACAACAACAATAAGAGCATCAGAAACACCACATTTGCTGCAGCAGCAGCAAAAACAAAGCGCTTATTGAATATTGATATTGATATTAGCGATAAAGACGAACAGTTGGCCAAAGCGTGGAGGCTAATTAAACGGTAGTCCTGGGCAAACCTGACCATCCCGGACGAGGCACTAGCGGCCATGCAAAGGAGGACGGTGTTCTATTGATGTATTTCGGTGCAGACACGAAAAGTGGAACTTGCGAGCCAAGCAGAGGTAGAGGCTGCTTTGGAGTACATCGGAAGTAACATAGAGTACAAAGCAAGAGGCAAACAGTTCGGTACCATCTCGGTACTGTTCAAAACCGAGGCCCTCGCTATTAAGCACTCGGTGACCCCCTGCAGAACGGAACGCATTATCATGCATCCGTCCTACATGGGTAAAAGGACAGTAAAGGTACGCATTCCCAGCATCCCACCAGGGATGAACATATAGTGGTTGCTGGGATGCGTAATCGAGGAGGGGACAGACACTACCCTCCTGGATATCAAAAGGACAGAGAGAGAGGACTGGTCCGGAATGGATTTGGAGATTCTTCTCCAAATGAAACCGGAGGATATGAATAACATCCCGGATTTTGCACGCCTGCAGGACGGGAAAACAATCCAACTAATCATTGACGGAAGAAGGCCACGCTGCTTCGTTTGCGGGGAAGCAACGCATCTTCAAGTCTTCTACCCTCAGTGCAAACATGCAGGGGGTCGCAAACCTCCTTTGTTGCCAACGCCAGTGTCAGCACGGAAAGCTGCACCACCACAACCACCAAAAACAACACCAACAAAAACATGGACACCAACATCAAAAGCAACCGGATCACCACCAACACCAAAACCAATCCAAGGAGAAAACGAGCAAAGCTCTCCCCCCCCCCCAATTATACACATAGACAAAACAATAAACGCACACACAGGCACAGAGACACTCACAGACACAAACCCTTTGTCTTCCAGCAGCGAAGATGAAGGAAAACCCAAAAGTGCAAAAAAACAGAGAAAACTCACAAAAAAAAAAAAGCCCCAACAAAACACAAAAACATACACAACAAAAAATACAGACACCACTAACGCAAACACTTCCACAATAACATCATCACCAACAGCAACATCGACACCACCTCCACAATCCCCGAAACGCAAACAACCTAAACAAACACAAGTACAAATAAACACATAAATACCTGAAATTGCAGACACCACACCTACAACAAACATAGACATACCCGAAACAGCACCACCAAAACTATCGCCACCACAGTCACCAAAACGAAAACAAATAAAACCACACCAACAAAATGTTAAAAACTTCGTGCTTGTCAGAAGGGCCAACGATAAACTGACTGCCCTCTTAGCGCGAAGCGAGGACATTCAAACAGAGGGGGAGATTTTTGAAATGAGCACATTTTGCGTGCCAGAAGATTTGCTTCTGCTCCGAATGTCATTCAATTCCTTCAAAGAAATTCGAGAGAGCTTTCCTCAAGACGTGGGAACCCCGAATGTGAAACCCACATCAAGACTTTTAAAGGGGTTCCCAAAAGAAACCCCACCAACCATGGAGGTCGAACCACCCGACCTTCACAAGACCCGGCAGGTAAGTAAACCTTCCCTCTCTCTCTCTCTTAGCTTACCAATATGGCCATATTAAGAGTAGGAAGTTTAAATGTTCGCGGCCTGAGGTCACCCTGGAAGCAGGGTCGCCTGCTCAACGACCTCCGGTCGCTGGAAATGGATGTGATTGCCGTAAGCGAGACCAGAATTTCCGACACGCGCGCACTAGCCCCCATTTTCGACGACTATCAGATCTTCGCATCTGTTAGCAGACGGGGAATGGGGGGTGGGGTGGCAGTGCTGTTTAGGAAAGGACTGGATCTCGAGGTAAGGTCGATCTTCCGGGACCCGGACGGTAAGTTGGTGGTCTTGGATGTGAGTAGTAGCGAAGGTGGTGCCTTTAGACTGCTGGCCGTCTACGCCCCTACAGGGGCCGGACGACCTGACTTCTTTAGGTGCCTGGAGACCTTTCTGGGTACGTCTCGCCCTTTACTGTTAGCGGGGGACTGGAATGGCATCTTAGACGCACGCTGGGATTGTGTGGGAGTAGCCGATAGGAGCGGGGGGGGGGGGGGTGCAAAAGCCTGAAGCACCTACTCAGCCAATTCCAACTGTCTGACAGGTATCGACTAGATTTCCCCAATGTGCCAGTATGGACATGAACCAACCGAATGGGGTCATCTAGATCGTATATAGACAGGATCTTCATTAGGAAAATAGATAGAAATAGTGTGGGCTGTCCACTTTTTAAAACGGTCGCCTATTCAGATCACACATTTGTGATCTGTACGGTTGACCTAAATAAAACGCGTAGGTTAGGATCGGGTTACTGGAAGCTGAACATGTCATTTCCGGCACGTAAGGCTTACAGGGACCGAGTCAATAATTTAGTTAAGCAAAAGTTGACAGGGGGGATCATCAACAACAGATGGTGGGTGTCTCAAAAAGAGAGATTAGAGTAACTTCGATAGAGTTCAGCAAAGAACTAGCGTTAGAGAAAAATAGAAAGGAGGGGGAGCTGGTAGATAAGTTTGACGAGGCTATTTGTAGTGGCATCGCAACTGACGTGCTAGCGGCGAGAATGGCATTAGACCATTTCTTCAATGCCAAACACGAAGGCTGCATTGTCAGAGCTAAGGCGCGTGCGCTGAGAAACGAGGGAACTAAAGCTGTTCGATGGGCCCGCGTGGCGGAGGCGCAGCGTGGTAATAAAACCACAATTCAGTCTTTGGCGGACCGAGACGGACACGAGATAAGCGATTCCAAGCGGATGTGTGAGGCCTTTCGCCAGCACTTTGCTCGGTTGTTCGGGGAGAGTGGCGAGTCAGAGAGAGTAGCGGATTTCAGTCCCTACCTTGACGGCTTGCCGCGAATCTCGACGGTGGACGCTGAGCGCTGCGAAAGGCCGATTACTTCAGCCTAAATTCAGGACGCCATTGTCGGCTGCATGAGGCGCAAGTCACCCGGTTTAGGATGGCCTGCCCTACGAGCTTTACGTAAATATGCCAGACTTGTTCTCCGAACTCCTCGAAGCACTCTACTGCAACTGGCTGCAGAATGGGAGTATTCCCAGTTCTGTGAGCAGGGGAGTGGTGACGCTGATAAGGAAAGACGAGAACAAGAGGGATACATTAGACAACTTCAGGCCCATAACTCTGCTCAACACAGAGTTTAAGATTTTGGCCAAGGTGTTAGCAAAGAGATTGGCGCTCGTCGTCGAGGATTTGGTTTGGGAGGCGCAAACTTGCGCAATCCCAGCCAGGTCCATACACGACAATGTCCACCTCATGCGATACTCCATAGAGAGGGTAGGGTGTAAACCTGGCTTCGGTGGGGCACTTTGACTTCCAGGCGCCTAAAGAAGTCAGGTCGTCCGGCCCCTGTAGGGGCGTAGACGGCCAGCAGTCTAAAGGCACCACCTTCGCTACTACTCACATCCAAGACCACCAACTTACCGTCCGGGTCCCGGAAGATCGACCTTACCTCGAGATCCAGTCCTTTCCTAAACAGCACTTCGGGATCACTTTGACTTCATGGCAGTTCCAAATCCTTTTTACCTCCCACTCTAAGTCCTGGTATCGGTTAATTTTCTCCCTCTCATTCTCTTGCACTCTCGTGTCGAATGGGCAGGCCACATCCACAATCAGGCACGATCTTTTTTCTTTGTCCAAAACCACCAGGTCAGGTCTATTGTGTTCCAGTTTCTTGTCCGTCTGAATCCTAAAATCCCACAGCACCTTCACCTGATCGTTTTCTATCATCGCCTCTGGCTTATGCTCATACCACTTCTCAGAATGTTGTAAATTGTTTACTTTGCATAGGTGCCAGTGGATCACCCTGCCCATCACATCATGTCTCCAGCCCGTAGAGTGAGTCTGGGCTAGGTGTTTACACTCGGATACAATGTGAGCCACAGTCTTTTCTCTCTCTCCACAGATCATGCACAGTGGGCTAGCCTCCTCCTTGTAAATGTGGTGTTTCAACCACTTCGTTTTGAGGGCCTGCTCCTGCGCAGCCATTAACATTCCTTCTGTAGCCTTTTTAAGGTCTCCTCTTTTCAACCAGTTCCATGTCTGTGGATCTCTAAATTCAGTTTTCTCAAAGAAGGTACTATGAAGGGATTTTTCCTGAAGGCTGCTCTTTCTCCTTGATGTTATTTCCTCCTTGGACATCCCCTGGCCTATTGTCCCCTCCTTCAGTACAGTTCTGAGCATTGGCTCCTTACTATCAGTCACGTATTTGTGTAGGTTGTTTTTCTCCATCTGAATACAGTCCTCTATGCTGATAAGATCTCTTCCACCTTCAAATCTCCTTAAGTAGAGTCTATCGACATCACTCCTCTTGTGGAACATGTTGTAAATAGTCAATAGCTTCCTAGTCTTCCTATCCATTTCTTTTTGTTCAGCAACATTATCATCTCAGAATTCCCGCACTGTACCTAATAATAGACACAGCTCGGGAATTTACTGCACTTATGGCATTTCTACTGTTCAGATGTGACTTTAATACGCTCCTTACTCTCCGAAGGTATTCAGTTCTTATCAATTCCTTCATTTTTTTGTTCTTGATGTCATCAGCCTCCAGAACGCCCAAATACTTGTATCCTTCCTCAGAGTCAATTTCCTTTATCATCTCACATGTTGGTATCTGGATTCCGTTACTTCTGCTCAACTTACCCCTCCTCATCACAATGACTCCACACTTACTAATACCAAATTGCATACATATATCATTGCTGAAAATACGGACAGTGTCAACAAGCACACCCAACTCCTTCTCACTCTTCCCGAAGAGCTTAAGATCATCCATGAAGAGGAGGTGATTGATGGTAAGCCCTCCCTTTCCCCAACCTGTATCCTGCTCTCACTTTTCGCAGTACACTGGTCAGGGGCATCAGGGCAAGGACAAACAACAGAGGGGACAGACTATCTCCCTGAAAGATACCTCTCTTGATCTTCACGCTTCCCAAGGATTCTCCAGTTGATGTTAACTCTGTTTCCCAGGACTTCATACTTTTGCCCAACAACTGTCTGATGTTATCTGCCACCCTGAAGATCTCCAATAATAATAATAATAATAATAATAATAATAATAATAATAATAATAATTATTATTATTATTAATATTATTATTATTATTATTATTATTACAGTTGAATTTATCTTGCTTTATGTTCATACGAGTTATCACCAAGTCACAACAAGGTCCGCCATGTTCAAGAAAGAACATACATACTCACACATGCATCTTTAGGTGTTTAGACTTGTGATGTACTTATATTGACAGAATCTTCCTTAGTATATGGGCAGTTCCCATTAGTACTATCTTTTGTATTTTTCCTATACGCGGGTTTCCTGGGATTTGCGATAAGTAATCATTAGACCCCTTAGGTATCATTCCTAGAGCGCCCACAACCACTGGTATTGTTTTAGTTCTCAATTTCCACATTTTTCCAATTTCTATCTCCAGGTCCTTATACTTGCTCAATTTTTCAAATGTTTTTATAGATACATTCTTGTCTATTGGAACGGACATATCAATTAGCAGGCATACCCTCTTTTTAAAGTCCTTCAGTATTATATCAGGTCTATTTGCATCTATTTTTCGGTCTGTTTGGATGCTAAAGTTCCACAAGATTGAGATGTGATCTTTTTCAAGTATGGGAGGTGGTTGATGCTCCCACCAGCTCTGTCATGCCTGTTTAGGTATTCGGTTGGAGCTATAGGACTGCACATTGAAATTATATGGTCAATTGTCTCTGGTTGTTTTTTACATACACGGCATAATGGGCTGCATCCATTTTTTATTATGTTGGCTTGGTAACTTTTTGTTGGCAGACACTGATCTTGTACTGATATAATCAGTCCTTCAGTCTCCGATTTCAGTCCAGAGGATGCCAACCACTGATGGGTTAAAGTTTTGTCAACATCAGGATTGTTAGTTCGTTCTGGGTATTTTCCATACAGAGGCTTTTCTTACCATTTCTTAGCCAGTTTCTGTAGCAGTTCTTTCTTTGCAGTTGCTTTTACCTGCTTTGCTTTTTATGTGTTTTTCATTTCAGCAGTAAATGGGACTTCTGAAGTTTGTTGTCTATTACTGTATCTTTGTGTATCTTTTGTAATGGAGTATGATCTTTTGATGCTTTCGTGTTTCAAAACGAGTTTGATCATCCAATCATGTGATTCCCTTAGATATGTAGATAATCCAATTGTTGCAGTTTTCAACGCAATGTCTAACTGGATTAACCCACGTCCTCCTTCTTTCCTAGGGAGATATATTCTATCTGTATCTGCCCTAGGGTGATGCATTCTGTGCATGGTTAAGAATTTTCTAATTTTTGTATCGAGCCTACGGATCTATGTGCTTGACCAGTTGATGACATTGTAACTGTAGGTTACTACTGGTATGGCAAGCGTGTTTATGGCATCGATCCTATTCTTTGCATTCAATTCCGTTCTTAAGATTGCTCTTACATTGTCGAGTGCTTGATTCCGTCTCCTTCACAAACACCTAGATATTTGTAAGTTTCCTCTTGATCAAGTTCTCTTATCACATTCGCTCGATCAAGATTAATGTCTGAACTTTTCAGCAGCTTTCCTCTGGTGAACGTTGCTTTGGCACATTTATCTAGTGCAAACTCCATTTCTTCTTCTTCTTCTTCTTCTTCTTCTTCTTCTTCTTCTTCTTCTTCTTCTTCTTCTTCTTCTTCTTCTTCTTCTTCTTCTTCTATCATTGTATTTGAAAATATTAAATCAAACAACACCAACAAGACATTTTTGTATTAATTTACTAACTTTAGTTCGACATCTTAAATATTACTGTTATCAAAGAAAAATCATTAAAAAAAATACTAACCGTTATGGCTGTTATTCGAATTGCCTGTTGACATATTCTATTGCACTAACGTATAGTATCTTGCCAATCTTTTAGTTTGGCAATATATATAACGAAGATCATTTCAAATTCAGTTAGTATTTTCTCTTTAGATCACTGCGATGAGATTTGAGCAAATACATTTAGTGCATTGCAGAACGAAAGGTGATTATGTTTTATTTTTGTTTTGTTATTTAAAAAAAAAATTAGATGTTTCTCAAAATGGCTGTATTTTACACTACTTGTACTCACTAGAAGAATTTTCTTCACTGATTTAATGAAAGATTAATGCTAATGATTGGTTTGAAACGACAACTCCACTTCTTCCTCGAAACCAAACTAGAAACCAAGAAATAAAGTATAATTCAAATGAAATAAAATATGTAAAACTAAACCATACAGGAATTAAATAAACAAAAGAAATAAAGCTGTATCTGTAGAGTATTTTCGATAGAGAAAAATAGAAAAATTAAAATAAAGTAAAATAGAATATAAAGCTTGTTTAATTCCATTTCAGACATTTGGAAACAACATACGTAAATCCAACTAGAAATTATCTTGACCTCAAACTAATTTTCTATTCTCTTGAGTAAAATCTGTTGACAATATCTTATATAGTACAAATAGGTTGTATACATTCAACGATATGTCTAGTTTGTATTTACACACAAACACACACACTCACACACACATCCTCTTTTCAAATGTAAAACGAAAACGGTTCAAAACAGTTCTTTAGTAAATATCTCATCTCTCTCTCTCTCTCTCTCTCTCTCTCTCTCTCTCTCTATCTCTCTCTCTCTCTCTCTCTCTCTCTCTCTCTCATATATATATATATATATATATATATATATAATCACCTGACGAGATCAGTGATAATCGATCATCGCCGCGCGATCAATCTATCTCTTATTGAAACATGTGTCGTGATTAAAATGATTGGAAATTTATACCATGCCTTCGGATCTTTATTTTGATATATATATATATATATATATATATATATATATATATATATATATATATATATATATATATGAATGTATGTATAGTACATTTGGCAATATACCGTATGTTTAATTAAAAACATTTTGAAGACCATACGCTATCGGTTTTAAAGTAGTGACAATGTCACTTACTTCTTTTCCGGGAAAGAAGGGAGAGAAGCTAACAGTCTGTTTCACGCTAATTATATATATATATATATACGTATATATATATATATATATATATATATGTATGTATATATATATATATATACATATATACAAATTAAATGGAGAAATAGATATATTTTTACACAAGTATAGATACATATAAAGGCGTCCAACCGGTACTAAGTTTTTCTCTATGAAAGAATTAATAAAGATCAACCCATTCAGAGCTTAATAAAATCATATCTGGCAAAAGCAAACAAGATAAGAAAAGAAAATCTTTACTTACTTATTTCAATATCCCCACTGCAGTTTCGTTGTGAAAATAACGATACTCCGAGTATAGTATAGTGAGAAATCTCAAATCATTAGGAGACTTTCTCAGTCAAGAAAAAAATTCAAGACAGGATATGTATATATATATATGTAAAAGGTAAACAGAAATAACAACACACTCGGTACAGTATATGGAAGGTATATATGGCAGGGAGAGGGTTTTAACATTTCGGACGCTAGTCCTTCATGGGAAGAAATAATGAGAAATAAAATAGATTAAGGGGACGGGCGGGATAGAATTAGAAAAAATGTCTTTAGATAAAAATAATAGGTCCATTCACGTTGACATCTCTTGCAAAACTGTCGATGCTGGCGTTTTGTGTATGATTTGTTTTTTAGAAAAGTGGATGATGGCGCGCGAACGTAGGAAGTGTGGTAAGGAACCTGATAGACCATAACGTAGCAGAGTACTCAATACTTAGGGTAATAGAGTAGGTAATATGAAAATGTTTAACCACGACGGTAGAGCTCAAGCCGTATCGACGGTTATTTCTGAGTCCAGAAATAGCCGTCGGGATTAAACATTTTCCTATATATATATATATATATATATATATATATATATATTAAAATAACAAATTAAAGTTTAAGCAAAGAATCGCTGCTTTCACCCTTAACGGGATGTTATAAAATATAGAAATGGCTTCTTATTGAGTACCTTACTTACTGTGGTTACCCCAGATTGAACTAGGTATAAACTTTATATATATATATATACAAAAGAAACGATGGAATTAAGATTGTAATACGTTGCATTGGCTATGTTACTTATCTTATTAAAATATAAATGACTTTAATGACACATTGTAAGTTGATGGATTGAAAGAATCACCAGTACGTCAGATAAAATGATTGGCGGTATTTGTTCCGACTTTGATTAACTTTAATTATTAGCTTTCCGAAATCGACAAAATGTAGTATCAATATAGGGCACTGAAATTGCAGAATTGTTAGCGTACTGGAAAAATAACTTGCGGTAGTTATTTTGGCTTTTCACGTTCTTAGACTACAAACATGACGTCATGTCTTCTATAAAACACAGGCACAAACATTCAGGCCTGCGCCATTGGGAGTAATTTCCCACGGTAGATGAATGATCAACTCCGACCGACAGAGGCATTGGATTGCAAATCGAACTCCATTATACCTCCTGAATTCAACCGTCAACAAAATCAATACTTGATCATTAAGACTTAACATCTAATACTTTAAATCAATGCTTACCAAAAATATTTTGTCACAGAACCCATACATTGAAAACAATGTTAGAGAAAGGATTTGTTATTTAAACAAGACAGTACATTTTAATTAAATGACATTATAATACACTCCATTCCACGAAACCCAAGAATTTTTCACTATTTTGGAAAATGTTGCTTTAGATCAACAATTATTTACAAATGATAACTTATGTGTCTCTGTTCAAAATTTTATGATTTACGAACAAGTGATAATATAAGCCAATACTTCTCGTGGCCTGCATTTTACAACGCAATATAAAAAGGAGGGAAACTCAAACACATTGGATGATTTTGATAGTGAAAGATATTGGCAGCATATACAATGATGACTAACATACTAATTCATAATGAGACATTGGAAAACAGCAGTCAGTAAATTTTACTAATAATTAAGTGTATTACTTGAGAAACGATGAGATTCTGCCAAGTTAAACATAACTACGACACAATACAAAAGTGATGGCTCCGAGCAATGATTATAACTATTTGTTATGAGCTGGTAATTCAGCTAAGTAAACATTTATTCTAAACGTTATATGATGATTTGTAAAAGAAAGACTATACGTAATCAATTGAATTAGACGTAGATACGCTATTGATATAAAAAAAACAATGATCTGCACACTTTAACTACCCTTTCACAAAAAACCTCACTATTTGTATTCAGAAGATTGCAAGTGCAAACATCACATAACATAATGTTACCTCGCTGATATTTCATCACTTGTGTATGATCACCGACATTATAATTCAATTAGCAATAATAATGGTTTCTAATTTAGGCACAAGTTCAACAATTTTGAGGAGTGGGGATAATCAATGAAATCTAAAACAGTACTTGTTACTCCCTTTTCTATCCTTTTATTTCTTGTATCTCTCATCCTATCTTTCAATTATGCCTGAAAAGGATATTAACGGCATCCACATACACTGGAAAAAACAGCACTAACTATATCCGTGGGCAGCATACATTTCAATATAATGCAACAGTGAATGTCAGTGTGCTTACGCTAACCAATATCTGCTGAACTGAAACCCTGATTTCACATTGATGAGCTGGTCATTTCGTGCAAATTCCGAAAATTCACTAGTAAAAAAAACAAAAAAAAAACGATTTATTCTCAACTGAAGAAAGGAAAGTACGGAGGAGAAAAATAGCGCGGTTCAAACACATAACGAAACTAAGTTCAGTGTTCATTAACACATACTGGTCTACAAAAGTTATATCTGACAGAATGTCTCCCTTGAGCCCGATGGATTGTTTGACTGTATTTATACGTTCGTATATAATATATTTTTGGTCACTGGTGTTTTAAATATTGTGTCTATGATTGCAACGTTTTTGCTAGCTTGCTTCTATCTATACACAGACGCAGCAGAAACGAACAGAGACAGATATTTTATTAAAAATATAACGGAATGAATAAAAATTCAATCTGAATGAAGCTTAAAGGCAGAAGGAAATTCAAACGTGTATTAGAATTGAAAACACTCAGTAAGTATCAGCATTGGAATAAAATATTTAGCTATTGGCAGCCGAGTTTTAAGCTTCTAAGTCTGTGCTGTATAATCTTCTTTCTATGGCAAACTCTTCAACTTTGTAGGATTCACATAATTCTGCATTATGTATTAAATCTGATAAACTACATCAGTTTTCGATATTCTATAATCGGTAATTCAATAGAAATGCGACTGAAATACTTACAGCAATGTATCTGATTCAGTGACGTCAAATATACATATTCATACAGGTGCGTGCGCACAAACATGTATACAATCATTGACAAACACACACACAAACAGACACACACACACACATATATACATACATATATATATACATGCATATATATAAATATATATATAT
>OZ024740.1:179166074-179168574 GCA_964016885.1 Eledone cirrhosa
GTACATAATTCATTGTACTCAACATATAGGTTATACAGCTCTTTTATGTTAATAAATTAATCCTCTATTTATCTAATGATAGCACTCCATACATACAGCAACATTTGCACAAATAATTCATTGCTGAATTCGGTGTTTAAAGTTGACATATAATTATGTTGTTATATAATACAGTGTAAGTAAATGAAAGTAATTATACTAAAAGTAGGTGTACATGGGGATATTTCTAGGGTAAAAGGTTTTAGATAGATGCCACGAAGTGTGTTAAGATAGGGTGGATCATTGAGTGTGGAGTTGTGGTGTAAGGTGTACCCTTGAGGTGTGTTACTAAAAGTGGTGATGGGTTCAAGCCTCACATTGCTATATATTGAGTTTAAAGTTTTGGAAAGAGTTTCGGAAGCGGTGCTGGCATGACGCGAACACTTCCGATTTTTTATTAAGGCGGTTATGGTTTGAGAAGATAATAGTATG
The DNA here is from genome assembly GCA_964016885.1 of Eledone cirrhosa. Taxonomy (NCBI): domain Eukaryota; kingdom Metazoa; phylum Mollusca; class Cephalopoda; order Octopoda; family Eledonidae; genus Eledone; species Eledone cirrhosa. The sequence goes on from OZ024740.1 coordinate 179,166,546, forward strand.
GGTCTCTATTAGACAGAGGTTACAAAATTTATTAGGTGGTTTGTACGATGTCGCCTTACCTATCACTTCCCATTTAAGTGTATAAGATCTATTTTTAGTGTTTAGATAGTGTATGTAGCTAGATAGTGAAGTGGAGTTGGCTGGACTGTGTTTTGTGAAAGAATGGAGATGCGAATTGTATCTGGTTTTGAAGCAGTTTGAAGTAGAGCCTATATAGGTTTCAGAAGAGTTGCTAGTTGTGACGGTGCATGAGTATATGATATCCTTGATTAAGCATTTTTTATCTAAAGGGCAGGTTCTATTAGATCTACAGTTACAATTATTTTGGATGTTAGCTTGCCGGTTATTGTGTTGTGTAGAAGTCTGGATGGTAGCTGTTGTATTATGGTTATGGGCGTTGTCGCTCTCAGCGTCATTGCTTACATTAGTGCTATTACTATTATTACTATTGTTATCAGGGTTAGTTGATATAATGTTATTTTGAAGGTTTACCCCCTGTTGTGATTTAGTTTGTTGGAAGTAAGAATTAATTTTTCTTTTATTGCTACTAGCTATGTGGTATGCTATGTTAGGCGTGGTAGAGTAGGAGATTTTAATTGTGTTTTTGTTTAAAAGGCTATGGCACTTGTGGCCAGATGGGAAGTTTTTATCCAGGAGTGAGAAGAAAGCCTTAGGTAGGTTGGTAGAGACGTTTAGATTGAAAGGAGGGTTGAAAAATGTATTATTTCTTCTTCTATTTTTGTTTTTTATGTCTGGTGAGTTGTTTCCGTTTATGGTATTATGGTGACTTCTGTGGTGTGGGTTACGTTTGGTGGCATCCTTCGTATTAGTGTGTGTGTGGTTGCTATTCTTATTACTATTTTCCCTCATGGACATATTGTGCGAAATAATGTTGTAGCTATGTGTTTTTGTAGGTAGGAACTCGATCTCCTTATTGTGGCCTGATCTAGCTAATGCCTGATTATAATATTGCGAGTTTTTGCTAAATATGTTTACGTCATAGGATAGATTAGAGATTCTATTGGATATTCCCTTAGAGATAGAGTTTAATATTGATCTAGGGTGGTTAGACTTGGTATCTACGTAAATGAGATTTTCGTTAGGTTTATGGAATGGTGTATATATCCCTGAGTTTAGGTAGAGGGTGGCGTCTAGGAAGTTAACGTTTTTAGTGTTTTTGTCTATGGTGATACTTAGGTTATAGTTTTTGAAAGTCTTGTGCAATAGTTTTCTAGTTCTTTCTATATTGAATTTTTTATAGTCTATAAGTAGAAGTGCATCATCGCGGTACAAACCACCGTTGAGGTATCGAAGGTCCTTATGGATTTCGTTTAGTAGATATAGGCCGACCAAATCAGTGACCTGCGCCGAGTCACTAGATCCCATGGTTATGTCGAAGTTGTTTTGCGTATCCTTGCGGGTCCATTATTGGTCTTCAAAGGTGTGATTACGGTTTTACGGGCCGCAAGTATGACATCAATCTGGGGTCTGGTCAGGTCACTATTGTTCATGGCCATGATTAGTGCCTTATTTAATAGGATAGGCGAAATAGAAGTGTAGTATGAATTGATATCAAATTGAATAAATTTGTTATACTTGTTTTCCTTGATATCTCTGAACCATTCAATAACTTCACCCGTATTTCCCCATTGTTTAAGGTATATCTTGTGTTTAATCTGTGGGATGATTTTATCTAAAATTTTCTATTGATAATGCCAATGTCAGACTTGGATGGGCAGATTAGTCTAATCGAGGGGTTGCTAATGAAGTCCTCCTTATGGTCCTTCAGAGAGAATCTAGGGGGTTTTGGGGTATATGGTTGTGTATGTCTCTGAAGTTCTAGTTTGGACACTATATTACAGCCTTCTATATTAATTTCCTCCAAGTTTTTCATAGTAGTTTTCTTGTAGCTTTTATGTAGTTCATTATATATAAACTTTCTATATGTATTATAATCTAGGCTGTATATGTTATTAATTTTGTCCGCATGTACAATAATTTTATTACTAGTTTTGAATTCATTAATAGA
>OZ024740.1:179176074-179261074 GCA_964016885.1 Eledone cirrhosa
TTAAAGCACTGGGACTGGAGGACCCCTAGCCTTTGTCGGGGCATTCTTCTAGGAGAAGGCAACTCAGGAAACTGGAATAACTCCGATATAAAACCTGCGGCACAGTAGTTACCGATGATGTTGATCTTTTCTTCTTTTCGTGTTATTGCTACTGTCGCTCAGAGAGTGGGATTGGATCAGTGCACAGTCTTTCCTCACTTTGAAAAATATCTTCTCGCACAGGCATTGCACGATAGAATGAATTAATAATTATTAATAATGGTATATCGTGCAATGGCCATACTCGATAACGAGGGAGCAGCCATCATCATGTATGTATGTATGTATGTGTGCGCGCGTGCTCGCGCGCGTGTGTGTGTGCGTGAAAAGAAACGGAAAGAAGAAATCAAACTATGATGTACAATGAAGATATATATTAGTTTCACCCATAATATAGTTGTAAAGGTCTTAATCTTTCGGACGCTAGTCCTTTATTAGAATATAGAATGGGAAATTAAAGAAGATAGAAAAAGAGAAAGTAGATTGAATAGGTGTAGAGACGAAAACAAATTTATGAGAAAAAGCATGTCTGATCATTTCGCCATCTCATATGAATATATATATTGTATATATAATAAAATTTCACCATCTCATATATATATATATATATATGTTCCTATTACCCACTATACTGCCCTAAGTATTGTGTACTTTGGTGCGTTATGGTCCACCTGGGTCCTTACCACATTTCCTTCGTTATATATATATATATATATATATATATATATATGCGGTGCCCCAGCATGGCCTTAGCCGGATGGCTGGAACAGGTAAAAGAGTAAATATATATATATATATATATATATAATAACAGTAATATTGAAAGGAAGTCATCGGAAGAACCGGTGTATCACCGACCGTTCTGTCACTCACTCAATGCTTTAATTAAGCCAGCATAATTAGGATACCAACCAAAAAGGAAAGCAGAGTTCACACTGGAAGAATTGGACGGAATCGAATTCTGCATCCTCGGTTACCCGGTGAATGTGTTTGGTTTTCCCCAATGCTTTTAACGTCCACCGTTGTTTACATTTTTTACTACATACTTGAAATATAAAAAGACACAATTGGTGTCTATCAGGATTTAATGCACTCGCCCAGCATCCTTGCTAATGCAATAAAAACTACAATATAGCAGTGTTATTGCAGTGTATATGAAAGTGTTATTCTTTGATGTTTTATACAAGAGGATGAGAAAGTATAACGAATGAGGGTAAACATAAGAAAGCACGTACCCACACATTCTGCATGATGTTAGTGACAGTAGTGGTAGATTTGGAGAAAATCTGATATTTCACAAACGTATTTCTATAATTATGCATGGTCTGACGTGACTATAATGTCCTGATAGTTGAGTCGATGATGCTTTTGGAAAGCAATATTGAGCGGTCGCACGAAAGAAATATGCTAAGATATATAAAGGACTTGGGGAATTGTGTGAAGCATGAAAATAGCAGTATACTATGCTTCGAGCTGATGTGATATATAGCAGATTTGTTGTTAGTTTCAATATGTTCGACAGACTGGAATTAGATTTAGGAAGGATCATAGGGTAGAGAGTTAAGCATAAATGCTTTTTCTTTTATAAATATAGTAGATTTTGAGAGAAAGTCAAACACTGGGAACAAAGAGAAAGTTTTCATCTACTAGTAAAACACAATAGTCACTACAGGTTTAAAGTGTTAACAGCTGTATCCGATTGTTGTGGTGCCATGTCAATAAAGAAAAGAAACGAAAACGATATTTCCAGATGGCACCAATGCTGTGTGGAACAGTGTGGAGGGAGGGAAACCGTTCAAATCTCAATCGACAGCTGGTGAAATGAATGTCTCCTAGGGAAAGCCGCGAAAGAGAAAATTCGATTAAATTGACTTCAGTCTGTTACTGGTACTTTATTTTATCGACCTCGTAAGGATGAGAGGCAAAGCTATCTTCGACGGGATTTGAACGCAGAACGTTAAGAACCGAAGAAAAATACTTTCAAAAGTTTGTCCGATGCTTTTACGACTTTACTAAATTCCCAGACTAATAATTGTTTCTACTTTAGGCACAAGGCCAGCAATTACCCAGTGCATTACTGGTACTTTATTTTAATAATAATAATAGTAATAATAATAATAAAATATATACAACTATAAGTATGTGCACATATATACACTTACACACACACACACACACACACACATATATATATGTATATATATATATATACATATATATATAATAAAGTATGTGTTCCTACGTGTAAAAAATACACATAGGGATACAAGTATTATCCAACCGTATGCCAATGTGGTTCTATGGCAGGTTAATAAATTAACGAGCCAGAACATATAAAATCAAGGTTTAGCAAATAGAGAAACAGTTTTAAAATAAATTTTAAAAAGTTCGCTGTACTTACTATATGTACCTTTACCGCGCGGTTTCAAATCCCCAAATGAATGGATAATCCAGGCGGACTTCCATTGAGAAGGGGATTCTCGTCAGAATGTTCTTCTCGCTCGGAGAATATAAAATTCCCTAGTTCAAATCACAAACTGGCGCCATACAAAACTGTTCCCGGATGAGAGTGAATGAGGAAGGAACCAATTTTGTCTAGTGCCGTGTGTAATTTATTAACCTGCCATAGAACCACATTGGCATACGGTTGGATACTACTTGTATCTCTATAGGTATTTTTTACACGTAGGAACACATACTTTATTATTATTAATCTCCCCTAAGGTTGAGATAACATTTTGGTCGCTTGAACTGCTGCTATTTCTAGTGGCAGGACATTGACCTGTCCGCCCTTGCCTTCTGGGTTTACACACGGCACTAGACTAAATTGGTTCCTTCCTCATTCACTCTCATCCGTGAACAGTTTTGTATGGCGCCAGTTTGTGATTTGAACTCGGGAATTTTGTATATCTCCAATTCCATTTATGGGAATAGCTAGATCATGTAAAACGGAGTATTTGTATCAAAATAAAGATCCGAAGGCATGGTATAAATTTCCAATCATTTTAATCACGACACCTGTTTCAATAAGAGACAGATCGATCGTGTAGCCATGATCGATTATCACTGAAAATGAATTGTCTTCAAATCCTTGATATGAGGGAGAAAATTAACGATGTTCACTCACAGAGTTTAGTCCCTCATATGAAGATGAAGCAGTCAAAACCAAAACACGGCGACTGCTATCGTCTTTCAATTAGGGTCATAAAACTATCAAGTCTCTATCTCCCAATAGCTGTAAAAACGCTGGACATCAATCAAATCTGTAGAATTACAGTCGGTCACAGTTAATGTGAGTGGGTACACACACACTCACACACACCGACGCGAGTTCAAAGAAAACATATATACATATACCAACAATGCATCAAATCTGAAGAACTATAGAGGGTCACAGTTAGTGCGAGTGAGTACACACACACTCACACACACCGACGCCAGGTCAAAGAAAAAATATAAATATACCCACATAGTATTCACCGAGAGTTAGTTCACAAAACAACAAATGTTATATTGGTCAAATCTCAATTTTATGATGTAAATTGGAAAAATTGGGTCAACCGCAACCCTATACACACGCAAGTAAGTTTAGTTCAATGTTCTGCTATACGTGTATAGATTGAATTGTAACATCCGTATCTCCAAATAGTGTATGTTATGGTATATACACATCCGTATCGTCCCAAAAAATTGGAAAAATTGGGTCAACCGCAAACCTATACACACGCAAGTAAGTTCAGTTCAATGTTCTGCTATACGTGTATAGATTGAATTATAACATCCGTATCTCCATAAAGTGTATGTTATGGTATATACACATCCGTATCGTCCAAAAAAGTGTATGTTTAGGTATATACACATCCATGTGAAGAGCAAGTAGTCAGCTCATATCGAACTCAGTATGTGCCGTTGTCCCATTGAGAATTTGTGCGTGCAAGCAACCGCTATGTAGCCACCAAGGGGCTCTGTGTAGGGTTGGGTATTTGGGTTAAGGTGTCAGTATGTGCGATTTCCCGTCAAATGGTCCCTTGGGCTTTTAAGATAGGTATTTGAGTGGTGGAGGTGTGTTATCCAACACAAAAAGTAAAATAAAATAACAAAGAATAGCAAAATCCAGAGGATGTGTGTAGGCCCATTAATGGTGTGTAAGTATTATTGTCCAATCTGTAACCGTGAGCACTCCATAGTTAGATGATCACGGATCAAAACCTAGTGTAGTGTTCAATCGATAGGAACGTGACCAGTCATAACTGTGGGAACTCAGTGTCTAGAGAAACCAGGTACTGTGTGTAGAGTTATGTATAGAGAGCGTAATCGGTCTTAACTGAGTGTGTAATACGTTTAGCTATATCCTAACCGAGAAAACACAATGGTTAGGGTATCCTAAAGTAATGGTGAATGCGCGTAATCGGTCTTACCTGAGTGTGTAATCATTCTAACTATTTACTAACTAAGTATTCTACTGTGCACTCAGCTGTGAGAACTCTGTGGAAACAGGCCGAGTACCGTTTGTAAGTGCGCAAACGATATTAGCTGTCTAACTACCTGAGTGTGTGATTGTCTGTTTTTTGCTAATTGAGAGAACTCTATGGCTAAGGTAGAGGGGAGGAGTTAGTGGTAGGTTACTTTCCAAAAATCCCGCGGAAGGTTTTCGAGGTTCTATGTTGGCAGTTGCTGATAAAATCCGCTCTCCTATTGATTAATAGGGGGCCGCCTCTAATAATATTAAAGGTTTCAGCTATACATAAATTACAGACGCCACTGCTGCCATTATATGGCTGGGCCGAGCAAATTATGGACCAGGATAAGGAGTGCTCTATATTCTGTTGTTTAAGCGTCCAGACTAATTCAGAAAGCGCCGTTCTATTTTTTCTTTGACCTCGCGTCGGTTTGTGTCGTGATGAAAATGATTGGAAATTTATACCATGCCTTCGGATCTTTATATTGATATATATATTGATATATATATATATATATATATATATATATATATATATATATATATATATATATATATATATATATAATGTATAATAAACAATACAATATAATTACCTCATTACCAGAGGTTTCCCGAATAAGACGAATAAAAAAAACATCCTCATTCGTTCGTCGGACAAGGCAATTTAAAACAGTGAAATATTTGAAAAATCTCCCCAAGAAAGGCAAAAGTTTAACGAACAAAAAACTATATAAATGAAAGTAATGCAATAGATATATGAAAATAAAATAAGGAAATATAGTTAGGGTATGTGTATAAATGTGTGTATATTCATTCACAAATGTACATATGTATGTATCTACAAATTCATGTGTATAGTGAACAAATGTTTGTGTAAGTACACATGTGAGGGCAAGCATATCAGTGTATGTGTGACCACAAATACGTATATAATATATGTTGAAAAAGAAATTGTAAGATAATAGAGTTAACGTACATCCAGATTCAGGTATTAAGGAATGAAATATATACACATACAGGTATGAAAGCACGCGTATAAACACAAACACACGCACGACCACATACATGCGAGTGATATATACAGGGAAGGGAGTGTATTAGTCAAAGCAGTGTCAGTCTGAGGCTCGATACATATAAAATAATATATGAGAATAAAATTTTTTTTTAAATTAAAGAGAAAGTAAGCGGGAGGAGTTATCAATTATAAAGTAACACTAGAAAAAATAGAAAACAAACATAGGTTCGTACGTGCACATATATATATAAATATATATAAATACGTACAGACAAAAGCACATACATGCGTACATCCATACAAAGGTGCGCATACATACACACGAAGCACACATATATATATATATATATATAGGCACATGTATATCTAATCACACGCACGTACGCGACTATATATATATACACATGCATACACATACATATATATATACATATACATACATATACATATACATGCACCCATACACACACATACGTATATATAACTATGTAAAAAACATAGATATAAAAACACACATACACACACACATATACACACACACGCGCACATACGAATGCGTTCGTATACATATACAAACACGCATACACAGACATGCACACTCACACGCATAGATACAAATAAAAACCAGCCGTATGAATAAATGAGTACAAATTATACATACATAAAAACGGCTGAGAGACAACAGAATATATCTCGAGTTGAAAACGCAAGTGACATTGATGTCAGGTAGTGAAAGAAAATGGAGAAGTAAAATGTGTGGAATAATGAAGATATTAGATAAGTGAATCAAAAAGCAGGGCGAGGGGGGGGGGGGGGTCACTGGTGGATGTGAAGTAAAAATAAAGTTAAAAATAAAAATAAAAATAAAAATAATCTTTGCATGTGAGTGTGCATGTGTGTGTATGCGTGTTTGTATATGTATACGAACGCATTCGTATGTGCGCGTGTGTGTGTATATGTGTGTGTGTATGTGTGTTTTTATATTTATGTTCTTACATACTTATATATACGTGTGTGTGTGTATGGGTGCATGTATATGTATATGTATATATATTATGTGTATGTATGTGTGTGTATATATATATATATATATAGTCGCGTACGTGCCTGTGATTAGATATATATGTGCATCGTGTGTATGTATGCGCGTCTTTGTATGTATGTACGCATGTATGTGCTTTTGTCTGTACGTATTTATATATATTTATATATATATGTGTACGTATGAACCTATGTTTGTTTTCTATTTTTTTCTAGTGTTACTTTATAATTGATAACCCCTCCCGCTTACTTTCTCTTTAATTTAAAAAAAATTTGTTATTCTCATATATTTTTATATATGTATCGAGCCTCAGACTGACACTGCTTTGACTAATACACTCCCTTCCCTGTATATATCACTCGCATGTGTGTGGTCGTGGGTGTGTGTGTGTGTTTATACGCGTGCTTTCATACCTGTATGTGTATATATTTCATTCCTTAATTCCTGAATCTGGATGTACGTTAACTCTATTATCTTACAATTTCTTTTTCAACATATATTATATACGTATTTGTGGTCACACATACACTGATATGCTTGCCCTCACATATGTACTTACGCACACATTTTTTCACTATACATATGCATTTGTACATACACACATATGTACATTTGTGAGTGAATATACACACATTTATACACATACCCTAACTATATTTCCTCATTTTATTTTTATATATCTCTTGCATTACTTTTATTTATATATTTTTTTGCCCGTTAAACTTTTGCCTTTCTTGAGGAGACTTTCCAAATATTTCACTATGTTTTATATTGCCTTGTCCGACGAACGAATGAGGACGTTTTTTGTATTCGTCTTATTCGGAAAACCTCCGGTAATGAGGTAATTATATTGTATTGTTTATTATACATTAAATTTAGCTCTGGTACTTACATAGAGCACTCTTCACTCCTATGACTTTTTCAATTTTCAACGGAAACTATATATATATATATATATATATATCTATATCTATATCTAGAGAGAGAGAGAGAGAGAGAGAGAGAGAGAGAGAGAGAGAAAGAGAGAGAAGGAGAGAGATAGAGAAAGAAAGAGAGAGAAAGAGCAGGAAAGAGAAAGAAAGAGAGAGGGAGAGAGAGCGAGAAAGAGAGAGAGAGATAGAGCGAAAGACGCATACATATTGATAATCGCTCGTATATTATTATACACCATATTTTCTAGTGAAAGATATTCACGTGTCAGTGAATTCAACATATGCACTGATGTTTTTCTACCGTGTTATAAGATGAAGAACTTAAGATGAATTTGAAGAATTTAAGATTTAAAGGTAAAAGAAAAGAGAAGAAACGAACTTGTAGAAGATTAGAACAGATGAAGTGTAAAAACTTACTTTACAAAGTAAAGAAAAAAGAAATTGTTAGAAACGAAATATGAAGAAACCCAAAATTATATATATTTGAAAACACGAAAATGAAAAAATAAAAAACTTATTGACATATATGAGAAAATATGTGAAAGGAACGGCTGATGCAGATCTCTCTCCCTCTCTCTCTTTATCTCCTCACGTACGTACAATCACACACACACAAACACAGACACAGACACACATTTATATATAGCAACAGAAAATGCACATAGAGAAGGAGCATATTTAACTCGTCAGCTTCCTTGCTGGCGTGCAATTTTAGGCCTTTAGTTAGTAGTTAATATTGCACATGTTTATATCGCCATTTTGCACAGCAGATTGGAGAACTGTTCTGTGGGTAAGATGTAAGCGAGACAATAGCAAATTAAAGAATTGACAGGTAAATTTGCGGTTGTCTTTCGACAAAACCAGAAAATAATACGTAAACAATTACGACCGGATGTAAGTAGAGATAGAGGATAATATGTACAATATGCAATACGGTAATCGAACCCAAGATATTATGATCATAGGGTCAACACTCTAAAAACTAGACCACACACCCTTAGACACCTCCACTCCACATACTTACACATGCACACATATAGCACGCAAGAGATTAATATCCCCCCCCCTCTCTCTCTCTCTCTCTCTCTATATATATATATATATAATAATAATAATAATAATAATTGTTTCTACTTTAGACACAAGGTCATCAATTACCCAGTACATTACTGAAAATGAGGAGAGGGAGTACACGAGTTTGGATATATACACACACACACACACACAGACACACACATATATATATATATATATTTATATATATATATATATATATATATATATATATATATATATATATATATATATATATATATATTAATCTTTACACACACATACATCAAAAGTACATGCAAACACAGACATATGCGCACATACATGCCTCAAAATAATTTTGCACGTATATAGGCTAAAGAGCTTTTACTTGTAAAACAAATATAGAAATATAATATAAGTTTCAATAAAATCTGTTAGTTTTTGTGAGAATTCTTATAGACACAATGTTGATTTAAACAACTGTTTGAGGCATCTGACTGGAAGTTTCTTTCCTATAGATTCCTGTATCCCTCCGAGTCACTGACGTTTGTAGGTTTACGGTTCATTAATATTCGGGGTTCTACTCGTCTTCCTTAGTTCACGTTTTCTTCTCTTATTTAGAGTCAGTACTGTAAATAGATGGTGACAACACACACACACACACACACACACACACACACACACACACACACACACACACACACACACACACACACACACACACACACACACACACACACACACACACACACACACACACACACACACATATGTATAATATAACCTTTCTATATTGAAACGTTCTGATGAATTACCCCTGTCACGAGAATGATTACTCAAAACCATAGTGGAGTTTCACCTTTCTATTCCCAGGAGATGGATTCCTACAGGTTTTAAATGCCCAAGAAAAGCCCTATGTAATTACAGCGCCCATAAGACAACGCCAGGAGTTACGAAACCATACACACATTGATAGGGCCATCAGACGAGACACTTCTCTGATGAATCTGTGAATACATAGACAAAACTCTAGAATAACAGGGATCTGTCATAACCTTTATTATTATTGTTGTTATTACGTATTATTATGAGGGCGGTGGATTGGCAGTATTAGTAGAGGGTCGGACGCCATGCTTTCCAGCATAGTTACGTCCCTTTACGATCTGAGTTCAAATCCCGCCGAGGTGACTTTGCCTTTCCTCCTTACGGGGTCGATAAAATAAAGTACCAGTAATGAACTGAGTAATTGCTGGCCTTGTGCCTAAAGTAGAAACAATTATTGTTGTTATTACGTTCTTATTCAAATACCACCGAGGTTAGCCTTTCATTCTTACGGGGTCGATAAAATTAAGCCCCAGTAATGCACTGGAGTCGATTTAATGAATTTTCCCTCCCTTCAAAATGCTGGCCTTGTCCCTAAAGTAGAAACAGTTATTATTATTCCTAGATATGTGATTGTCAGTATCGGTTGAGCGTCAGACAACATGCTTTGTGGTATATAGTTACGGCCATTTACGTTTTAAGTTCAAATCCCTCTGAGGCTAGCTTTGCCTTTCATCCTTACGGGGTCGATAAAATAAAGTTTAGTAACGCACCGGCGTCAATTTACTCGATTTTTGCATTCCTGCAAATTATTATTAGTAGAAGAAGCCGACATCAACTCCCTCTTTCTGTCACACACACACACACACATACACTCACACTCTTTCTCTAAACAAATGACGTTCCTTTTCTCTCTTTATTTATATAGATCTCTTTTACTCGGCGCTCCTCCTCGCTCCATATAGATGAGGGCGAAGTCATAACTTTCTGTCTATCTACCTTAATCAGTTCTCTTATTATAATATAGATTTCTAAGAGCAGCTGATTTTGGTTTCATTTTCAGAAGCTGAATCCCTACGTTTTACACTGGTATCCACTTTTCGGAACCTTTCCATTTCGAACGTTTGGTTCACCAGGAATGTCTCCTCTCCCCCGTCTCTATGTTGGCTTTGGAACTTTTGCTGCGGAGAATAGAAATGTTGAAAAGAAATCCGCTTGAACGTGGTCACAAAAGAGCTGTGTCTAATCATGGTATCAGACACTTCAGATATAGAAGTTGTCGGACCCCTAATAGAAGAATACTAGCCGGTTAATAGAGCCTCTATTAACTCGTACATAGAGAGGGAAGTCCATGCCGTTAAGTGGGAATAAATTCTTGAAGTGTAGTTTGATTTGGACCTCCAGTTAGACAACGACTGGGAGGAGGCCACGAATAAGGTAGCCAATCTCATTCAGAAATAGACAAAGAGAAATATCGGGTGGAGGTGGCAAACACATACATTGCCTCCGTGGTATATTACCACCTGCCCTTGGTACCACCCTCCCAAACTCACCGGACAAAACTGGAACGCATGCCCTTACAATTGTCGTGAAAAGGACCCACTGGTCAGAAAATCCGTGTGCTACCAACATCCTCTTTATGGAGGCCACGGAAAGTCATCACTGTTGATATAAAAAAACTGGACAGAAGAGTCGGAGACGGAGTTGTTGAAGGTGAGGGCAGGATGAAAAGACTAGGCGAAGAAAAGAAATGAGTCGGGCTGTTTTAGGGGCTTGACGAGAAGGAAATGGAGTTGAACAATCTACTCCAAGAGCAAGATTAGTGTCCTAAATGTGGGAGGTGGTCATCGACGTGTAGCGGGCTAAGGAAGGTGGCAAGGAGATTGGTAAGTTATTGGAAGATTATTTCAGTCGGGCAGTTGCTTGCGGAAACGATAGGATGACCGGGATTATCGGGTTTATATATATTGGGGTGGATGTAGATGTTGGGTGTGCGTACTATAAGATTAGTGGCAGTGGGGGTAGGATTGAGGAGGAAATGAATTGGGAAATGGTGGAGGATAAGAGCTGTTGGTACACTAATATTTATTAAATCATTTTATGAATCAGACAAAAAAGTAGAAACGAAATATTGTACGGCATGGCCCCGTAAACTAATGATGGAGTCGTAGGTTCGCCGTATCGACATATGGTATTTCTTAGGCTTTTTCAGTCTGATAGAGCCCATCTCCTCTTCAGGCCTGAGTACAGGTGATATCCTTCAAGGAAGGATAGAGATATTGAGAGAGAGCAAGTAAGAAAGAGATATAGAGGAATAATTAACCACAACACTAGACATTTTTATCGACCTCGAAAGAATGAAAGCACAAGTTGACCTCGGCAGGATTTGAACTGAATGAGCACAGAGCCGGACCAAATACCATAATTCATTCTATCCGACATTCTAACAACTCTGCCATTTCGCCGGCTTATAAATGAAACATAACCGAAATTAAATAAATATATTTCACTGATATTTCAGATGTTTACTTGTTACAAGTGAGAAATAATTAGTATGACACTACATTGTTATAATGTTGCTATTAAGTTAATGACCGTTGTCATCCATCTTGTAGATTTCCAATCGAAAGTTTATTTAAACTCGTACTATTCCCATCGATATCAAAGTATTTCTTTGTATAATTTTTTATATTTATCTAGGGATTTTTTTATTTGTAACAGTGCGATTGATTACCTTCTTGATGTTTTTGAATTTTGCCTCCAACATGTCGAAACGTCATATCAGTAATCAGAGCATGTCTTTCAAAGAATTCTACATGACGATAGCTATAATGTACTTATCTAGTACACTATATCTTTGTCTTGCATTAGTTGACCTAATATGTTGAACTCATAATGATTTCTCTAATTATTATTAATGACTCTCATAATTTTAGGTAAAAACCCAATTCTTTACAGATACGTACACACAGGCACACACACCCACACACACACACACGCGCGCGCGCGCACACACACACACACGCACACACACACGCACGCACAGACACACACACACACACATATATATATATTATAAAGAACGAAAAATCAGTAATGCATCAAACCACAATATATTACATATTTGAACCCGACTCGCAGCTCACTTCCATCGTCTAGCAGCACTTTTGATAGTATTGATGCGATTGTAGTTACAATTGACTGCTATTGTGGGTGGTTAGTTATTTTCTACACTGTAATTATTGCTAGCCTTAGGGTGAAAGAGAGGACTGTATTGACTGTGCATGAATTTATATCTATTTGTTTTTCTGTCCCTATTTTCGCTTCCCACAGATCACTTCCGAAATCTAGTAGCCCTTTTAATAGTATTGAAGCCATTGTAGTTACAACTGACTGCTATTGTTTTTTCTACACTGTATTTATTACTGGCCTTGTGCCTTAGGATGGAAGCGAGGCCTTTTTGTTGCCGCGTCACCATGGTGGGATCATCACTGGTGTTGATGTTATTGTTGTTACCGCTGTCTGGCTCTTGGGTAATGGCTACTCGCTGCCACTGACTGGATACTAATATCAATGATACCACCAGTACTACGACGACCGAAGTAGGTGATGGGCGGTGTTAATGTTTGTTGCCGTTACTATTGTTGTTGTTTCTATGGTCTTGGTGAAAGATGCCATCAAGTCTGTGTATCAACCTACCTCAGAGTTCAGTTTATTGCTGTGGTAGTTGTTATCGTTGTTGTTGTCGGCGGGGTTGGACCATCACTACGACTGCTACGGCTAATGTACGCGACGTGAGCCCGTGTTTTTGCTGTTCTTCTCGTTGTTGTTGTTGCTGTTGTTGTAGCTGTTTATTGTAGCTGTTGCTATTGTTGTTGTTGTCAGAAGGATAGTACTATCAATACGACTGCTACGACCAGTGTGGACGACTTTTTGTCGGTGTTTTACTGTTGTTGTCGTTGTTGTTGTTGTTGTTGCTGCTGTTGTTGTCGTTGTTGTTGTTGTTGCTGCTGTTGTTGTCGTTGTAGCTGTTATCTTAATGTGGCTGTCAACAAAATATATACCCCACCCTCCCTTGTAGCTCCATTTATTACTTCCACTATCTACTGGAGTTGGCTACACACAGTTTTTCCGTTTTTTCGTTTGATACAGATCAGCATACATGAGAGGTTACCTCTCTGCTAATTTACAACCTCAACTCTGCGAGAATTCTGTTTTCACTAATTGACACGTTGATAGCACTTTATTCCAGCAAACACGACGACTAGGAGACCCTTTCAGGAACGTATATGCAAGCAATAGAACGATTTTTCTTTTCCTGCATATCAAACAAATCGGATATCATCTGAGGATACTTCTCGATTGCATGGAGAACCGTGGAAATCTAAACTATAATAAAGGAAGGTCTGCCGGATTGCGTACGGTTTATTAGTTTTTTTTATCCCGTTTGTAAAATAAGTTGGATTACTTTGAATAAATAATTGTTTCTACTTTTGGCACAAAGCCAGGAATTATCCCAGTGCATTACTGGTACTTTATTTTATCGAGCCCGTAAGGATAAAAGGCAAAGTTAACCTCGGCGGAATTTGAACTGAGAATAGAAAAGGCCAGAACTCTATGTGTCAACGCATGGCGTCCGACCTTCTACCGATACTGCCAATCCACTTTAAATAAATAATTGTTTCTTCTTTAGGCACAAGGCCAGCAATTATCCAGTGCATTACTGGTACTTTATTTTATCGACTCCGTAAGGATGAAAGGCAAAGTCAACCTCGGCGGGATTTGAACTCAGACCGTAAAGGGACGTAACTATGCTGGAAAGCATGGCGTCCGACCCTCTACCGATACTGCCAATCCACCGCCTTAAAATCCACCACTTTAAATAAATAATGAATGAATATTACATAATTTATCTACTTAATTTCGTAAACAAAAATAATTCCGTAAAAATAAATAATTTAAAATTGACTTCTATTCAAAGTTGCACTTCCGGTATATCGTTGCCACCACCACCACTTCAACTACTATATATATGTAGAAAGAGAGAGTGTGTGATGAGAGAGATAGAGAGATTATTATTTTCTACACCTGACGCGTATGATTGTGCACATACATATATCTATATGTATGAGTATATAACTATTATGAGTAAATAACTATAATCGCGCTAACACAAACTTATAAAAATACACTATTACGGACATAAGTCACACAAATACACATACTTTCACACAAATATACATACATTCACACATACTTTCACACAAACATACATACATTCACACATATACATTTACACAAACACACACATACAGTCATGATAGCGTTCTGTTTAATTGGAGATGGGAGGGTATACTTTCACACAAACATACATACATTCACACATACTCTCAGACAAACATACATACATTCATACAAATACATTTACACAAACACACGCAGACAGTCATGATAGCGTTCGGTTTAATTGGAAATGGGAGGGTAAAACAAGTATAACGTTTTATTTATTTATTAACTCTTCTTCCGGTGGCGATCGCTTAAATAAACATACTAATTTTCTCCTAATGCAGTTTATATATAATATCGTCTTTTTTAATGTATCATGGATTACGTTACTGATTACATAAGACAGTGTAACACAGTGTTCGTTCAATTTCTGTGTATATTGTCAATTACGATTTTATTTGATGTATCATATCTACATGTATACATACCTGCGTATAATATCAATATACACACTACACATGCTAGCAGAAAACCACCCGTAATCTAGTGATTAAACGATTTTTGTAACCTCAGCATCTTATTTTGTTATATATATATATATAGGAATATGTATATCATACATTTTCCTATTACCCACTCTACTACCCTAAGTATTGAGAACTCTGGTGCGTTATGGTCCATCTGGTTCCTTACCACAACTTCTTCGTTTTATATATATATATATATATATATATATATATATATGTGTGTGTGTGTGTATGTGTGTGTGTGTGTGTGTGTGTGTGTATATATATATATATATATATATATATATATATATATATATATATACAAATGATATATATATCATTTTTATATGAGTTTATTTATATTTTTATGATTATATGTTATCAGCTTTCTCTCATTTTGACCATTGTGACTCTAGAAGTATCTATTTCAATTAGTATGACAAAATCCATTACGTTTCTCAACAAGGAAATTTAGAAGCAAAATTAAACAAATTTCAGGTGAAGTTTCGAGAATAATTATCTGATTACTTTCTTTTAAAATTCACAAATAAGATGCAGACGTGCGAGTATTTGAGTCTATACAAACGTGCATTCGAATGAATACATATATATCCGAGTATACTATTATATATATATATATATATATATATATATATATATATATATATATATATATGTATGTGTGTGTGTGTGTGTGTGTGTGTGTGTGTGTGTGTGTGTGTGTGTGTGTGTGTATAAATTGGTGGTATTTATACATTGGAGGAAAGCAACTGTCAAGGGCCCAGCAAAAGATTCCAGGCATGTTTCTCGGTGTCGGAGCAGCTGGGGTAGTTGTGTTTATTCTGAGAGCCGGCGTCACAATAGGTTCTCACGGAAATATATGAGAAAGGAAGTAGGGCATGACAACTAAAGGAAATATTGGCAGCATTGTTTTTATAGTAGTTGCCAGCACGCTGGGTCGTGTTATAATAGTAGTTGTTATTATAGTTACCAGTTTTTCTGTCACCGCTGCTGTAGTTGATGGTCGTGCTGACGTCGTTGATGGCGTTATAGTGGTTATTGCTATTGTCGATGGTATTGTTGAAGTCGCTATTGTCGTCGTTGTTGTTGTTGTTGTTGTTGTTGACGTAGCTGCCAATCCGGTAACTAGTGCAAACCCTATTTACCCGACACACAATCACACTTCGTCTGTGACAACTTTCACCATAACTTGATTAAATACCGATAGAAATGTAATTATTTATATCTACACGTCTGAGGAGCAGTTCGATTCTTTACTCAAGTTGATTAAAATCTCGAGCCGATTATCTGCGACCCATATGGCGCGACTGATATGGAATATAAAATATTTTTAAATGAAATTTCGTTATCTCATAGATAATGTACACATTCTGTGGATTAAAAATGTGTAATACGGCGGCAATAACACATTATGTTTGAAATTGTCGTGTTCAAGTAATAGCATTGATTGCTCATATTGGTTCTCCCTACAGTAATCAACAAACATTACTGTATAACCTCACAGTACACACACACACACACACATATATATATATATATATAATTGGAAACTCTTCTTCGTAGAATCGAGACATATCTGAGGGATCTTGCGATTTCAGAGTCAGGTTTGATCATTGCATCGATCGTGCCTCGAGCTGGTCGCTAGAGAAACGATTGTAATATGTCTAATAAATCTTATTCGTCGCACTGATTCTCCGTTTCTTATGTTATATATATATACAATACAATTAGTTAGCACCCGAACGTTTAATTAGGAATATACTCAGTTATTTCCTAATGTTTGTTGAGTGAGTTGGAATTTGGTCGGAGTATCGCTATTAGCTTTCTCCGATTATGTATTTATATATTTACCCTTGGTGCAACGGATATGAACTTTCCCGATATAAGGTATGACTCTCTTTGTTTATTTTTTATATGAATATTGATTGTTTCTTGTATCTCATTCTGTTATTTTGCCCGAGAAAATATCTGTGTGTCATCAAGCGATGTACACATACGGTTATCTTTTCAAATCCAATTGAGATCTAGCACGTGGCTTGAATTCTTTTCAGAATTCATTGACCTGCCCATGTATTGTGTTTTGGCGGCAATCTCCTTCCTCCTTTTTTGAGACAGTGTGAGATTTTCTTTAGAACTGCTTGGCCAACAACCTAGCAGCTACCTCAAGCACTGAAGGTGATTGTCGCTAGACATTGATGTTGATTTGATTATCAATATTAATATTATTGGGCACCCACTGAAGAATTATAAGAGCCCACTTGAATAAATATCTGTTGATCTTATACAAGCTTCTACATAAATTGGTATAATTTCACCCAACTTGTTGAAATCTTATAATGAAACGAGACGTCCGTCTGGGAAGGGATATATTTGATATATCTCATATGAAATGATACAGCCAATTTTCCACACAATACAATTAGTTAGCATCCCGAACGTTTAATTAGGAATATACTCAGTTATTTCCTAATGTTTGTTGAGTGAGTTGGGATTTGGCCGGAGTATCGCTATTAGCTTTCTCCGATTATGTATTTATATATATATATATTTATTTATATATATATGTATAATCAAGAAAGAAGAGTGACACGGTTTGCTATACAATAAGGGCTTTAATCCCTAACTGGACTACATCTAAGTGGACTACCTATAACAATAATTTGTTATCCCGTATATTATATATATATAGTTTTGCGAGGTTTTTGATATGAAATCGTGTGTCGAAACAAATCTTGTTATACTTGGAGAGGCTATTATGTTTCCTCCCGTTGCATTGTATGCTTACGCCATCTTTATTTAGTCTGTTTATTTATTTGTTTATTTTTTTTGTCTTCTCTGCGTATGCGTTTGCGTGTGTGTATATTGTTTTGTTTGATGTGTGTTCTTGTTTGGGTGACTGTGTATTGGTTAATGTATTCTATCTTAGTTTACTAGTGTGTGTTTATATGTGTTTGTTTTTATTGTGCTAAGATAGAATACATTAACCAATACACAGTCACCCAAACAAGAACACACATCAAACAAAACACTATACACACACGCAAACGCATGCGCAGAGAAGACAAAAAAATGAACAAATAAATAAATAAATAAACAGACTAAATAAATATGGCGTAGCATTCAATGCAACGGGAGGAAACATAATAGCACCACTGACGATGTTGCAGATGTGCAACGAAAGATCTTTGATAGACTATATATATATGTGTTTGTGTCTATATTGTATCTGTATTTTTGACCGTTGGTCAGTCAATGGCAACATTGAGGACCGAATAAATTAAATTAACCGATATAAAAGACACAGAAGCGAAAACCAACCAAACAGTGAGTGTGTTCTGTTATTAATTCTGGCAATACTATTACACAAATATGACCCTCCCCAAGTATAACAATCTAAGGAGGGTAAAATTCCCGAGATCCATGGACGAGTTCTCTCCAGCGGTCACTGTCCCTCATTATCGCTGAGGTTAGCTGGACATGCTCACCGACATCCAGAATTGACATTGCACTCAGTGCTCCTTTGGGAGCCCCTACATGGACACACTAGAAGAGGAAAACCAAGGTTAACGTATGTTGATGCCCTAAGGACAGACACTGGTCTGTTGGAGACGCAGGACATGGCAGCGATAATGAAAGTATAACAATATATATATGTATAGTTGTTGTAGAGTTGCAGGTAAATGCGTTCGTAGGCGGTATGCCGGTTGAGTACTCGATTCTCGCGCAGAGCAGAGTATAATATTATAAAGAACGAGGAATCAGTAATGCATCACACCACAATTTATCAACATATTACATATGTTTCTCCGTCAACCAGCTCGAGGCAGGATCTATTACAGATGAAACCTGAAGGTTCTTCAGATCTGAAGAACGTTTGAATGCAGAGTCGGGTTCGATCTGTAACAGATCAGCATACTTGAGAGATTACCTCTCTGCTAATTTACGACCTCAACTCCGTGGGGGATGCGTGAATCTTGTTTTCACTAATTGACACGTTGATAGCACTTTACTCCAGCAAACACGATGGCTAGGAGGCCCTTTCAGGAACTTATATGTCTGTTGGGCACACAAGCAATGGGGCGTTTTTTCTGTCCTTCCGGCGGCATATCAAACAAATCGGATAATATCTGAGGATACCGTTCTCATAACAACAACAAATGCACGAAGGACTTCTCGATTGCATGGAGACCCATAGAAATAATTCTAATGATTAAAGGATTTATGTAACCTCAGCATCTTATTTTGTTATTTTTATAAAAATCTCCATCGTAACTAAAATCTGCGATTGTTGAGAGCTTTCTCCTGCTTGCTCCTGTGCTTCCGAACACACACACACACACACACACACACACACACACACACACACACACACACACACACACACACACACACACACACACACACACACACATATATATATATATATATATACATATACAACAAATTTTATATAGCGATGGCCTCTACGGGACTACAACTGTTTCATTCGGAAGAAATCATCAGGAAAGATGATCTCCGAATGAAACAATTCTAGTCCAGTAGAAACCATTTCTGTATTAAATTTTTGTATATACTCTACTAACGTATTGAGTACTCTACTTACTGTGGACACCCCCGATTGAACCCAGGACTCTCTCTCGCTCTCTCTCTCACACACACATATATATATATACATATGTATATATATATATATATATATATATATATATATATATATATATATATATATATATATATATATATATATATATATATATATATATATATATATATATATATATGTATATATATATATATATATGTATATATATATATATATATATATATATATATACAGAGAGAGAGAGAGAGATAGATAGATAGATTAGATAGATATTATATATATATGTGTGCATGTGTATGTACCATATATACCATGGTTAAGCCAGTATTAAACGATAGACCATTATTGAAAAGAGGGCGATGGATTGGCAGTATCGGTAGAGGGTCGGACGCCATGCTTTGACGCGTAGAGTTACGGCCTTTGCCATTCTAAGTTCAAATCCCGCCGAGGTTAACTTTGCCTTTCATCCTTACAGGGTTGATAAAATAAAGTACCAGTAATACACTGGTAATTTGCTGGCCTTGTGCCAAAAGTAGAAACAATTATTGAACAGAGTACTCGATACTTGAGATAGTAGAGTCTGACTATATTAGAAAGAGTCAAGACCCGACGGCTGGGATATTGTCGTTTCAACAGCTAATTCCAGATTATTAACAAATAGAATTGGTCATCTCATCAGAGGAGTGGCTTAGGTGATTGACGTGTCGGTGTAATAATAGTTCGTATGTATGTATGTATGTATGTATGTATGTATGTATGTATGTAGTATGTATGTATGTATGTATGTATGTATGTATGTATGTATGTATGTATGTATGTATGTATGTATGTATCTATGTATGTATGTATGTATGTATGTATGTATGTATGTATGTATGTTTTCTCTTTCTCTTAATTTCGAGTATATTTTTTTGACCGGCCACCTTCCTGGTGGCAAGGTTGTAAAAGAAAAGAAATTGTCATCCCTTGAATCGCAAGAATGTTTTGCATATTTTGAAGGTGCCAGCTATCGCAGCCATTTGTAGACTATGAATTAGGGAGCTGCGCTTTTTGTCCGCAAATCCAAGTTCGGTCATACTTTGGTCCAAGCGGGTTGGTATATAACCCGTAGCACCAATAATGATGGGTATGAAGCTAAAGGTGTATCTTGGATACTGGATTTGTAAGCTCCTCATCAATGGTCCGTAGATGTCCTCCTTCTCCTGTATTTTTCTGACAACGTTTACATCAAGTGGGCAGCTGATCTCCACAACAGAACACGTTTTCAATGTGTGGTCCCAAACTACAATATCAGGCCGGTTGTGCTTTAATTTGGTGGCAGTTTTTATTTTCAGGTTCCACCAGTATTCCTTAGTGCCATCTGTCTCAATATATTCTTCCTCGTTTGTTGTTAATTTTGTTTTCCGAAGTGCGTTCCAGATAGTTCTAGCTATCCCATCGTGTCTCATGGGGAGGTAGTAGCGAGATGACATTCTTTCGCAGCTGGCAACAATGTGGCTTACATCCTCGATCTTTGTTTTAGATAGCCTACATTTATTGTCAGCTGCTGGCCCTCCTCTTTTGTGCAGCAGATATTTGGTAGGGAGTTCTTGTTCCTGTATTGCATAGAGATATCCCTCAAGGTGTGATGTCATAAACTTGTCGGAACTCCATGCCAGGCTTTTTGAGTGGTTTATCCCCTCTATGGTCTGTGTTTTACGCCTCAAGTATCCATGCACAACTTTCTCTGTAAATTGGTCAATTTTTTTTTCTTGTTTGAACATTGAATAGGATCTTCCGATTTCTCTGGGTGAGAGATTTATATTTGTATGTATGTATGTATGTATGTATGTATGTATGTATGTATGTATGTATGTATGTATGTATGCATGCATGCATGCATGCAGAATTCTAGGAGAAGGAAAACTCTGATATAACACCTGCAACCCTGATGGTATCCAATGATGTTGACTTGTTCTTCTTTTTGGTAAATATCATCTTGGTTAAGAGAGTAGCACTGGCTTTGTGCAGTGCCTTTGTTCACTATAAAAGCTTCACGGCACAGGCATTGCTTTATATCTGGAGATCTCTCTGCACTTGTCGTCACATGGTACCATGGGCCCAGCACTATGTGTCAGTAATTGTCACAAGTGTAGTGTTTGTACCAGAGTTTTCAAGTCGCTGGCTGGACTAAAAAGTCACACTCGTTCAGCACATCGGTAGGGTTCTCCTACATGGATATAAAGTAGTGGCCGTACTCGAAAACGAGTTGGCAGCCACCACCATGTATGCATGTATGTATGTATTCATGTATGTATGTATATATGTATGCATATAGTATGTTGTCTCATGGTCGGGTCGTTGGCGACTAAACTGGCAACCCCACCAAGGTTTCTTGGTGAGGAGGGTGACTTTGGACATCCTGCTGGACTAAAAACAAAACCTGTCAAAGGGAAAAGGAGCTCTTATGAGTCAATGGCCATCCAAAATCACCGGGGAAGATGACCCCTTAGCCTTTGTCAAGGCAGAATTCTAGGAGAAGGAAAACTCTGATATAACACCTGCATCCAATGATGTTGACTTGTTCTTCTTTTTGGTAAATATCATCTTGGTTAAGAGAGGGGCACTGGCTTTGTGCAGTGCCTTTGCTCACTATAAAAGCTTCACGGCACAGGCATTGCTTTATATCTGGAGATCTCTCTGCACTTGTCGTCACATGGTACCATGGGCCCAGCACTATGTGTCAATAATTGTCACAAGTGTAGTGTTTGTACCAGAGTTTTCAAGTCGCTGGCTCGACTAAAAAGTCACACTCGTTCAGCGCATCGGTAGGGGCTCTCCTACATGTATATAAAGTAGTGGCCGTACTCGAAAACGAGTTGGCAGCCACCATATAGTATGTATATATATGTATATATATAAATATATACAGGTTCCGAAGAGACTGTTTTGGCAAAAACAGGAACAAGCAGGAGAAAGCTCTCAACATTCGTAGTTTGTAGTTACGATGGAGATTCAGTATAATAATTGTTTCTAATTATGGCACAAGGACAGCAATTATCGCAGTCAATTACTGGTACTTTATTTTATCGATCCCATAAGGATGAAAGGCAAAGTTAACCCCGGCGGGATTTGAACTCTGAAAATAAAGGGCCGTAACTCTTTACTGCAATGCATGGTGTCTGACCCTCTACCGATACTGCCAATCCACCGTATAATAATTGTTTCTACTTTTTGGCACAAGGCCAGACATTTTCCTAGTGTATTACTGGTACTTTATTTCATCGACCCCGTAAGGATGAAAGGCAAAGTTAACCTCGGCGGGATTTGAACTCAGATCATAAAGGGCCATAACTCTTTGCTGCAAAGTATGGCGTCCGACCCTCTGCCGATACTGCCAATCCACCGTCATAAATTCACCGTATAATAATAACATTATGAAAGATGCTGATGTTACATAAATCGTTTATTCATTATAATTATTTCAACGGTTCTCCCATGCAAACAAGATGTAATTCATGCATTTGTTGTTGTTATGAGAACGGCATCCTCAGATAAAATTTGGTTTTGGGATATGCCGCCGGCAGGAAAAAACACGTCCTTCTGCTCGTGCGCACGGTAGACATATGAGATCCTAAAACGGTCTCCCAGCCATCGTGTTTACTGGAGTAAAGTGCTATCCATGTGCCAATTAGCGAAATCAGGATTCACGGACTCCCCACGGAATTAGGGTTGTAAATCAACAAAAGGGTAACTCCTCAAGTGTATTGTGTTGATCTGTATGAAACAAGAGTCTATTCGTAGCTAGAATCCAACAGCTAGTGGAAGCAATAAACGGAACTCTGAGGGAGGGTGAGCTATACATTTTGATGACAGCCAAATTCAAGACAACAGCTACAACAACAGTAACAACAGCAACAACGACGACAACAACAGCAAACCCTACCAACATCGCCTAAATTGGCCGTTGTAGTCGAGATCTCAGTCGTCTTGGGACCCCAGACAACTGACTTCCTCCATAAAATCGGTTTGATAGCAACCCGTCGGAGAAAGGAACCCCACGAGTTAGGGTGGCTGTTGCAGCGGTTGTCGCTGGCCATTATCCTCGGAAATACGTTTGCAAATGTGTCCCTTTCTTTCTTCCTTTGTCTAACTGTCATTGCTCTTCTCCTCCTTTGCCTCTCATTTATAGTTTTTATAATGATTGCCAATGCTGCTTTCTTCTTCTGTGTGTTTGACCAATTCATAGTTATATCAACAATAGGCATAAATAAATGCTGTTCTTCAGGGCCTTGCTCTCTTCCTTGTAATATTTTAATGAACATATCTTCACCACTTTATCCAACTGCGGCCCATTTCTCTCTTTCTCTTATATATATTCATAACATAAAGAAAATTAAAACTGACGCAATTGTGCTCTACCTTTTACTGGATAGTGTACTAGTGAAGTTAGTCACAGTATATTGATGTCGTCTTCTAGCTTTACTCTTTACATTTTGTATAAGGTGAATGACTGCCATTGGATTATTTAAAATTGATATTTAGAACTTTCGGTCGTATATGTGCGTGTATTGGATGTTGATTCCGTTGAGTATGATTGGAAGTATGAGATAATATTCTCTAGAGTTCGGGGGACGAATAGTAATCAAATGTAACTCTAAATTTAATTTTGTCAAATTGATAAAGGTTTAAAGATCGAGAGATGAAATTTCTAATTCTGGCTAAGAAGTCAAGTATTAATAAATAGAGAAAATTGGTTTCTGATGAAAAAGTATAAAAGCCGGAACCAGAATACACGAACTTTGGAAGTTGGGAATTTATTACCAATGGACATTAAACTTTCACCACTAAATTTATGGTGTATAATTCCTCTCTTGTAATTACGCTTAAATTCTCTAGACAACAATGATTATATGAGGTCTGTATATCAGAAAGTCCTGCTGGAGAAGTAACTGAAATCTGGTTAATGGAGGTAGTAAGACGACAGTTTCTGATTATAAAACTTGCATGTAATTGTGCGTGCTAAGTATTTCATACATCTATTGTAGTCTAAGTCACTACGGAGAAAATATCCCATTATCAATGAACCGAAAGGGAACTTGATAGAAATAGTAGCTAAACATAGCGTCACAGCAAACTTTAAAGTAATAAATATCAATAAATACACCTCCGTCGGATACGACGGTGTGATTTCCAGTTGGTCTACGAATGGAGCGACCTATACTTTAAATAAATATGTGTTTCACAGACCAATGTACTTTTATCGTAACTGTTGCGTGGAATGAGCATCACAGTGTGACAAGATTGCACATTTAAATTACTAGTTACAAGTACAGTTCATCCAATGAGTATTTACATAGTTTCTGGCAAACTTCCTAACCTTTCGGTTACGTTGCAGCCCCATGTATATCAAATCACTACCTAACTGAAAATACACATTGAATAAGTTAATGTCTCAGGGAAGAAATCAAAAAGACGTCATGGATCGAAAGCTGAACATAATATTTACTATTCAGTCAGTGATGGGAGATCAACGCCCATGATCCCATTACTTAAGACTAATGGTTGGAAGGGAAGAAATTACCCTAAACTAAAAGCCTCGCTCAAATATTAACAACAGATTACACTTCAAAGAAATCACCCCAAAACAAGGAGGTTGCGTTAAACCAGGTGACTGATTAAATCTACCATTCAAGAACTCAGAACGCAAATAACTAGAACAGTAGGCATCGAATCCAATATTCTAACAATCCGCCAATTTAATACCTAAGACTGATAATATATATTATTGACTACAAAAAAGCGGAACAATTACTAGAGGATATTTTATCCCCACGCTTAGTTGACACTGCCAATTTGCCGTCTAAATAATTGATTCTACTTTTGGCACAAGCAATTATCCCAGTGCATTACTGGTACTTTATTTTATCGACCCCGTAAGGATGAAAGACAAAGTTAATCTCGGCGGGATTTGAACTCAGACCGTAAAGGGGAGTATCTCCATGCTACAAAGCAGGGCATCCGACCCACTACCGATAGTGCCAATCCACACCAATATATTCCATTAACAATTTACTTATTGTAGCGTCAATAAAAATTTTCTTTCTGTAAGTTATTTTAAAAGGATAATGCTAGGGAGTCTTTCGTTTGCTTTTTCCATGCCGATAGGATGGATTCGATGTTGGTACTACTGTCAGTTAATGAAATAGTCTATAGTTAATCAGAACGATCGGGTTTGATTAGTTTCGGGAACCTACGGGATTTTGAGGTCCATCACACTGAGAGACACCTGGAGTAAATAACCCTAACATAGTTTCAGATTGTTACTACGGAGAAAAATATCCCATTATCAATGAACCGAAAGGGAACTTGATAGAAATAGTAGCTAAACATAGCGTCACAGCAAACCTTAAAGTAATAAATATCAATAAATAGACCTCCGTCGGATACGACGGTGTGATTTCCAGTTGGTCTACAAATGGAGCGACCTATACTTTAAATAAATATGTGTTTCACAGAACAATGTACTTTTATCGTAACTGTTGTGTGGGATGAGCATCACAGTGTGACAAGATTGCACATTTAGTACATTCCTTGTGCGATGAATTTAATTGAAAAAAGTATGAGGAAGGTCATCTCTTGTTGTGGGATCAGATACAGAGGAGCAGCACCTTGAACCACTTAATCAACAGGTGGCAGCTGACGTTAACAAAGAGGTGACTGATTGTTTCTAATCCTACACACACACGTAAATATATATATATATATATATATATATATATATATATATATATATATATATATATATATATATATATATATATATATATTTCGTTTCTGAATTTGTTTAGCAGGATTCTTTATCTGAAAACGTGTGTTGAAACCGATATTGTTATACTTTGGGAGGGTCATGTTGCCAATAAGAAACACACGCACCAATTACTTTCACTCCAATTTATTATAAATTAAATTATAAATTTTTAAAAATTTATAAATTTCCGATTGGTTGGTTGGTTCCACAACCGGACGGTTGTTCATATATTGTCAAAGTTATTTCGTCACACATTCTGTGACCTCTTCAGTCACTGGGATTCTTTTCTTTGTTTTGTGCCTCTCCTTTGTTCTGTCCTACGCCATCTTGTTTTTGTGTGTGTTGTGTGCTTAGTTTGCGCATGTGTTACATCCGGGTGTCTGTGTGTGTTTTTATTTGTTTATTTATTTATTTACATGTTACTGGTTGGTTGTTTGTTCTATGTGTGTGTGTGTTTTCATTTTTCTTTAATTGTAAGTTGTGATGTTGCTATTCCATTCATGTTTTCTATTTAATTTTGGTTGGAGTTCATTTATGTTTATTGCCTCTGTGATTTGTCTAAACATTGCGTCTTTTCTGAGTGTAGATTTTATTTTTATTTCTATGTTCTCTAATTTGACCTTATGTTCTATTTTAGCATGTTGGTGGAGTATTGATGATTCTTTTCTATCTTGAAGCTCTTGCCAGTGCTTATTTAATCGTTCTCCTATACTACGAGCTGTCTCACCTATGTACACTATATTCTTATCTTTACATTGTCCTTCACTACATCTTATGCTATATACTATGTTTCTAGTTTTGCAGTTAATAGGGGGGGGGGGCTTAGTTTACAGATTATGAATGTCCTATCTATACAGGGAGGTCTTTGAAAAGGGTATGTATTACTGATAAGTGTTTTTATGGAGGTACCTGGTCTTTCTACTATCTTGATATTTAGTTTAAGTTTATCTAGGGCCCTTCTAAATTTGTAAGCTAGTTCACCTCTAGGGGTTGTATTGATGAACATTACACTTTGGTATTTATTGCTATCATACCATGAGTTTATTCTATTAACCTTATTCCTAGTTCTTTCTATTCTATTCCAAAATGTTCTCCTATACAAGGGGCAGGTCCCATTTGTATCATTATTTTCCATTTTTTCCCCATTTGGTTTTGGCTCCTCTATATACTCTGATTTTATCTCTCTGATTGTAACCATTGAACTGCATACGGTGGATGAAGTGTTGTATGTGTCTACACACAGAAAAGACGCAATGTTGAGACAAATCACAGAGGCAATAAACATAAATGAACTCCAACCAAAATTTAATAGAAAACGTGTAAATAAACAAATAAATAAACAAATAAAAACACATGCGCAAACTTTAGCACACAACACACACAAAGACAAGATGGCGTAGGACAGAACAAAGGAGAGGCACAAAACAAAGAAAATAATCCTCAGTGACTGAAGAGGTCACAGAATGTGTGACGAAAGAACTTTGACAATATATGAACAACCGCCCGGTTGTGGAACCAACCAACCAACCGGAAATTTATAAATTTTTAAAAATTTATAATTTAATTTATAATAAATTGGGGTGAAAGCAACTGGTGCGTGTATTTCTTATTGGCAACATGACCCTCCCAAAGTATAACAATATATATATATATATATTAGAAAGTGAGTTTTTTTTTACAAAATGAAAAATAACCGAGGTGTCCTACACGAGTGGAAGTATAAAAAAAAGGGATGAAATCGAAAATGCAACTGAAGTCTTATTTTTTTTTAAAATATATATATTTATTTGGTTCCTTTACCGGTTTCGCAGTTCTTCTGCTTTTCAAAAGGTGAGTTGAGATGGAGGGTCTGTGGTTTTTCTCACATCTGATATATATATATATGTAAATAAGGATGGTATTCCGAAGTGTATTGGGAAATAACTACAGTTATATAAGGTACTTAATTCCTTTGTTGAGAATAAACATATTTATTTTGTATAGAAATAATATCTACAGGAGTGGAACTGTTTCATTCGTAAATCGCCAAGAAATGATAAAATTGGTCTGATTCATTATTTACAGGCTTGTTTTGGATGGATGTTGAGAGATTGGAGAGGGTTGAGTATGAAGAAAGAGTCGTGGGGAAGTAATTGGAAGGATACGTTATACACCCCCCCCCCCCACACATATATATATATATATATATATATATCTAGGGCGGGTAAAATTCCCGAGATCCATGGACGAGTTCTCTCCAGCGGTCTCTGTCCCTCATTATCGCTGCCATGTCCTGCGTCTCCAACAGACCAGTGTCTGTCCTTAGGGCATCAACATACGTTAACCTTGGTCTTGCTCTTCCAGAGTGTCCATGCAGGGGCTGCCACAGGAGCACTGAGTGCAGTTTCAACTCTGGATGTCGGTGAGTATGTCCAGCTAACCTCAGTCTCCTCTGTGTCACTTTTGAGCTGACTTTTGGGAGGCTCCCATACAGCTCTGAGTTTTTCATCCTCAGTGTATACTGATTAATGTTCAGAGCCATCCTCAGCATTCTCGTATTGCACCCATCCACCATCTGAGTGAGTTTCTTGGTCAGTGTCTAAGTCTCAAACCCGTACAGCAGCACAGACTCCACTACAGCAATGAAGAGGCGGATCTTCAGGTCTTTACGAAGGTCCGACTTCCACACCGATCCCAAACACTGTGGTACGCCGCATTAAATTTCCACTGAAGATATATTCCTTATGTTATTGATCATATATCAAATGAAAAATCTAATCGAATCTACAACTACATGCACACACACAAAACACACACACATACACACACACACACACTTATATATATATATATATATATATATATATATATATATATATGTGTGTGTGTGTGAGTGTGTATGTGTTTCGTGTGTGCGTGCGCATGTTGTTGTAGATTCGATTAGATTTTTCATTTGATATATGATCAATAACATAAGGAATATATCTTCAGTTGAAATTTAATTTACAACAAACAAAATATAAAACAAATACATTAGAAGCCAAATTATCATGCTGAAAATTAATTCAGAGAACATTTACTGGTGTCACATTGTATGTAATCATTACACACCGAATATAAATTTAGATGCCTTTGAAATATTATTTATTTATGAATATTTCCTGCGTTAGAAATTATTGTTTCTGACGACAGAATTTATTGCTTGCAATAATACGATGAAGCACCGAAAGTTCATTAAAATTTGGACATGAGATCAAACCTTCTCCTGTATATCAATGTCATTTTGCAACGAAGCATCAACACTTTGTGAGAGAAGAGAATATAGTGATCTTGTACATATAGTAGTAGAAGATTGTATCTAATGGATATCTAACATTAAAATCAAAAGAAGACGATGAAATATATAGTAAAATGTCAAATATTTTAGATTTAACTGATTTTATTATTGATGTTGTTGGACAGCAAAGACTAGCTTACCCGATTCTTAGTCTGCTGACGCTAAGCTGAGAGAGAGAGAGAGAGAGAGAGAGAGAGAGAGAGAGAGAGAGAGAGAGAGAGAGAGAGAGAGAGAGAGAGAAATAGATTGATAGAGAAATATAGATAGATAGATAGATAGATAGATAAATAGATAAATAGATAGAGAGAGAGAGTGAGTGAGAGAGAGGGATATATATATATATATATATATATATATATATATATATATATATATATATATATATATATATATATATATATATATATATATATATATGTATATATATATATGTATATATATATATATATATAGAGAGAGAGAGAGGGGGAGAGTGCTTCATTTGATAATCAGACTACAGAGATCGGTTTAGCTGATGCCTAGATTAAGAAGATTTGATTCGATAATGCTGAGCTCAAACATTGAGAAGTTAGAAAAACGTAGGTCACGAACTGAATGTGGTACATATGCTGAAAGCAGATTAAAATATAAAGGCCCCCAAAGACTAGGATGAGGTGTGAAACAGGTTAGTTTGTTAGGTCTGTCACACAATGTTTCCTGTGTCTCATAGATGAGATACAAAAGATTGACACTCAGATCTATTTAACTAAAAGAAGTATCGAAAAATAGATAAATGTCGAAAGGATGAGTATGATGCTGACGCAGGATGAAATACTGAATAAATACATAATGTAGTCTGAAAAAATGGAATTCAATAAGTTTTGGGGAAATAATTTGTTCAGATTAAATAAGCATGAAGAAGTCTGCGCCATTTAATATGATTTGGGCAGAATTGTAGCTATTGATAACCTGGACTCAGATGAATCTATACCTCAGGTGTTCTTATCTGACACCCGGTTTAACACCAGCGTCTGGGACAAGGGCGTCTTTAAAGTGTTCTACTCTGTTAAAAGCGTTAGGGATACGTTTCTGTCTTAGGAATATAATACGCTACTCTTTCCACCAGTCTCAAAGGCCCTTTAAAGAGTTGCGATGACACCTTTAACGTCTGACTAAACGGTAAAAAGAAACTTATCCTAGATGTGTTTAAAAGAAAAAAATATTTTATATATAATCCCACCTCGCTTTTAGCATAGGTTTATAAATGAGAGCTTTTTTTTCTTTGCTGAGAACTCTGAAAATGTGCCATATTTTCATTGTTCCTTTGTATGTTTTTAGATTTATAATGGAAGTCATAATTTAAATGAATTGGATGTTATAACCTGATAATTGTCATACAGAAAAAATGAAACACTGAAAACACATTAACATTAAATAATCATAAAAATGTTCGTGTATTCATAAGAAATACAAAGAGAAAAAAGATTATATAGAAAAGTAATGTATATATTTATAATATATCATTCGCTTCTTTCAGTGTAGAGAATTTGATTCCATAGAATTTAATCATTTTTTCTAAGATGGCAGTTTAAGCTGATATTCCGCCTACTAGAAGAATGATAATGAAGACAAAGAAATTGAGATGCATCCAAGTGCAATAGTCCTCGTTGTCGGTTTATGACGACTTCTGTCAGATTCTTCAGATGTTTTATTATATATATTTCGAAGGTGTTTTTCAGTACGTCCTCATCAGATAAAATATATGAATTGATGTATGACATACCTCAACGGTCTTGCTGGTTCAATTCCAGTATTGGGCTGCCTATACTGGAATTGAACCACCAAGACCGTTTAGGTATGTCATACATCAATTCATGTATTTTATCTGACGAGGACGTACTGAAAAAACAGCACAGTACCTTCGAAATATATATAATAAAACATATACTTTGATTGTGTGAATGTCTTCATTTATTAATATTCTGAATAATATTAATAACTCTAGAAAACTTCATTGTAGAGTGCTTTTATTCTATTGTAAAACTATATTCATTGAGTAATCAATGAACCATATTAATCTTTCGTTATATATATATATATATATTTAATTGAATATAAAAGAGAAATAAACACAGATTTTTCTTAATTTATTGTTTTAAATTGAGTCTGGCAAACCGCATTGTTCATAATTAGTATTTTTTTACACCCTAGCGAATTTGTCCCTTAAGATTTGAACACATATATGTATATATCTGTGTTTATTTTTTTTTTATATTTAATTACGGCTCGGAAAAAACATTTTTCTTGAGCTATTTAATTGTAAGAGACTATTTTGAGTTTCTAACTCAATATTTACTTTTGATAAATTCCGCTCCTTGAATTTGTAGAGCTACTTTAAATGTCGAGTGAACCGTGCTGCTATTTACAGTAGCATGAGTTTTGAGACACGCTAGGCTCTGGATGCCATTGCATTATTTTAAAAACGCGCATCATTCAGTCTTCTGAGATACTTAGAAGTGGAGTGTTTACTAATTTAAAATCCACTGAAGAGCAATAGAATTGGTAATTCTCTTTCAGTTAATTGCGAAATAGCATTGCCAAAACCTCTCTAGATGTACAAGTTGATGGTTATCACAGTTTCGGTTTGTATTTTTTCTTAATTTATTCTTTTAAATTGAGTCTGGCAAACTGCATTGTTCATAGTTAGTATTCTTTTCACCCTAGCGAATCGGGTCCCTTACGATTCGAACACATATATGTATATATCTGTGTTTATTTCACTTTTATATTTAATTATATTGCACGGCTCGGAATACCTTTTTTTCCTTGAGCTATGTAATGTAATTGTAAGAGACTTTTGAGTTTCTAACTCAATATTTACTTTTGATATATATATATATATATATATATATATATGTATATATATATATATATATATATATATATGTATATATATATATATATATATATATATATATATATATATATATATATATATATATATATATAGATATATATATATATATATATAGATATTTATATATATATACCTGATTAGTTCTTTCGTTGTTTTGGTATTGTGTGGTTGGGTTTTGCCTGCCGCAATTTTCAATTTGTCAAGCTATCTAAACGTAATGTTATTATTTGAAGGACCTAACCTTATGGAGTGCTTTGCTACTCATTCCTAAGTGTAGGTCGACTTTGCCTGGCCACAGCCAAAGCTTCAATTTTACTAAGCTTCCACTAGTATATATATATACATATATATATATATATATATATATATATATATATATATATATATATATATATTACTCTTTTACTCTTTTACCTGTTCCAGCCATCCGGCTGAGGCCATGCTGGGGCAATATATATATATATATATATATATATATATATATTCAAAATGACAAACGAACAAATGCAGGAGTCAATGGTATATATTGTTATTAGCTTCACGCTTGGTGAGAATGGGGAGGGGGATTCGACGTTTTTCGGACATAAGTCCTTCACAGAGTTTTCTGGGGGGGGGGGGGGGGGGGGGGGCTCCGAGAGGGAGGGGGGGGGGGGCTAGTAGGAAAACATGAAAGGATGGGAAAAATAAAAATAACAATAAATGTAAAACATGAAATCGAAATAGAATGAAACGGAATATATAAAAAAAAAACAATAAGAAAAACAGAATATTAAAAAATGAGAGGGGTGTATGGGTCCGTGAAGGCAAGAGTGCGGTGGGGCATAAGGGGAGGGTGGAGGGAGCGAGAGAAGGGGAGCAAGAGAATTGTAGTCCGAGCGGGGATGGCGGAAGGTAAGGTGTGTGTGTGTGTGTGTGTATGCGTGGATGTAAGTGTGAGAGTCTGGGAGAAAGCGTGTGTATGTGATTAGGGGCTTTGAAAACGATTGTGTATGTTGGAGTGGAGTGTATGTCTGTGCGTGTATAGTCCCTGTATGGTTGTAGGTGTATGTGTGTGTGGATGGAAAGGGTCGGATGGAGTGATATATATATATATATATATATATATATATATATATATATATATATATATATAATATAAATGTAATCTTAATATTTAATGTTTCTGGGTATCACCCTTCACCAATGCAGATCACTGTTCACCTGCCAAACTATCAAAGCTAATGAAAATATATGATATTTTCTAAAATATCTACCGACTGATCAGCCTGATTTGCATATTAGCAGACTGGCAAAAACAGAGGCTGTTTGCATAATTGCAAACGAATCGAATATTATTATTAATATTCGAAAAACTCAGATTACATTTATTGTATTCAGCCATATAGAGCGATAATTTATTTATTTATTTATACATTTATTTATCTTTATTTATTATATATATATATAAATATATATATATATATATATATATATATATATATATATATATATATATATATATATATATATATAGGAACCAGTAAGACCCCGACAGCTGAGCTCAAGCCGTTTCGACGGCTAATTCTGGACTGAATTAGAATTAGAATTAGCCGTCGAAACGGCTTGAGCTCAGCTGTCGGGGTCTTACTGGTTCCTATTACCCACTCTACTACCTCAAGTATTGAGTACTTTGGTGCGTTATGGTCCACCTGGTTCCTTACCACATTTCCTTCGTTATATATATATATATATATATATATATATATATAGTTTATATATATATATATATATATATATATATATATATATATATATATATATATATATATATATATATATATATATATATATATATATATATATATATAGTTTAAAAGAGAAAACACAGGTAAACATTAAGCGAAGGATTTTATCCAGGTATTTACGACCGTTTCATTGGTAAGTGCAACATTATATTGCTATACTGCAAATAGCAGCCACTCAATTATAATTGTTGTTCACGTCCAAATTTTCAAAATAGTGAGTAAGTTACTCTTGAAATAGTTCTTAATATATAGAGAAAAACATTTTTAATGAATTGTATTTACTAGTATAGAGAGAGAGGAAGAGGAATTAGAAGGTGAGGGGACAAACGGAATAGTATAGAGAGAGAGAGAGGGGAAGGGGGAGAAGAGTTAGGAAGTAGAGTGACAAACTGAGATGGAGGGGGGTTTAGAGGTGGAAGGATTCCTTGATCGGTTTTTATATGTAGACTTCATGTCGTGGAATGTAGTGAGTTAAAGAGAATTAAATTGATCATAGTGGGAGGAATGAATAGAGTGAGAGAGGGGGGGGGGAGATATAAAGAGATAAATATATATATAAAAAATAAAGATGAAGATAATAATGACAAAAATAAAAGCAAAGAAGGGGGGGGGGAAGAAGAAAAGAAAAGGTAGCCAAAAAGGGGAAGGAAGGAAGGAAGGAAGAAAACGAAGAAATAGAAGAGGAATGAAGGAGAAGGGAGGGATATAAGTATTGGTTTTTGTTGGTAATTAAAAGGGTTTAGATACAATAAGAGGGTATAAAGTCTAAGTATATGCAGTTTGTCAGTTGGTAGTAAAAGGTTAAGGGTTCGATTTGCACTTGTAGTGAACACTTTTCTTTGAGTCTATGGTTACAATAAATTGATCTTTCGAGTTTTATTGTTGAGTAACTTATTCTTCGAACTCAAAATGTGGAACAGCTCAAGGTCACATAATCGACAGCTTCTCATACCACTCCGATATGGGGGCGCGTTCGATAATTTTTTCCACTTCAGGGTATATTGATGGTTACTTTCCCTCAGTTTCCAGGTCTTGTTCGCAAGGGAAGTTACATAATGACGCTGGGAATGTTTCATTGCGTAACGGTGTGTATACCAACGGGCTTTAAATGTATTCCCAGTCGCTCCGATGTAATACCATTTCTGGTTGTCTGATTGCACTGTGTATTGGTAAACCAGGTTAGTCTGCATACATTCATTATGTAATGGACAGGTTTCAGGTAGATGGCAGTTACAATTCTTGTCATGGGCAACTTTGGCATTATTGGTGGGCTGCGATGCCTGTACAAGTGTGTTACGTTTTGTTTGCCTATTAGTGGGTGGTTGTGTATTAGATATTCTGTTGTGTTCAATGGTGATTCTATTGTTATTGTTGTAAATTTGTGTTCTGGTGTTGTTATGTATCATTTTAGCGTTAAGCATCTTAATATGTGCCTCTATATTTGGTGCCGTGGAGTAAGATAGATTTAGTGTTAAGGATTTTGCTGTATCTATGTGAATCTGGAAAGTGCTTATTTATTATTCTAAAGAAGATAGAGGGTAGGTTAGTACTAATAGAGGTGTTAAATATGGGGTTATACCAAATATATTTTCTACTGCGTGATTTGTTTGATTTCGATGTTGTATTTCTATTTACCGTATACTTTGCGCGTGTGCGTGTGTTTCTGGAGTTTGTGTTATGCGTGTTCGTGTGCGCTTTGCGGAGGCTTTCATCTATATATTCTACTCTATCTAAGTGGCCTGCCTTGTCTAATGCGGTATTGTAGTATTCTGCATGTTCCTCGAAGATTTGTCGGTTAGACGAGAGGCGGGAGATCCTAAGGGATATGCTGCGTGGAATGGATTTAATTATGGATAGTGGGTGGTTTGAGTTACAGTTGATGTATGCTAAGTTTTCATTAATCTTGTGAAAAGGTCTTATAAGTTCCGTATTTAGGTTAAGCGTTGCGTCTAGAAAGTTAACTGTTTTAGTGCTATACTCATACGTTATGCTAAGGCCTAGTTTCCCGACAGTCTTTCTAATATTCTTACGGAGTCTTTCTATGCTCTGGTTATTTAGGTTCTTAAAGAAGGGCGTCGTCTCTGTAGATTCCACCGTGAAGGTCGCTAAACTCACTCTGTAAAGTATGGGCTATGTAAATACCTACTAAATCTGTGACTTGAGCCGAGTCGTTAGCCCCCATCGTGATGTCAAAGTTATTTAATCTATCCTTACGTTCCCAATAAGCGTTTTCAAATTTAATTATTGTTTTCCTAGCAGCTAAAATGATTTTTATCTCGTCGTCTGTTAGGTCAGAATTGGCTTTGGCGAATGCTAAGGCTTTATCCAAGGTGTTGGGGGATATAGAGGAGTAATAGTCGTTAATGTCAAATTGTATAAATTTAGATACTTTTTTGTTAGCTATATTGTTAAACCACTTAATTGTTTCTGTAGCGTTATCCCATAGTTTAATCACTAGTTTATTCTTCATTTGTGCTATCACTCTATCTAATATATGTTTACTAATTTTCCCGATGTCCGATTTGGACGGGCATATAAGTCTAAGTGTGGGGTTATAATCAAAAATTACCTTGTGGCCCTTGAGATTAAATGTGGGGGTACATGGCCTAAGTGGCTCCGTTCTGTCGTCTATTCCTAGGCGTTTGACTATATTGTGTGCCTCGTTGTTGATGTTTATCTGTGCCGCCTCATTAGTTTTTTTGTATTTCCTATGTAATTCTTTCCGTATGAAGCTATTGTATGTATTAACTATGTATTAACATCCATCGTATACACATTTGAGGTTTTGTACGCTTTGACAATAATTCCATTGGTAGTTCGCAGCTTTTTTTAGGAATGTATTTATCTCATTCTAGAGTTTATTATTCCTCCGCGTTTTGAATTTGATATTCATAATAATCTTCAGTAAGTCCTGTTCAAAGGCATCCAGTTGAGGGTTGGTAGGTGGGTACTTACACGATTTGAAGCCGTATGTTTCCTTGCTGTATATATATATATATTGTTATATATATATATATATTTTATAACATGTTATCCATGTGCAACCTGCAGTATTCTTCTCCCCATTTTTTCATATATATATGAAAAAATGGGGAGAAGAATACTGCAGGTTGCACATGGATAACATGTTATAAAATGAGTCCCTCATCAGTGATTTGCCAACGATCATAGATATTTCATTGCATTAAAAATCATATACCTCACGTTGGTGCAATAATAACTAAATTAAGTTATTAGGACAATTAAAACGCGTAAAGCGAGTGAGACAAGTAAACAACAAAGAGGAAAGCTAACCGTAGATAGGAAGAGACACAAGCTACATAGTTATTCTATCAGTATAAGCTGGCTGAATATATGAGCGAGTAGAAATTAGACCTTTCGAGATGAATCCAATGTAAGAAAGAAGGAAATTGTTTTCGTCGCGAACGGGGTGAAGTGAGAAGGGGAGAAACAGTGAGTGAGTGAGTGGAAGTGTGAGGAAGAGGTCAGTAGAGAGAAAGTGTTAACTGACATGACAGAGGGGACGAAAGAAAGTAAGAGAAACAGAGAGAACGAGGGAGCAGTAAGAGAGAGAGAGAGAGAGAGAGAGAGAGAGAGAAAGAGAGAGAGAGAGAGAGAGAGAGAGAGAGAGAGAGAGAGAGAGAGAGAGAGAGAGAGAGAGAGAGAGAGAGAGAGAAACAGAATCGCAGTTTATGTGAAAAAATGGGGAGAAGAATACTGCAGGTTGCACATGGATAACATGTTATAAAATGAGTCCCTCATCAGTGATTTGCCAACGATCATAGATATTTCATTGCATTAAAAATCATATACCTCACGTTGGTGCAATAATAACTAAATTAAGTTATTAGGACAATTAAAACGCGTAAAGCGAGTGAGACAAGTAAACAACAAAGAGGAAAGCTAACCGTAGATAGGAAGAGACCAAGCTACATAGTTATTCTATCAGTATAAGCTGGGTGAATATATGAACGAGTAGAAATTAGACCTTTCGAGATGAATCCAATGTAAGAAAGAAGGAAATTGTTTTCGTCGCGAACGGGGTGAAGTGAGAAGGGGAGAAACAGTGAGTGAGTGAGTGGAAGTGTGAGGAAGAGGTCAGTAGAGAGAAAGTGTTAACTGACATGACAGAGGGGACGAAAGAAAGTAAGAGAAACAGAGAGAACGAGGGAGCAGTAAGAGAGAGAAAGAGAAAAACAGAATCGCAGTTTAGGTAAATATATGTGAAAAAATGGGGAGAAGAATACTGCAGGTTGCACATGGATAACATGTTATAAAATGAGTCCCTCATCGGTGATTTGCCAACGATCATAGATATTTCATTGCATTAAAAATCATATACCTCACGTTGGTGCAATAATAACTAAATTAAGTTATTAGGACAATTAAAACGCGTAAAGCGAGTGAGACAAGTAAACAACAAAGAGGAAAGCTAACCGTAGATAGGAAGAGACACAAGCTACATAGTTATTCTATCAGTATAAGCTGGCTGAATATATGAGCGAGTAGAAATTAGACCTTTCGAGATGAATCCAATGTAAGAAAGAAGGAAATTGTTTTCGTCGCGAACGGGGTGAAGTGAGAAGGGGAGAAACAGTGAGTGAGTGAGTGGAAGTGTGAGGAAGAGGTCAGTAGAGAGAAATAACTTTGAGTATGTGTTGGCTGTTTACCGACACTTCAGTATGCAGGTTAGGGTACTCGACGAAGTGCGCAGATGGGTCCGTTTACTCCAGAGTAATGTAAAAACAAGAAGTGTAAGTCAACATGTTAAAATTAACTTCGTTTATTATTATTTGCTGCTATATATACTTCGGTGATAATCATTATTCAACAGCTATGACTTCATCAGGCAGTTAGAACTTGAACAGAAAACATACATACACACATACACACATACACACACACACACATATATATATATATAAATGAAAAAGAAATTGAAAATAACACTGGATTCTTTAAGAAGGTTTATTTGCAATAACTTACAACTTCACCGGTTTCACAAGTTCACCGGTTTCACAAGTTATTGTAAATAAACTATCTTAAAGACTCTAATTGCATTTTCAGCTTTTTTTCATATATCTTTAATCGTGCATAAACACTTACTTTCAGAGCCGGATTTAATGGGGTGCAAAGGGGACAATTGCCCTCTGCAGTGGGGATTCCCACCAGTGACAGACGTAGCAATTTATTTGTGCCTTGACCTGGGCATTTAATTTTAGGATGGTTAGAATTTTTCGATTCAATACCTGTATGTATAAGATTACAATTCCAATTACTAACACCAAGCTAACGTTGATATGTACAATTGGGTGGTTTGCTGTGTATTCTAATTTTATGTGTATGAGGGGCCCCCAAATTCTGAAGTTCCCAAGCTTCCCATATATATATTTATGCGTGCGTGGGTGTGTATATGAATATGCGCTTATTCGTAAGAGTGTATATGAGCCAGTGTGTGTGTGTGTGCGTGTGTGTTTGTACAAGCACCCGTGTACGGAAAGGGCTTGTTTGTGTGTATATATGTGTATTTGCGAGCTAGTGTGTATCTGTGTGTGTATATATGGATATGGGTACGTGTATATATGTGTGTGCGTGGGTGGAGGGGGGTCTATGATTATGTCTGTACGTGTTTGTGTGTACGGGTATATATACGCGTATGCATGTGTATGCGCATGTGTGTCTGTATGTTGATGTATATAGGCATGTGGGCATGTGTCTGTGTATGTACGTGCATCTCTGGATGCATATATGCGTATGTTTATATGTTTATATGTTCTTAAATGTGTGTGTATAGCGGGCGTCTGTGCGTATAACTGTCGTTATCTATGTAATTGTGTGTGCGTGTGTGTGTGCGCGCGCGCGTAATTTATTCAAGCAGTAATTTACGAAGCTATGAGCAAAAATATATGAATATAAGGGAGTGTATGTGTGTGTATATACAGAGCTGAAAGGGAAAAGTGGAGTGAGCGTATTTTGTTGGTCTGTATTAGCTGTAAGAATATATGTTTCTGACCATAAGAGAGCCATAGGTACCTAGGGGTGTGTGATAACGTGACGGGGTATTAAAGAAATTTCTGGTGGTATGAGAGAGTGGTGATTGTGATGGGATGGGTGGTCTTTGGTTGATGGATTTAAAGAAAAGTGAATATACTACTTTAAAACTCATAGCGAATGGTCTTCTAAATGTTTTTAATTAAACATACAGTATTTTGCCAAATATACTATACACAATTCATGTATACATCGGTATTTCAGAGCACCAATACTAAAACCTAAATTTTGCTGGACCGGCAATCGCCCTGTATAATCAGCTCCTGATTATTACTGGAATTCTAGAAGAATCTAGCTTCTATAATTCTCGGCAAAAGTGACAAAGTGTGTGTTCTTGATAAACGCTCACAAGTGAGAAACAGACTACCTGTCGATCACTCTCTCTTACTTTTGCCGAGATTAAGTAAGAGACCATTCACTACTTTAAAACTGATAGCGAATGGTCTTCTAAATGTTTTTAATTAAACATACACTATATTGCCAAATATACTATACATACAATCATGTATACATCGGTATTTCACCAATACTAATACCATATATATATATATATATATATATATATATATATATATATATATATATATATATATATATATGTGTGTATGTATATATGTATATACATATATATATATGTGTGTGTGTATGTGTCCGTCCAAACTGTAGACTCGCAGAAATATTAAAATTTCAAGAGATTTACCAGCCAGCAACAATTACACAAGCCACAACAAATACAAAAATATCCATTAAAAGGATATAGATTCGATTGATAATATCTCGTTTAGTAACCTGCATGTAGATTTTTCTATTATGTTAGTTCTTCCCTACATAAAATATATAACATAATAATATATTTATTCTAATAAGCTCAACACAGTGTTTTTCCGTTATACTCAATATTTCCTGCCTTAAAAAAATAGCGAAAACAAAAAAGAAATATTGCTCCACAAGCCATTAAGTTCGTCTGTTCCAGTATTCTTGAATTTAATCCCCCCCCTCTCTCTCTCTCTATATATATATAAAACGAAGGAAGTATGGTAAGGAACTTAAGTTCAGAAATAGCTGTCGAAACGGCAGGAGCTCAGCCGTCGGGGTGCTGACTCTTTTCCTATATATATATATATAATAAAATGTGGAGAAGAAACACACGAGTTGGAATATATAGATAGGGAGAAAAAAACGATTATTAGGAAGAAAAATATATTTTATCCCGTTATTTCTTTCTTTTTTCTAAAAAGGGAAAACACGGACGGCCATTTGTCTCCTTCAAGAATGAACATCTTCAAGCGATCTTGCCATAAAAACAATGTTTGAACTGCTTGTCTTCAAAAACCATGTTTGTAAATAATACTATTCTTTCTTTCCCATTACCTTAACATGTTTAACATCACCTTATTTTGTATTCAAAAACCATG
The DNA here is from genome assembly GCA_964016885.1 of Eledone cirrhosa. Lineage (NCBI taxonomy): Eukaryota > Metazoa > Mollusca > Cephalopoda > Octopoda > Eledonidae > Eledone > Eledone cirrhosa. Next base: position 179,218,033 of record OZ024740.1, read on the forward strand.
TTTGAAAATAATATTATTCTTTCTTTCCCATGTCCTTAACACGTTTAACATCACCTTATTTTCTCTTCTACACTTTGAACAAACACAAATTCCTTTTTTTCGCTCCTTACTGCATATCAGCGGAGTAACAAGCTACAATCTATTACAACATTATGTTTTCCTGTTTTTTCTGTTCAAGTTCTTACTACCTGATGAGGTCATATCTGTTGAATAATGGTTATCACTGAAATATATATAGCAGTGAATATGAATAAACGAAGCTAATTTTAACCTATTGACTTACACTTCTTGTTTATATACAGATATAAATATATATATATATATATATATATATATATATATATATATATATATATATATATATATATATATATATATATATATATATATATATACATATATATACATACATACATATATATATATGTATATATATATAGACTATATATACATATATTAATATCTGTATTTTTAACTGTTGGTCAATCAATGAGAAACATTGATTGTAAGATAAGTTAACTACGGAGGTATAAAATATACAGAATCGAAAACCAATCCAAACCAAACAGTGAGTGTTTTATTATTATTTTTGGCAATACTATAACAATATGACCCGCCCCAAATATAACAATATATATATATAATTCTTTCCTATACCTACGTAAAGCTTCCCCATGAAATCCTCACATGGCTAATGTCAAATATCTCTTCTAATTATATATCTACGCTTTAACATATATAACAAAGAACACATTTTATGAACACACACAACACCATAAACGCCAGAAACGCTATTGCTGGCTAAACCCATTAAAAAGACATGACATACGCACACAGGTCATACACTTCTATATGATGACTAACAAAATTCGAAGCCTATTGACCAGTATCGAACCTTTTCTACGTGTATATTTATCAAAGTTAAGCAAATGAAACATGCATCTATCATTTTCTAAATACGAAATTACTAGTCACTAATTACACTAAATAACAGCCACGATCTTAGAGCCACTCAACATTAGCCAACTGCTACAAAAACAATCAGAGAATACTTATATATGAGAAGAACACTCTACATGGCATATCGGTATATATATTTTTCTGACATGTTTTCTGAATTAATTTATTAATATACTTATTTTGTCGTCATAGTACTTGTCCAATTGGCATACAAAATTGGCCAATGGACACGCCCAGGAATGAGCATCATGACAAGATATATAATTCACTTCTATATAAAATATGTATAATTAACATCTTGTTTTCTGAATAGTGGTTGCTGCAAATATGCGTGGGTCCATCTGAGGATGTCGGTCGGATCCTCTGTACCAGTAAACAGTATAAGTTTTGTTATTGTTATGCGTGGGAATGTGGTATCCGGTATAATTCTGCGGGAGAAATCTGTTTATAACTTTATGCCTAATGTGATTTGTAGCCGGCATTTTATGGTGGGTTTAGGTGCATAAACAGTATTTGATTGGGTTCTTGATAAGGAGTCAATTTGTTGGAATTACGATAGATTTGATAAGTATGGTAATCCCTCCCTCTCTTTCTTTGTATATATATATATATATATATATATATATATATATATATATATATATACACATATACACATACACACACACACACACACACACACACACACACACACACATATATATATATATATATATATATATAGGATTATCCAAGATGTAGTAATGGTTAATTACTACACTGGATATGGTTGACGTACGGTGAGAGGTTACTCTACGAGTTATGGAAGAATTGTTGAAGAAACTTAGTTCCTGATCCTTCTGTATTCCGGAGTGTATATAAAGAATGAATAATAACAGGTAGACATCATAAAAAGGTAATTTATTCCGTGTGCTTACAAATATTTCCACGGTGGTACTACAGACTAGTTATGCTATGTGCAAATTTACAACTATTTGCAGAACTCAAATATCCAATGCTGTGACCACTGTATCCTCAGAGCAGAATGGTAAAATGTACGATGTAAATACCCTTGTTGGAGAAGATAGAGTATAAAAGGAAGAGAGAAAAGTAGGGGAGAGGGAGAGAGAGAGAAAGATATGCAGGGGTTGGAGAAGTAGGAGAGAGTGGTTTGTAGATATCTTAATCAAAATGTTATGGTAGGGGTTTTATTATACTGGTTACTTTTAGAGAGATGCGTTGAGAGTTAAGGTCGGAATTATTTATTGCCCCAGAGGGCAGGTTCATAGATGTGGAGAGGGAGGTAGGCCAAAGGCGAGAGAGAGAGAGAGAGTGTAATGGATGTAGAGAGAGAGGTAGAGAGGGGACAGACGAAGTCTATGTGGTGAGTGAACTTTGGGTTCATAGTAGTAATCTGCGAATTGCACTGAGTTACGATTTATAGTGATAAGCAGTGTATTGTCTTGTAGTGTGGGGGAAGAGAAGGTGGTTAGCTAGAAAGCGATGTTATAGTTACGGGTTCGAATGTTAAGTTATTTTATAGTGAGAGAATTTAGCTTTTCGTTTGTGGTTGCAGTATAATGATCGTTCAATTCTATCGTTAAGTAGTTTGTTTTTGGATTTTAATATGTAAAAGAGTTCAAGGTTACATAACCTGCAGTACTTCAATCCACTCCGATATGCACTTGCGCTGGAAAGTATATCCCATTTTAAGGTGAACTGTTGGTTGCGTCCACGGAGTTGCCAGGTCTTGTTGGCGAGCGTGGTCACAAAACGGTGATTAGGATGTTTGATTGAGAATCGATGACGGTACCAGCGAGATTTAAACGAGGTGGTGGTAGATCCGATATAATACCATTTCTGGTCGTTCGATTCAACCGTGCATTGGTAAACAATGTTGGACTTTAGGCATTCATTCTTCAATGGACATCTTTCAGGTAGATGGCAGTTACATTCTTTGTTGTGGGTAGCGGGTATACCATGGATAGGTTGTGATAGCAGTACAAGTGGATTGTGTAATACCCGTCTCCCATTTAGTGGTTGGGAGGCAGATATTACGTTCTGCCCATCTGTTACCAAACTATTTTGTTTTGTAGTGTTGTTTAATTGCTTTAAGTTAAGTTTTTTTATGTATGCTTCAAGGTTTGGTACCGTGGAGTATGATAGTCTAATAGTTTTAGAGTTCAGAATTTTGCTGTATTTATGGGAACTAGGGAAATGTTTGTTGATTAACTTAAATAATGAAAGAGATAGTTTTGTACTAATCGAGGCATTAAAAATAGGATTATACCAGATATACTTTCTACAACGTGATTTATTTGGTGGTGATTTTCTATTATTAGTATGTCTGGTAGTACTGTGTGTGTGCGCTTGTATTTTAGTCCCCCGGTTACGTATACCTTGATTACGTGTAGAGCTATGTGTGTTATGGAGATTCCTATCAATGTATTCTATTGTATCCCGGTGGTCGGCATTCCTTAATGCATTATTATAGTATTCAGCATGTTCACTAAAAATATCAGAGTTAGACGATAGGCGAGAGATTCTGAGAGAAATACTACGAGGAACCGATTTGATCATGGAGAGTGGGTGTTTTGAGTTAAAGTTAATATACGTAAGGTTCTCATTCATCTTGTGGAAGGGTCGTATCTGTCCGGTATTTAAATTAAGAGTTACGTCAAGAAAGTTTACTACTTTAAGATTGTATTCGTATGTTATTTTTAGACCCAGTTCACTAAAAGATTTTCTAATATTTTCCGTAGCCTTTCAAGATTTTGGTTATTCAAGTTATTAACTAATAAGAGCCCGTCATCTCTGTATATCCCCCCCCCTGTAGATTACTAAATTTACTATGTAGTATGTGGGCTATGTAAATTCCCACAAGATCCGTGACCTCCGCTGAGTCGTTGGAACCCATGGTAATGTCGAAGTTTGTGGGTCTGTCCTTACGTTCCCAGTAGCAGTTCAACAAACATAGAAATAATGAACTGCAGAGTAACATGAAAGCACTACTCCGAAGACTGCCAAATACCAATGGAATAGTTGTGAAAGCTGACAAGACCTCTAACGTGTATACCATGGATATCGATACGTACAATAACTTCATACGCAACGAACTACACAAAAAATATAGAAAAAAAAAATGAAACTACGCTAACAAATATTAACAACGAGGCATATAATGTGGTGAAGAATCTCAAGATAGACGATAGAACCGAGCCGATTATACCCGCTACCCCCACCTTCAACCTGAAGGACCATAAGGTAAATTTTGACACTAACCCTAAGATTAGACTTATATGCCCTTCTAAATCAGACATAGGAAAAATTAGCAAACATATACTTGACAGAGTAATAACTCAAGTGAAAAAGAAAATTGAAATTAAATTATGGGGCAACACTAGCGAAGCAATTCGCTGGTTTAATAATGTTAAGAATAAGAATAAATCCAAGTTTATACAATTTGACATAGACGAATACTACTCTTCAATCTCACCAAGCACTTTACGTAAGGCCCTATCGTTTGCTAAGGTCAATTCCGACCTAACGGAGGACGAAATTAATATTATTCTCGAGGCTAGAAAAACTATTATTAAGTTTGATAACTGCTACTGGGAACGTAAGGACAGAAACCACTGCAGATTATGCCTAGCTGAGGCGGCGGAAATAATTAAACTTGATTCCGCCATAAACTATAGGTCGGACATAATTGTCAATTGCAGACACACTAGGATGCACACCTTTTCTGCACAAACTTTCGCGGGAGGACCACGCACTAACCATGACCCACCATAATAATAACCACATCTGCCCCGTATCACCATCGCCCATCTCAACGAACTTTAATTCTAATCTAACTTCACTTTATCTTATTTCATAGCATTGCATGTAACCATATGTAAGCCCGTATTTTGTATATCATGCCGCATACATAACCCACACCAAAAATCACACTAACCACGACCCACCATATTAATAACCACATATACCCCGTCTCAACATCGCCCACCTCAATGAACTTATTGTATTGTACTCCATGTAACCATTTCTAAGCCCCCATTTGTATATCATGCCGCACACATCACCATCACTACCACCAACATTCACATCAACATACACACCTCATCGTTGCAACATCGTATTAGATCGGTATCCTATGATACGTTCTACCTTGCAATCCACAATGACAAGGGACCTTGTAAATACTATGTCGATCATATCACACCATCGCCACCACCACCACACCACACATCGTCATATTCCTACCATACACGCCTACAACCTCATCCCCCCATGTACCCTCTATCTACCCTAACCTACAACCCCACGCTAAATTCGACCCTGTAATTGTACTGTCGCACGCACACACAACCACAGCCACCATTAGATACATCCAAATACCTCAACAATCATTATCATTAACATCATCAACACATATCACCCCTCGCTCCCAGATCGACTGTATTATAGACCCCCCACCACCGCCTGCCTTACCCTATAACACACCGTAACCTCTGATCATGTAATCATCATGTCGAACACATCACCCCAGCGCCACCACCATCACCATGTCCACAACACACATCGCCGTACGTCCATAAACACCTTCTAACCGGTATTCGATCCTGTATATATATTTTTTTGTCCCTCACAACTCCACCACCACCACCACCACAAAACACAACTCCATACTTCACCAACACCAACAACGCACACCCCCACTCCCCAACCAACAATAGCGTGTGTGTCGGTGTGTAAGTATTCTTACACATACGGACGTATGAGTGTGCGTGCGTGTACGCATAGTTATTGTATGTGTGTGTGTGTGTATGTGAGTGCAGGTGTATACATGTGTGTATGTGTGGGTACGTATCTGTATACATATATATATGTGTGTATGCGTATGTGTATGTATGTGTGTGTGTCTATACGTATGTGTATGTATGTGTGCATATGTGCACGTCTACATATAGGTATATGGGTGAATCTGACTATATGTGTAGGTGAGCTCATGTGCGTGCACGTATGTTTATATGTGCGTGTATATCTGTGTGTTGTATGTAAATGAGTGTGTGTGTGTATATCTATGTATATATATATATATATATATATATGTATGTATATATATGTATGTGTGTGTGTATATATATGTGTGTGTATATATGTGCGAGAGTATACGTGTGTGTGAGTGAGTATGTGTATATTGTGTATACGTGAGTGTGAGTCCAGGTGCCCATACCCATATGTATGTATGGGCATATATATGTGTACGTATGTATGTAAAACACCTTCTACATTGCTTGTCACCTTCCCCCCATCTCCGTCGTTCGCCACCCCCAACGATACTCCCCCCACTCTCCATATTCGTGTTCGCACGCGCACACGCACATACATGTGTGTACATATACATATGGCCGCGTGTGACCGTGTGTCGATATGTGTGGGCAGGGATGTAAGTATGTGTGCTGGATGTGTTTATACAACAATATGTGTGCACATATATACCTATATATGTGTGTCCGTATAAGTATATACAAGTTATCTGCCAGACGATGACCGACTAGCTATGTATCTGGGTAATGACCTTGACGCCACCAATACATCCGCCACACCAAATTTGAAAATTAACGAAGAGAAAAAAAATTAAGGTTTGTGTATTGAAGGATTTGAGAAAAATAATGTGAAGTTAAGGTTTGTATATTGAAGGAATTGATAATATGTGCGAAGAAAAAGTTAATATGTATTGAGAATGAGTTAGATGATAGGGAGAAAAAAATAATGAATTAAGGATGAATAATCTGGCGTCAAAACAAATGTATATGTTTACGAAGGATTTTTCAAGGTGAAAGTAGAGTAACGGTAATGAGTAAACAAGTATTATAGAGTGTATAATACCCTTTGAAATAAGGTAGGAAGATGGGTATATTTTAAAAGAGTCGTCTTGAATTCGTTATGAGTCTCTTTTTTATAAAAGGATGCTACAGAGTCTACGATAGATAATGATTACACTATTTTTGAGCAACAACTCTAGTCCCACACTTTTGAAGGTTTATTATAACATTCTGTGGCTCTTTTGAGCTTGCGCATTTTTCAGGTCTAGTATATATATGATTGGTTTCATGAGCAGCTTGGTAAGTGGTCAATTTCTTAGAATTTCGATAGGTGTTTTGATAAGAGTATGGTAATCTCTCTTTCTCTCTCTTTGTATATTCTTTGTATATTCTCTCTGTATATTCTTCCATTAAAATTTATTTCCTCGTTCACTTTGACTATCTTCACTATCACTATGTATAATCGTTCTTTCTTTCTTCTTCTCTCTTTCTCCTTCCTTTTCTCCTCTCTCCCTTACATATCCTCTTCTTCCAACAGTTTTATTAAAATAAACCGTTATCTTTTCAACTTTTCGGACACTCATTTGCATACTCACTCATAACTTTGTATTACCCTCAATAAAATATTATCTCCACTATCCAGGAAGCTCCAACCGTTAAGGTTGTCTTTTTTTCCGGGTATGTCAATATTTATTTATAAAACAAACCTGTATTTTATCTGATGAAAGCGCACCGTAATTTGCCTTGGTTGCCCTTGAAATATATATATAATAAAATAAATATGGTTTTATAAATATAGTTTCCATTTATTAATATATTGTGTATTTACTCCACTATCTTGTTGAGTGCTTTATATCAGTTATAAAAATGTTTAAGCTTGTTGAATCCCAACAAATTAAATATAACCTCTGCATATATTTAGCTCCTTTATTGTTGAACGCTTTAAATTATAACTGATTAAAAATGGAATTCTTTAGGATAGGATCTCTTCTTCTCTAAAAGACATACCTTTACCTAAGAATAAGGACTTTCTAAAACAAGTTATAGAAAAATCGGACTCGTTTATAAGAAGACTTAGATGGCGTGCTTTTCATTTCGATAAAAAATTTGATGCGAAAGAAAATATTTCCAATCTTGATAGAATCTTCAAATCCAAAAAGAATCCACCTTCCAACAAACAATTAATGGAACTTGAAAATGAGATTATTTCTATCATACAAAACATTAAATTTAAGAAAAATCATTTTGTAGGCCAGGATTACCTCAAATGTCATAAAAATAATATAGAAAACTTAAAAAAAACGGAAAAAATTCTTGTTAAATCAGATAAAACCAACAATCATTATGGAATGGAAAAGGATGATTATCAATACTTTACATAGGAAAATACCAGAGATGACCGGTGGTTTATATCGCGGCGATATGCTATTGCTTATTGATTATTATAATTGTTTCTATTTTAGGCACAAGGCCAGCAATTACCCAGTACATTACTTGAAAATAATAATAATTGTGAAATAAATAGGAAAAGAAAAGAAATTATACAATTTTCTAATAGCTTTAATTTTAAAGTAGAAGTAGAGAATAATTATAAAATAGTTAATTTTTTAGATGTTAAAAATGTTAAACCTTAACACTAGTCTTTATTATCCATTTCATAAAAATCAATGAGAATTTAAACTGTTAACTTTAATTCGAATCAACCCAGATCTGTTAAAAACACTATTGTAAATTCTGTGCAGCAACGTATTTCTAGAATTTCAGCGAATAAAATATATTTGATGATAAGGCACAATAGTATAACGAAGCGTTAAGTAGAGCAGGCTATAGTAATGAAATTAAATAAATTGATAATAAGGATGTGCCAATTAACCATATATATAATTATAATTATAATAGGAAACCTTGCACTAACTCGAAAATCAAAAGAAGAGATAGAACTAGAAATATATTATGGTTCGCTTCCCCTTTCTCATTAAGTATTAAAACTCCAATAGCTAAACTATTTTTTAAAGCTCTAGATAAGTGTTTTCCTAAGACACACAGGTATTACTCAAGCTTTAATAGACATACTATTAAACTCTCATATTCCACCACTATGAATTTAGCGCAGAATATTAATAGTATTAATAATAGAAACCTAAAACCTAACCAGAATACCTCTAGCAATATCCAATATAATGTTACGGCTCCAAATAATATAAATTCAGATAAATGTAATTGTAGAAATAAATCTAACTGTCCTCTAAATAGTTAGTTAAAAATATAGTATACGATTGTAATGTCAAAACCAATGAAAATTCCTTCAACTATGTCGGCTCTACTTCCACAGACTTCAAATCTCGTTTCAATAACCATAAATGTTCCTTTCCGAATATTGGTAAAAAAATCTTCAACTTCTCTATCCAACTTATTATGGAACTTAAAATCCAAGAATATTAACTATTCGTTATCTTGAGAAATTATCTCCAAAGCTCCATCATACACAGCTCTATTCAAAATTTGTTCCCTTTGCGTTGAAGAAATATTCTTTATACTAAAAAGTAAGAACTCTATTAATTTTCATAATAATTTATTTAGTTCTTGTAAACATCGTTAAACTAAACTTTTAGGTATATATATAAAATGTAATATATGGTTAATCTCCTGTACATAACATTTTCTATATCCAACCACCTACATCATCCTTCAGATTATATCTATATATGATTCATATATACTTAATTTACTTTCTATTATCTCTACTTCATAAATATACTTTATATTATTACACTTATCAATAGATTATAACGTTTTTATATGACTACTTGAAATTCTCTTAAGAAAGATTTTCCTTGAAAAACTTTCTGCAGGTTTCAGAAAATTCTTGATAAACCTTTTGGAGTTCCTTCGAAAGATATGGAAAAACTATTATTTTTATATCTTCCAATATTTTATATCTTCAAACATTTTTAATATATATCCAAATATTTATATATATGTGGAATAACATATGGCTTTTATATATATGTGGAATAACCTATGGTTTATTTTTAATTATATTCTTAAGATACATTTTTTAAAACTTTATAACATTTATGACATCTTACAAAATAATCTATGGTTTATGTTTTAATTATATTCTTAAGATAAATTTGACTTCTTATAAAATAACATATGGTTTATGTTTTAATTATATTCTTAAGATAAATTTTTTAACTTTATAACATTTATGACTTCTCATAAAAATAAAAATAAAAACTTTTTAAAAAGTTTTTTTATGTATCGTTGTAGTCATTTGAGTTCTTAAAAAATTACTTCTGACTTCCTTTGTACTTCCTTACTGTTTTTATAATCTAATTAAGTAGTTAATCCTTTGTAAACTCTCTTAAATCTTCATAAATTTGGAATTATTTGGATGTTGACTTACAACTATTAATAAATATAATTTTGCCAAACTTACTTTAATCAAATAAACTATACTAGATTTTCTCTAATGTAAAATACTATACATGTAAATCAAAGATAACATACAACTAATTTGATTGCATGAACGGAATAATTGTTTGTTCATGACTTGTAAAAAATGAAAGAAATGCGAAACTAATTAAAGAAAAATGCTTTGATTTAGTTAATTTAAACCGGTTTACAATTAACGCCAGATTTCCACATTATACTTACAGATAAACAACGTAAAACTCTCTTATGAAAGAATAAACATGCAAATGTTTGTAAAATAATTGTTTTAATACATTAAACGTTTCTATTACAAAGCACATAAAACAACTGATGGTATATACTTCCAAATCCATTTTTCAATTAAAGTATATACAATTTATTTTAATTTGTGTAAATCTAGCGTAAATACTCTAAATAATTGTTCATTGCGAGGAATTTGATATCACAACGGAAGTTGTTTTTAACTTTATTTCGTATCTTTAGATATATTGAGGGTATTTCTCTTTATGTACTTTGATGTTATAATAATGACTGATAAAATAAAACATTAACCGACATATATTTAAATAGATACTAAGTGATACAAATAAATATTCATGTGTGATGTTGATTTTATTGTATCGTATTGACATCAAATAATAATTAAACTTCACACACATTCCAACTAGAAAACTGTAGAGATAAACATTAAAATAACTGAAAAAAAATAAAAAAATTTAAAAGTATATTTACAAAAGTGGTAAATAAATATACAGGAATAAATACCAGAATCGTCATCGTTAGTAGAATGTATCATTAAATGAAAATAGTTTAGTGAATTTCTTCAGAATCTGTATAACTGTCAGGGCCTATGCACATTTGAGTGGGTGAACTGTCATATGTGAAACAATTCATAGAAAGGTATTCTACTACTGTTAAACTGATTAAACAATGATAAACAATGACTAATTGCACAGATTTATAACAGAAACATAGACAACAATTATACATTTATCGTGGCACGGCATCTTCGACACGGAACAGGAATATATGGGACTAGCCGATAGAAGAGGAGAGTTGTGAAAGCATTAATGTTGATCAGGCCATTCCAAATTTCTGACAGATACCAACTAGATCCCAAATGCACCAGTGTAGATACGAAACAATCACATTTATTAGGTGCGAGGATAGAAATAGCAGAGGGTGTCCACTATTAAAAACGGGCCACAAATTTATGGTGTGCACGGCCAAGCTAGCTATAACCCGTAGACAGAGATTCGGTTGCTGAAATCAGAACCTGTCTTCCCAACTCGTAATGCTTACAGAGACCAGATTAATATACTAATTTTCCACCAGTTGACAGATACAAACATCAACAGCTTGTGGTAGTGTACTCTCAAGAGAATAGAACATAATTTATAGCATTTAACAAGGAATTAGAGAGAAGAAACAAAAGAATGGAGGGAGATTAGTAGCTAAGCTAGAAGTTGAATTGTAAACGCCATGTCAGCGAAAATAATGGCCCTGTCACCGTTCGTAAATGTGAAACATGAAAATTGCATTTTCAAATCGAAGGCGGAACAAAAGGCTAATGTGCATCGTCTCAACAAAGCCACAATTCGGTCTTTGATGGATCTGGATAAGCGGATGTGTGCGAGCGACACTTTGCACAACTGTTTGAGGAAAGCGCTGTGACAGAGGCGGTAGTCGACTTTAGCTCCTCCATCGATGACCTGCCACAACTCACAACAAAATGCTGCGAAAAGCCGGTAACAGCCATTGAAATATAAATGGCTCTATGTGGTTGTATACATTTAGATGTTCTGCCCTACGAGCTTTTCGCAGATATGCCAAACCCATACACTGATGTCCTGACTACGACTAGCAACAAAATGGGAGAATTCTTAATTCTCTGAGCCAGGATGTGGTAATGTTGATTAGGAAGCTGCGAACAAGAGAAATATAATTGGAAATTTCCGACACATAGCTCCGTTATACACAGTTGATGTTTTTGACCAACATACTAGCATGCATTTTGATGAGCTTCTGATTAATTTGGATCAATTGATAGCTTTCGATAGGGTTGATCATGAGACTGTGCTCAATGCAGCAGATTTCGTTCCCGTTTTCATAGGCTAGATTGTTTCAATGCACAGTGGCATCTCCTTGGTGGTCAGAGAAAATGGCTACCCATCGGAAATTGTTCAGATCATAGACACCGTCTGTCAAGAGTTCCTTTTCTTCTCCCATCTGTATGTCCTTACACTCGAGCCCCTACTTCAGAAGCCGGGGCTGTTGAAGGGCATGCTACTCGAAAAGGCATGTCGAAAAGATCAGTCGACATAAGCGGAAGCGTCATCGCGAACGATATCGGACACCTTGGAAAGCGAGGAAGTCGATACATCCCTGAAGATGTATGAGGCGTTGATTGGAGCACCATACCGTGCGACAGCGTCGTGGTGCGCTGGATGGATGGTCCTTTTAAATTTCGTGGGGTCTGGTCTACACCTCCAAGCAGATAGGACCTGGGACGAGTTACTAGATAGAGTAGCCAGTCTTCACCATAAATGTGCTGAGTGGGAGACATGCCTAAAACGTCTGACAGAAGTGGTGAACGCCTACAACACCCCAGTAATATATTATCGTCTGACCGTCATCACCTGACCCAGATTTCGTCTCACCAGCCCTTGCTCTTGCATTTCTTGTGGAAGGGATGCATTCAATTGATCACGCGGTCTATCTGCTGCCAATACCCTTTATGCGAAGCGCTCGGAATTCATGACCATATATGCTCTGAGACTTCGGCATATAAAAATGTTCCTAGACGTGGAACATTTGTGATCACCCTCTGCCAGGCGCAACGTTTCGCAGCTAGTCATGTTTTCTGTATGCCGTGGTCAATCAAAGACCGGGATTGGGGGCCTGGCATCTTTAACGCTGTCCGGCGCCACACTCCTTACCAGTTGGGCAAGGTGGTCGGTGGAATTTCAATGGAAAAACAACCTTATATATATCATAAGATAAACTATAAACACAAGTATTTCAATTATCGACTCTATGCCACATAATTATTCCTATTAAGTCATTGATTTATCGGGTGGTTTTACTGTATAAAATGGAACCCGGATATATGACTAGTATTTGATTTATTGGCCACAGAATCGATAAAGCCAAGTCAGTTCTAGAAATAGAAAAAACAAATTCTATTTCAGCTACAACTCCGGTAGGATAAAGGACAGCTTCATTTATTATAATTTTAACCAACTCGGTTTTAACATTATTCATAATGTTTTCTCTGCTTGTTCGACGTTTCATATAATTTACACAGGTCTTTAGCAACTTTCTGTGCCTTGCACCATGTAAGTTTCATTTTACTCAACCCACTTTTGAATGTTCTATCTAGAGGATTTTGGCCGCATCTTGTCGTGGACTATTCTGAGTGCGTTGCTTTTTCAACTGAACTACTGACACTTTATTTGAAATTAATACCGGCGATTCATTGATTCTGTTAATGAAACCATTATGTTATTTCACGTTATAATATATGATACAACAACCATTATATATGATTCAAAATCACTTATATATTAAATTGCCCCGCTTTTGCATTAAAATATACTAAATTTTTCCTACTAATAAAAGTATTTATTTTGACAGCGCTTTCAGATATAACCACCACCATCTTCTCAGAAAATTATATGGTTTGGGTCATAATACATTTTATAATTAAAATATAATTAATTACATCCCAATTTGTTTATTACCCGGAAGTAGATTGCCTGTGCATTGATAATTCAGCGAAATTGTTGAAGATAACTAATTAAATAAGGACGAGAGAAGATATAATAGGAACGCTGGAAAGAAAGTAGCAAATAAGTATTTAATATCTATGAAAGTATGTATGTTTTCTATGCGTGTATGTATGCATGTAAGTATCTCGTCTTATATATATGTGGATTTATAACCCCCCCCCCACTCACACACATATATATATATGTGTGTGTGTAAGTATGTGTAGCTGTGTATACTGAAATATTATTGGCTTTTCATTTCACCTCGTTTTCCATATAGTTTTCATCATATTGCTTTAAATGCCACATAAATGCAACGACTAATAGGGCTTTTTCACTCTCACTATCTCACATACTCTGTGTATATATGTATATCTTTCATATGTAAACGAAACTTCCTCTTTTTTCTATTATATATATATATATTTATTTATATATAATATGTAACACACAATAAATTGAGTCCAGCTGCATCACTGATTTTTAGTATTATATTATATATATATATATAAATACAAATATAAATTATCGAGAATCGTACTTCGGCCTATGAAATAACGAAAAACAACCTCCGAGGTGTGTGGCAAGTGCTCAATGATTCAGATGAACCAGAGCTATAACAAACGTTAAAAGCCAAACACACTGAGACGATGGTTAAACAATCATCCGCACAGCCAAAAAAACGATCAAGTAATTCGGGTCAAACAAATAAAAATATATGTGATTGAAAATTTACCCGGAACCCTGGAAGGTTGGTAAAATCCAGCATTTCTGCGACTCCTAAATTAAGTACTGTCCGCTTACATAAATAATGTTAGGCTTCTGGTAAGATGATTGAACAAGGAAGCCGCTTTTTCAACAGGTTTTAGTTCAATGCTAATTTAAAGAATGACTATTATCGAGCCCTCTTTGGATTTTAGTCTTCAAATTTATTATTATTACTATATATATATATATATATATATATATATATATATATATATATATATATATATACATACATGTGTGTGTGTGTGTGTGTGTGTGTGCGTGTGTATAGATATGCATATGTACACACACAATCACTGTATTTTCCCTGTTGTTATCGAGTCTCAAGTCACTGCGATTTTTAGGCGTGAACTATATTCGAACTATATCAGACATTGCAGACATTCTTCTCTTTTGTCTCTTCATTTCATTGTTTAAAATCTGTGTTTGGTTAAAATCTGTGTTTGGTTCCTATTTTTATTTTATTTTATGTTTTTGTGTAAATATTGCTCCATTTTGTGTAAATATGCCTTGTTTTAAATGTCTGGAGAGCTAATACTTTGCAGCCTAAATTCAGATGGTCAATGGTCTCAACATGACACTTTGGAACGATTCCAATTCTGATCACAACGTCTTCAAAGTTTCGCATTGAAAGAAACTTGTCATGTGAAGCCATATGAAGCCCTCACTCTCTGCCTTTGGCCCAGAACCCCACAGCCACTGATCGGTAAGAGTTTGATCTACCTCAGATTCTTCGCTACGAAGAACAAACTGCTCATGCAATGGTTTTTGCTCACAATTAGTGCACTGTCTCCGTTGTCCTTTATGTTTTACCAAGAATTTGAGGTTCTTTGTGGCTCTAATTGCAGAATCGCCATCATTATCATTATCAAAACTGCATTCCCAATTTTTCTGCAAACGTCCAACTTTCCTTTGTAACTGAATGTAATCTCTTCTTCCTTTCATGATCTGCAACCACTTTCATCCAGTCATTTATGGTTTTAAGGTACATGATCGATAGTTTTAATTTCTTTCTCAATTTTTATCTTTGAGGGTTTTTTGTGAGTATTGTGTCCTTTTCGCTTTTTCCTTAACCCACATTTCTTTTTTATTACCGTTGCTGCTGCATTTAAGGAACAGATCTAATTTTGGGTGATGAATTTTATTACAGACTAGACTTCTCCTGATTTTGGTGTCTATTTTCTTTATTTCATTAACGTCCCAATTTAGGATACTGAAAAGTAACAAATAGGATTGTAGATAGTTTATTCCTTGAGTTAAGCTCAGTTTTCTAGATAGCACGTAATCTCCGGTAGCATTCCTTCTTGATTATCTCTTTCATACTGGCATGGTGAATAGCTTGGCTTTCTTTATCCTTAGATATCTATAGGCTTGTTCCTTTCCTAATTCCCAAAATATTTATTGACATCAATAATTCTTTCAGTTTGTGCTTGGCATTCTTCCAATCCCCATCATTGCTGAACACCTTAACTGTCTTCAACAGTTATTCTAGTTCGCTTTCATTTTTATACGAATCAGATAATTAATTTTGTGGCCATATTTATTTTTGAGGGCTAAAGACAGTGGTGTGAGTGCAAATTAAAATATCGGAGAAGAAAATGAATCACCTTGAAAATTCCCATGTTGCTAGAATTATTAGTTCTATGATTGTATGACAAATGGATTTGTATTCCATATAGATATGTATTTCAGGAAGTTTACAGAATTTACTGTGGACATTTTCAGGACATCTAAAATTTTCAAAATCCCTTTGCTACCAAATGCTTTTGTATAGTCAATCCAAACACTACTTTTCTTCCAGAATCATGCGGTTAATAAGAAGCTAGTCAACAATAAGAACATGGTGATAACCTTTTTGCTCAATAGGGAAAACATGATTTTATCGAAAAAGTTTTAGTTTGTTAAGATTGAGATAAGAATTTTCTATGATATGGGAAGGCAAGTGACAGGATGAAAAACTTTTGGAATATTTGTTTCTGTCGATTTTGTTCAAACTAATCAGGAATTTTTCTAAGGATTGGGCATAATTTTGTTAAGACATTTAACCAACATATCACGGGGAACCTTAAAAGAAGATAACCAGAAGTTTGGCACTTCATCAATGGCAGGGGGCTTCCATTTGTTGGCTCTCTTTAGTACTAACTCCAGTTCTTCATTCCATAGTTATGTCTTGCCAAATCTGCCTTTTTAAATTGTAAAATGTTTCTTCCATGTTCTTTATCCATTCTGCTTTCGCATTATGAGATTTTTCTGTACTTTATATTATTTCCAAGCATTCTTCAATTTCATGAATTGAAGGGGGTTCCGTGACCTGAATTTTCTATGCCCGAGTTTCTCTGTAAAACCCTTTTCCATCTGACATGAAAATGTTTATTTTGCCTGTAAAACCTATTTCGTATTTCAATTCTATTTCTTGGCAGTTTTCAACAATACTTTCTGTTTCAGAGTTTCTTTGAAGTTACTTTGGATTTCTTAATCACTTTCCTTTTCTTGATTTGACACATATTCCCTCCATGAGCGATAGCTTTAATTTCTTTCTCAATTTTTATATTTGGGGCTTTTTGTGAGTATTGTGTCCTTTACACTTTTTCCTTAAACCACATTTCTTTTCTATTACCGTTGTTGCTGTATAAATAATTTCATTCATCTCTTATATAGGCTCCATCTATTCAATTATTACTTTACCTGCCTGATTTCTATTTCTCATGTGTTGCTTGTCAACTTTAGCAAGGACCCTCTTTTACCCATATTGATGTTTTTTTTTCAAGTTAATTGAGAATTTGCTGTTGTGTTTGTTGTTTGTGATCTTTATGTTCATGAGTAGAAATATCCTCATTCATATTGTCAATCTATCTTTCAGTTTGACTCTGCTCTTTTGTTTTATTGATACTTTCAAATTTCTGTGAAATCTGTCCTGGTGACAACATAGTCAATACATTTTGTAGTGTCTCTTCTGTCACATATTTGTTTCTATCCTTTTCTGATATTGGTATTCTCAAATCTTTTCCAGCATTTTTCTTCTTAATTTCATTTAACCCTGCATCTGATAGTCTCTTGTTTCTAAGAATATCTCTTCTTACATTTGCAAGTTTTTTCGTCCAGGTTTGGTCTCATATCTGGATTTCCTGCCCTACATACCCTACAGAGTTTTGCTGTGTCTCTTGACTCCAATACTTTGCCCAATGAGTGATAGAATGCGTATATCACCTCTTTATAATCAACTCTATAATTACCGGGCGTGTAAGTAGTCCCCAATTTCTTTTTCTCTTAAATCTGTCCAACCAGCATAGCAATTCTAAGTGTAGAGTGTATAATTGTGATCTAGAGTCACAAGGTTGCTTGCTCAACGACCTCAGGTCAATAGCTATGAATGCGACAGCCGTCAGTGAGACCAGGATTTCCCATACGCTCGCACTATCCCAATTATTAACGAAATTGAGATCTCTTAGTTGGCCAGGAATGGGTGGCGTTGGAGCAGTGCTATTTAGGAAATACTGGATCTCGAGGTACGGCCCATCTTTTTGGACCCAGGCGGGAAGTTAGTGGCCGTGGGTGTGAGCAATAGCAAAGGTGGTGTTTTAGGACTAGCGGCCGTCTACGTCTGACACAGAGCGGCTGGACTTCTTCTGGCGTCTGGAAACATTTCTTTTAATGTATCTGCCTTTATTGTTAGCGGGGGACTAGAAAGTCTTCTTAGTCGTACGCAGAGGGGTGTGGACGTTGCTGATGGAAGAGGGGGTGGGTGGATAAAAACATCAAGAACCTGCTCAGTTCCAACTGTCTCACAGGAACCGACTAGATCTTCCGATTACGCCAACCCCAGGACCACTTCCATAGATCGTATTTAAACATGTTTTTATTAGGTTAGTAGATAGGGATAGCATAGGGTGTCCACTATTTAAAGGGCTCTTAGCGCCTGACAACATTTCAGAGACCAGTTGCCAAGTCACGAAGCTGCTTCGCGAAAGCAGCTCAGTCAAAGTGTCGAGCTGCGGAATGACCTGACTCACAAAGGACAACTACACCTGTTCATCGGTTAAGAATATCTGGAGAAATCGTTAGCTCAGTGTCAGTTTCCACCTAATCATACACTGCATGTCCAGTCTTCATATAATGTGTTAGCAGCAGATGAATTGCTTCTCCAGCTGAACATGTCCCTACCACAAGTTGAAGAATTGCGTTCCGCCGTGTCTTACGCATGCCGGCTGAATTCTTTGTGAGAGTGGCCACCCCACTCATTACGTCGTTCCAGTTCTTATCTACTTGGAGGTCTGGACCAACCCAGACACCCAGGAGAAACTTCACTGGTACGTCTGTGCATCCATCCAGCGTCTGACGACACTTTTATTCGACATGAATTTAAGTCTCCACATGCCGAGCCGCAAACCTACCGACTTTTCCGGCTTTAATTTTTCTCGAGTCAACCATTCATATTACTTTAAGAATTGTCCAACCACCTCCATTTCTTAGGCGTTCGACTGCATTAAGGAGACATCGTCAGCATAAGCCGACACATCCCTTCTGCGTCCCGGTTCGAGGGGATACCAGGCAACAGCTCTAACTTTCACAGTGTTATTCTCAAATGGACGTTCATTTCAGAATATTACTAAGATCGAATGGGTATATATATCCCCATAAAATACACGTTTCCTTGTGGTTGATTGGTGATATGCACGCCTTCTTACAGAGGCTCAATTAGATCCGAAAGCCGATTAAACGTATTTCCTGTTTTTACAAATTACAGGTAAATTCGTATTAATTAGGTGTGCATACACGTTAGGGCAATCTCGGTTACACACTCTGTATTTGTATAGATAAATCTTTATATATATATATATATATATATATATATATAACGAAGGAAGTGTGGTAAGGAACCAGGTGGACCATAACGCACCAGAGTACTCAATACTATGGGTAGTAGAGTGGGCAAAATAATAGTAGAGAGGGGAAAATAAATTAAACAGAAGGAAAAAAAAAGAGGAAAAACAGAGAACATACCGATAAAGAGGGGGACACGAGGAAAAGCACAAGAGAGCGAACGAGCCAGAGATTTATGTTCAGTGGCTGAACATAAATCTGAGGCCTTATTGACAGCGAGATAGGGAGAGTGAAGACAAACAAGTCTAACCTCGGCGGGAGTAGGCGAAAAGAGGCAGAGACGAGAGAAAACGGAAGTAGTAAGGGAGCAGAGAGAAAGAGACTATGAGTGGGAGAGGGAGAGAGAGAGAGAGAGAGAGAGGGAGGGGGAGAGAGAGAGAGGGAGAGAGAGAAAGGAAGAGAGAGAAAGAAAGGGAAAGAAAGAAAGGGAAAGAGTTAATAATAAAAACAAAGGAGATGGAGAGAAAGAACAGGTCACAGCAAAAAATTAATAAAAATTTAGAAGGAACAAGGGGCTGTCTGCTTAATAGATAAAGTGTATTTAGAAATAAAAGGAAAACACAAACAAGTGGCAGGTCCCCTATATATATATATACACACGCAAAACATTAATATTACGACACCCACACATATACGTATGTATCTTTTCATGTTTGAATGTGCGACGGTTAAAACCAAGAATCCATATCAGTAATCTTCATTGTCGTTTTGTACATCACATCCTAAAATAGATGTTTCAAATCATATATTTTCCGCCCGAAGCAGTATTCCACAAATTTATATTGTATTCTTTTTTGTTTCGAATTTTGTTTCAATAAATGAGATTTCTCGGTTTCTTGAATGTTATCATATTTCAATATATGACGCAAATTTTTATAATATTTAAGTCTTATCTCCGTCATAATTATTATTTTTATATTATTTGTCTTATCTCCGTCATAATTATTACCTGCATAAAATACTAACTGTTGTAATACATACGTCCCCTATTTCTAAATGGAAGGAGTGTGTTGAGAAATTATCGTCTGCTGTTTTAGTGTAATTCGTTTTATTTATTTAGGATTTCTTGTTCAAATGCAGCCCAAGCCGAGTTTAAATTTCTTCAGTACCTTTTTGTGTGGATGAACTTCTTTCTAACGTAGACATAAAGACAGAAATTGTTGGCAGATGTATATTTGCTTCTATCGAACTGAGTATTTTGTGCTAACTCATTTTATAGACGTTGCAACGAAGGATTGCAAATTTGACCCAAGTGGGATTTGAACTCAGGACGTAGATCTTTGCGACAAATATCACAGGATATTGTGTCCAAACCTCTAGCGCCTGGGCCATCTTAATGATTCAAACATCACTATTCTACCTGATTAATCCATAAAATCTGAATCCGAACAAACTGGTGATCCTCTGCGTCGGCAAAACCAATCTATAGATGGGGTCAATGAAATGTTTGATGAATTTAATTGTCGCGTGGAGTAAAGGATGCAACGTTTCGTGCCCCTATCCTTCGTCTGGAAATAAAGAAAATAAAGGGCTGCTGAATAATGAAATGAAGTGAAGGAAAAATGAAAGAGGTGATATGACGAGCGAATTGAAAAGCTAGTTGAAGCCGATGTGAGTGGTGAGTAAGGGGAAAGAAAGGAAGTAGTGAAAATAACGAGAAATGTGGTGTAGAGAGAACCAAGATGTAAACATACTGAGGAGGTCAAGTTTAAATACATGGTAGTTGTAAAAAGCCTGTACATATTGATGAACTGCAGGGAAGTAGCTTTGGGGGCAAATTTATGAGTTAGTTTATGAAAAAGGTGAAGAGATACAGATGTTAATGTTATCTACTGAAGATTTCATTAGTTATATGCATTTAAATAACAACGCATGCTTTTTTTCACATCTTCTGAACCTATAAAAATATATTATTATTTAAGTATTCAGCCAATTTTACAATCTTTCTGAATTTTATTGTGGCTCTTACCAGAAATCCTTTGGATTTGCAGTATCAGTAGAGGGTCGGGCACCATGCTTTCTAGCATAGAGTTGCGTCCCTTTACGGTCTAAGTTAAAATCCTACCAAGGTTAACTTTGCCTTTCATCCTTAAGGGATCGATAAAATAAAGTACCATTGTGATAATTGCTGGCCTTGGGGCAAAAATAGAAACAATTATTATTTAAAGTTATTCTGATCATGAAAAGCATGCAAGATCATGAAAAGCAAGCATGAGTTGATCGAAGTCTGTTAGGACAATTTCAGACTGCATTAGGTGTGGACCTTGTTTATAAGCCATCTTGGTGAATATGTTTTGTTCTTATTCCATTTTCTCTGTGAGCATATTCACTGGGGGAAGAATTATGCACTGACTGTACGTCAAGAAAGTGGGGAAGCAAAAAAAAAATGAAGGAAGCATTCTGCATGAAGTACATACATAGAAATAATCTTGCATTCGGAGTATTGTGAGTGCGGAAAAACGTAATCCAACTGAGTATACCCTTCCAATTTTAAAGCCGCCATACCCTGTTCAGATAAAGCATAACAGGAATTCTATCGGCCGAGCTGATTCAGTGTGTTTAGCACAATTTCAGACAATGTAGTGGAAGGAGTTCTTGTTTATGAGACAATCTGGGGGTTTATATACTATAAACAAAAGGTTGATTGAAACGTCAAAATCACACTCAATATTTGCCTGGTAAAAGCATAAAAAATGCATACAAAGTATGAATGCTGTTTCAGTTAATGTGCGGCTGTTTTTAAGTATCACAATGCGAAAAGACGCACACATACATAATGTAGGTACGTATATATTGAATCTGGATTGAATCTGTTTGAAACTGATCAAACCATTACTCAACAGAGTACTCGATACTTGAGCTCGTAGTAGTAGAGCATTGACTCTTTATAATATATATATATATATATATATATATATATATATATATATATATATATATATATATTGGGAAATGTGTGAGAGCCTTGGTACAGTTAGGTATATTTGAAAAAAGGAAAAGAATGACTGAATTCACTTGTAGTGTTAAATAATTTGATTTAATTTTATAATATTATAATATTATGAGTTGGTAGATCTAGTAAGTTCTTTGTTAACTTCGGTGGGAAGAATGTTAAAGATTCCTGGTTAACTTTGTAGGAGAACTTTCTCGCATTCGTCGGTGGCGATTGTCAAACTGAGATCAGTTTATGTTGTGTTGTGTGACTCTATATATAAGAGAGATTTTGAGGTGTCTGGGTGTGGTGTTAATGAGTGTTGATGAAGATTTGGAGGAATTAAAGTATACACACACATACACGCACAACTCTCTTAAATTTATAAAGAATATCTTCTACAAATTTCTATATCAAAGATGAATTCAGGTGCGTGTCTGGGTTTTAATGAGGTGTAAGATACATGTCTTTTGATAAGAATGTGATGACAGTAAAAAGAGAAACGGATAGTTTTGGAACATTTGTCAAAAATGGGTTGTTGTTATTGGTTTGGGAGAGGAAGTGGGGGGGGGGGGCATGCTAGCTCACATATTCACTTCCCTATATGTAAATATATTTACAGTCCATATATATTACATACATACACACACACATACACATACACACACACATATATACTCCCACATATATATATATATATATATATATATATATATATATATATATATATATATATATATATATATATATATATATATATATATTAAAATAACAGATTAAAGTTTAAGCAAAGAATCGCTGCTTTCACCCTTATTATTATTATTATTATTGAATGCTATGGTTGACGGAGGCTCGGCTCTGTAAGGTACTGTAAATTTTGAACGCTATAACAATTGTAAATTGTTTAAAACTTAGACCAACTTGTAGACAAAAACACCCTCCTCCTCGTGAGAGGGGTCTTTCTGCCCGTTATTTGGCCCTTCGGGGTTAAATAACTGCTTATTGGGGTTTTGTACCCAATATTTATTTTTAACAAAAAAACAACATGGCTACGAAAAAGAATTTGCATAGGTCACTCCCACTTATTCCGTCTTCTTTTTCCTCAATCGTCACTACAGCAGAGAGAAGATTGTCTCTCTCCCTCCCTTCTTTAAATGTGTCTCTCTCCCTCCCTTCTCTTTCGCAAGTGACGAAAGAAAAGAAAAGTCTCGTGCAAAGCATGCAAGGTTTCTCCACGACGACGACGACAGCGACGAAACAGGTGTGCGGGAAATACGAAAACCCAGTTGATTCGTCTGACGTCAGGAATAATAGCAGTAGCAGCCGTAATAACAACAGCAACAGTGACAATGAAAACAACAGTAGTAGCCGCAACAGCATCACCAGCAGCATAAACAACAACAGCATTAGCAGCAGCAACACCAACAACAACCACAGCAACAGCGGCGAAGGCAGTAGTCGTAGTACCTGCAGCAACAACAAAAGTAACAGCAGCTCTGACGACAACAACAACAACAGCAGCAAAGAAAAACCAATCTCATTTGCAGGTATTGCGAAAAACTTGGAAACAATCCTCATAACAAATGAGGAATTAGAGGAAGCGAAGAAGATGGTGACAATGAATGGACACCGAGCAATCTGCAAGGCAGTGGAACATTTTTTCGAAACCCAACAGCACTGTACGGTCACGTACCGTACAGTAAGTACAAAATCCCGTAGGGTGGAAAGAGCCACAGAGGCCCAAATACAAAAAGCCTTGGGGTCTGTGTGGCAGCGGAAAACGCACACCACCCGAGGCAAAAAATATGCCACCGTAGACGTACTTTTTGCCACACCCCAGGAGGCAAAGGCCCAATCCGTAGTGACCCTAAGGAGCGAGGAAATGGTGTTGGTGCCCTTCTACTGCGGGCAAAACATTGTGAGGGTCAAACTGACCCACGTCCCCCCCCGGAATGGCCCCTTCTTGGCTGGCCGCGTCTGTCCTCGTCGGAATCGAGGACAAAACAACTGTACTGCAAGTACAGAAAAAAGTAAGAAAAGATTGGGTCGGCACCTCCATTGAGATGCTAATCCAAACCAACCAGGAGTGCATCGAAGCTATCCCGGATGTGATAGACTTCGATAACGGCACTCAACTGCCCATAAGTGTTGAAGGCAAACGCCCGAAATGCTTTCGCTGTGGATCGAAGACTCACCTCAGGGCCTTCTGCAACGAGAAGACCCTGAGAAAGGAGAAAACCCCCCTCCTTCCGAATCCGGCTCCACGGCTACCAGCAACAGGACAAGCGGCAACCAGGAACGATAGGTCCGTGGCACCCATACCCACGCCACGGAAATCAAAACCAGCAGCAGCAGTGGAAATATTAACAACAACAACAGCAATACCAAATGCAGCTGCAACAGAGACTCCA
Source organism: Eledone cirrhosa (assembly GCA_964016885.1). Classification (NCBI taxonomy): domain Eukaryota; kingdom Metazoa; phylum Mollusca; class Cephalopoda; order Octopoda; family Eledonidae; genus Eledone; species Eledone cirrhosa. The sequence continues at coordinate 179,243,003 of OZ024740.1, forward strand.
GTGCAAACATCACCAACAACAACACGTGAAAGAGTGGAGCTGGTACCACTCCCCGACCTCACAGAATCAGGGAGTGTGAGGTGGGAGAGGGATGGCAAAAGGTCGTAAAAAGGCACAAACGCAGAAGCAGCGCATCGTCGCCTTTGAAAAGGGAGGAAAGAAATGAAAAAAGGGTAAAGGCTACTGCAAAGAGATTCACAGCAGCAACACCACCAACACCATCACCACCCACACTAGCACCACCATCACCACCGGCGACAACCCCACCGCCAACAACACCTTCAACACCACCACCACAAGCACCAACATCGCAAACACAACAACAAAACACACACACCCAGCAACAACGACAAGAATATAGCAGAACCACACCCCACCCCCAGAAAAACAAATGCACGGCAATAAATACACACAACAAGAAACTAATGACTTACATAATTGAACACACAGACATTTCACAACAGGACTACATAATACCAGCACCAATCAAAACGCCAACTAACATAAGACTGCTAAAAATAGCACAGAAACAATACACAAACATTAAAACGAAATTCCCCAACGCAGTTGGTGATTTCAGGGACCTAGGAGGAACCATCAATCGAAGAGTATATTCAGACATTCTCTTAGAAGAGCCGACGACCAGCCGAAGGGACGATTCAACGGTCCCTTCACCAGACGATCAAGTGAAAAGGGATGTAAAAACCATCCCTCCTCTACCAAAAGTACGGTAAGTGGTCTTTCCCATCTTTTCCACTCTATTTTAAACATGACCTCACTCAGAATAGGCAGCATAAATGCGCGTGGCTTGGGGTCGTCATGGAAGCAGGGTCACCTGCTCAACGACCTCAGGTCACTAAACATAGATGTAGTGGCCATCAGCGAGACCAGAATCTCCGAAGCACGGGCCTTCGCACCGATCTTCGGCGGCTACGATGTGTACGCATCTCCCAGCCGTCCTGGATCGGGTGGAGGAGTTGCTGTGCTTTTTCGGAGAGGTTTGGATCTCGCCATACGGGCCATCTTCCTGGACCCAGAGGGTAAGCTGGTGGTGCTGGACGTGACCAGCGGAGACGGGCAAGCTTTCAGGCTAGTGGCCGTCTATGCCCCGACAGGAGCAGGGCGGCCTGATTTCTTCCGGCGTCTGGAGCCTCACCAACCTGCTCAGGCGTTTTGAACTGTCTGACAGGTACCGATTGGATTTCCCGAATGTGCCAATGTGGACTTGGACAAATCGCATAGGGTCATCCAGATCATATCTAGATAGAGTATTTTGTAGGGAAATAGATAGGTCTAGCATAGGCTGTCCACAATTCAAGATAGTCAGCTACACTGACCACAAATTCGTGATCTGTGTGCTTGACTTAGATAGGCTTCATAGACGAGGACCCGGCTACTGGAAGCTAAACGCGTCCTTACCAGCGCGCAAGGCCTACAGAGACCGGATTAGCGAACTAGTTAAGCGGGCGTTGACGGGGGCCATCGTCAACAACAAGTGGTGGTTTGCTCTGAAAAGAGTGATTAGAATAGAATCGATTAGGTTTAGTAAGGCTTTAGCAATAGAGAAAAATAGAGCAGAGGGAGAACTAGTTAGAAAATTAGACGAGGCGCTTAGCAAAGGCATCGCGACCGACGTGCTTGCGGCGAAATTGGCCCTTGACCAACTCTTCAATGCAAAGCACGAAGGCTGCGTTGTCAGAGCAAGGGTACGTGCTCTCAGACACGAGGGGACGAAAGCCGTTCAATGGGCCCGAGTTGCGGAGGGGCGTCGTGGCAACAAAGCCACGATCTGGTCTTTGGTGGACCACGACGGGCGCATGCTACTCGATCCCGGGCAAATGTGTGAAGCTTTTCAGCGACACTTCGATCAGCTGTTCGGGGGCAGCGGTGGGCCGGGTAGAGGGATGGACTTTAGTGTCTACCTCGACGGACTGCCGCGGCTCTCGGCCACTGAGGCGAAGTGTTGCGAAAAGCCGATAACAGCCGCATTGTAAGGGAGGCAATGACTGGCTGCACAAGGGGTAAATCGCCTGGTTTGGATGGTCTGCCCTATGAACTTTACGTACAGATGCCAGACTTGTTCGGAGGCCTCTTGTCGGACGTCTACTGCAACTGGCAACAGAACGGGAGAATTCCCAGTTCTGTGAGCCAAGGAGTGGTGGCACTGCTGAGAAAGGATCCTAACAAGGGGGATAACATAGATAATTTCAGCCCCATAACTCTGCTAAACACAGAGTTCAAGATTTTGGCCAAGGTGCTAGCAAAGAGGTTGGCGCTTGTCGTTGGTGGTCTGGTGGGAGAGGCACAGACATGCGCCATTCCCGACAGATCCATCCACGACAACCTCCACCTCATGCGATACATCATAGAGAGGGTAGCTAAGGAACCTGGCACGGGTGGGTCCTTGATCAATTTAGATCAGTCGAAAGCTTTCGATAGGGTCGACCATCGTTACCTAGCGGCAGTCCTGAGGGCGGCTGGTTTTGGGCCCGTCTTCAGAGGCTGGATCGCTGCCATGCACTGCGACATCTGCTCTGTGGTGAGAGTGAACGGTCACCTGTCGGAACCGTTCAACATCATGCGCTCGGTCCGCCAAGGATGTCCCCTCTCGTCCCTCTTGTACGTATTGACTCTCGAGCCATTACTGCACAAACTGGAGACGTTGAGGGGAGTCCCGCGCGAACTAGGATGCGGAAGATCCGTGTCAGCATATGCGGACGATGTCACCGTAGTGGTGTCGAACGCCAAACACATCGAGGCGATCGGCACTACACTAAGAGAATACGAAGCGGTGACAGGAGCAATGATCAACCAGGAAAAGTCAGTGGGCCTGCAGCTCGGCACCTGGAGAGGCAGGTCCATGCCGTCCAACAGCGTCGTCGGACGCTGGACGGACGGACCGGTTAAATTGCTAGGGGTCTGGTTCGGTCCGGACCTCCAGACGGACAAAAACTGGGACGAGGTGACGAGCAGGGTGGCTTCTCTCACCCAGAAATGGGCGGAGAGAAAGCTATCCCTGAAAGGTCGAGCGGAGGTGGCTAACGCGTACATCGCGTCTGTCATCTGCTACCGCCTGACCGTCGTACCTTGTCCTAAGCCTCGCCTGACTGTGCTGGAGCGTTTGCTCTTTCGCTTTTTGTGGAAGGGACGTGCTCCGATGGTCAGGCGGTCCATCTGTTGTCAACACCCGCTACGTGGAGGGCTGGGCATGCCGTGGCTGATGATGCGCAGGCACGCGCTAAGGCTACGACATCTCCACCTCTTCCTCGACGGTGATCAGGTGTCGTCGCCGTTTGCTAGACACGTATTTCCCCAGCTCGTTTCCTTGACGGAGCTGCAGTCCTGGGTCAAGCGAAGACCGAGAGGGAGCGCCTGGAGACTGGAATGTCTTCAGGCGCTCACAGCCCTCGACCAATCGGGCAATGTGATCGGTGGAAACTCCACCTCGGCGTTCTATAGAGGATTAGTGGAGGGGAAGAGCGACGACGTACTTGGGGAAACTCTAGGCGTCGACGAAAATCAACTAGCCAATCTCTTCGGAAGAACTTTCGGGCCAGGGCCTATGGACAACTTCCAGAAATCTCTGGCCTGGCAGTGCTACCGAGGAGCCTTGCCAGTTCGGGATAAACTCTACAGGCATGGATGTCTACTCTACAGGCATGGATGTCCTTAATGTCTACTTTATGTAAACCCTTGTGGTTAATAAAGAAATCATTATTATTATTATTATTATTATTATTATTATTATTATTATTATTATTATTATTATTACTATATATATATATATATATATATATATATATATATATATATATATATATATATATAAAAGAAAGTATAAGAAAGTAATTCCATAGAATCATTTGATAAAATATATACAGTATTTCTCCTCCCAATCAGCATAATCAATACCATAAAAAAGTCAATTAAACGAGGTTATAATTTGAAAATGTACCTATGAAGAAACAATAGATAAATAAATTATAGCTATTTTATCCGTGATCCACAGCCACAGAATATTTACCTAGTATTTCTTATAGACCGTAGAAATTGACTAGATATATAGCTAACCATACACAATTAGGTACAAAATCAAAGTTAGAAGAAAAAATGTACATAAACATACTACAATTATGTTTCTACCCTATGAGGTTTCATTCGCTTTTTGGAAATATCCGAACTTGGATAAATCAACGAGTTTCGAAATCCTCAGGAAACAAACTCAATTGGACAAAGATTTTTCTTAAATGATCCCCGCCAGAAACGAATTCAAAATAGCTAAGATTTGTCACATGGCCAGTGGTCAAGTCAGAAAGTTGGTGATTGGTGCCTGCCGGCGAGTAGGCTGGTTGCTAGAAAGCACAGCCGAATACTGACTGAAGCTTTACTCAACCTTACGGGAGTATATAAAATATATAGAGGTTTACATATACATAAACTAGACAGAGCCATATATATATATATATATATATATATATATATATATATATATATATATATATATGTGTGTGTTTTTGGCAACCATTTGGCAACTATTATATATATTTACTAATATATATATATATCTATCTATCTATCTAAGGCGGGTAAAATTCCCGAGATCCATGGACGAGTTCTCGCCAGCGGTCTCTGTCCCTCATTATCGCTGCCATATCCTGCATCTCCAACAGACCAGTGTCTGTCCTTAGGGCATCAACATATGTTAACCTTGGTCTTCCTCTTCTAGTGTGTCCATATAGGGGCTCCCAAATCTATCTATCTATCTATCTATATATATATATATTGTTATACTTTGGGAGAGTCATGTTGCCAATAAGAAACACACGCACCAGCTGCTTTTACTTCAATTTATTATAATAAATTGAAGTAAAAGCAGCTGGTGCTTGTGTTTCTTATTGGCAACATGACCCTCCCAAAGTATAACAATATCGGTTTCAACACACGTTTTCAGATAAAGAATCTTGCTAAACAAATTCATATATATACATATATATATATATATATATATATATATATATATATATATATATATATATATATATATATGTGTATACATATATATTAGTTAAAAGGAAAAAAAATGCTGACAAACGTTTCCCAGTGAAAAATAGTTTAATCAGGAATAAGTATAAATTAGTAATAAGTATTAGTTAGTATTCAGTTTTAGTTGACGAGCGCTCTATCTCAAAATTGTTTTTGAAAAGCATTAGAAATGCGCAACCGGTAAACGCTTAAAAATAAAACTGAATACTAACTAATAATTATTACTAATTTATACTTATTCCTAATTAAACTATTTTTCACTGGGAAAAATTTGTCAGCATTTTCTTTTCCTTTTTACTAATATATCACAACTCTATTTTTTAAATATATATATATACACACACCCATGCATACATCCACATATAAACATACACACACATATTATATATATACATACATATACATACACAGACACATACATATATACGCACACACATATACACACATATATATATACACACATACACACATATATATATATATATATACACATACACACACACACACATATATATATATCTCACAAATTCGCACGTGCATACCTACACATATATATATACACACACACATATAAACATGTACATATATATAAAAAACACATCTATACATACATATATATACACACATCTACTCAATTGTTCATATATACATTGGTGTGGGGAAGGGGAAATTAATGAAATGTTATTGTACCACTGAGGGTTTTTCTTCTCTTCAGCGATCGAATGTTTGAAAGTAAGGGTGTCATCAACTATTTTTCTTTATCAATATGAGATTTTTTTAAAGAAAAGAGAGGGGGAGAATCCCGTTAATTGAAGATGGAATATCACTTTCTTGTGTTTAGTAGTGGTTTGTATTTGCAAATAAAGAATTCTGCTTTATATTTTCGGAAATCTTCGTTGTTCGACCATATCTTAAAGAAGGGGAAAATTGGGAAATTTTTCTTTCCGCATGTTGCGAAGTGTTCACTGCATGTGGCGTTTCTGACAGAGGGGTCTCTAATTTCTTGTTTATGTACTCGAACTCTGTCATGTAGACCCGTTCCGGTTTCACCAATGTAGTATTCTCTACATTGTGAGCAGGTTGCACAGTAAATCAAATTTTTTGTTTTGCAAAATTCATGTTTGCATTAACTGTGAAAGACTGGTTGTTTTTAAAGGAGATTTGTCCACCCTCTTCAATGTGTTCGCAAGTTCCGCATCGGGGGTCCCCGCATTTCTTAACTTGCATTGCTTGATTATTAGGCATACATTCTGCCTTGGATAGAAGTTTCTTTAGGTTGGGTGCTTGGCGTCTACTATATATAATTCGTGCGTCTTTTATGAGTGCATTCATTTCAGAGGACTGCTGGAGAATCGGGAGATATTGTTTGGCGGCTTTCACAATGTTGAAGTTCCTTGGATTGTGAGTGATGACAAAAGGGATAACTGTTTTTTCCATTCTATTTTGTTGCTTTGTTTTTCTCAGTGTTGTCACTGGTTGTTCTGGGCTTTGGAGATGGCTGTGTTGATGAGGTTCACCGGATATTCTTGTCTTTTAAGGAACTCTTTTAATTCATATAATCTTTTTTCCTGTAGTGTGGGGTGTGTTACTATGGTGCAGATGCGTGTTGCCATGTTAAAAGGAATGTTCCTTTTGGTATGTGATGGGTGTGCTGAACGGAAATTCAAGTATTGGTGTGTGTCTGATGGTTTGTAAAATAATCCGTTTTGATATTTTCCCCTTCCTTAATGATAAGGATATCCAAATACGGTAGTTCCTTTTTATTACATTCCATGCTGAATTTTATTTCTTCGTGAAGATTGTTTATGATGGAATGGAATCTTTGCAGGTCTTCTTGGCTTCTATTCCAGAAGATGAAGCAGTCGTCTAGGTAGCTTTTCCAGTTGACTGAATGTTTCCTGCAGTTTGGAATGTAATTTTGCCTCCAGGTGGCCCATAACGAGTATTGCATGTATTGGGGCCAATTTGGTGCCCATAACCGTTCCTTTTATTTGTAAATATAGTTCGTTATCAACAAGGAAGTGGTTGTTCTCCAGTACTAGTTTGAGTCGTTTCAAAATAACATTTTTGGGGAATCTCTCTGAAATGTAGTCTGGGTGTTTTGTAATCCAGAAGTCAACAGCTTCAACTCCCAAGTTGTGTGGGATGTTAGTATATAAGCTTGTTACGCCAAAGCTGACTAAGATTGTTTCTTGGTGTACTTTCTGGGGGATATAATTCAGGAATTCCATATCATCTATGATGAAGCTTGGCACTTTTTTACATAAGGGTTTCAGTATGATGTCTAATAGGTTGCTTAGGCGTTGTGTGCTTGAGGCTGGACCAGCAATTGGGCGTAATTTTAAATCTGTCGGTTTTGGTACTTCAACATTCTATGTTTTTTTTGGATTTCTCTGGATTTGTGAACCTTCAGTAGACCATAGAAATTGCTGGTTTTCATTTCGAAGTTGGGTAAGTAATTGATTTCTTTTAGTGTGAGGTTGTTTTGGTACTTGGTTTGTCAGTTTGCCTACTTTAATCATCGATTTTCTTTCTTCGTTTTTGCTGATTTTTCAGTAAAAATCCTCGTTATTCAACTGTTCTAGGACCATATCCTTGTAGTAGTTTTTGTCCATGATGATGATTGCACCTTTGTCCGCTTCTTTTATGATTATTGAGGAGTCTTTTTATAGTTTGTTTAGTGTTTGCAGTTGGTCTGTAGGGATGTTGTGTTTGTGTTTCGTCTCTGCAATATTCCACTGCGGATCGTCGTGGGTAGGTTAGGTAATCCTCCAGGTGTTTGTTTCTATTTAACGGAGGCCTGAAGTTCTTTTTGTTTCTTACTAGTGATTCCTCCTCGTCTTCTACACCCTGGAAGAATTCTCCTAGACGTAATGTTTGACAAAATCTTCTGTGTCTTTTATAACGTCGAGTTGATCTGCTTGAAGGGTGGTGTTTGTTTCTTTTTTCCATTTGAGGTAGCGGTGTTTCTGTTGTGGTGAAATGCTCTGTTTGCTGGCATTTCATGTTGATAATTTTCTGAACGGTAGTATTTTGTTTGGATATATGGGGGTAGTATTATGTTTGGATATATGGGGGTCTAGTTCTTCTGTTCGGTCATCATATGTCTTTGATTTTGCCGCTGGTATTTGTTCTTGGGGTTTTGATAGTAGTTGTATCTGGTTCTGGTGTTCAGTATTTGGTTTGTGTATAATTGTGTGTTTAGGATTCTCCGATTTCTGGTTGATGTTTGTTTATTGTGTGAGAATTCTTAATTTCTTGTGTTTTTGTATATACCCGAATTTGAGGGTTTCTTATGGGTTTGTTTTGGGGATTTTATTTGGACTTTCCCATAGTTCTTTCATATTCTTGTAGCCATTGTGTTCTTGACTCCCAAATTTTCATTGCTTTCAATTCCTCTCTGGTTGTATCATTATTCCAAAGGCCAAAGTTTTAAGTTTTTCTCGTACATTACCGATGTTTCTTTTGTTTATTTCTTCACTAACTAATGGTGTTGTCACATTTTTCGAAATTTTCTTTAAATTTTGGCACTCTTAGACGGAGTAGAGTGATTTCTGTCTCAAGTTTCTGGAGTGCTAGATTTTGTCTTATTTTGGTTTCTTCATTTGGTTCTGATGTTATTTCTTTAATCCGGAATTTTCTCGGGAGGATGACTTGTTCTTTACATCGCCATATCTCATATGTGTCCGCTAGGTTTTCACTCCTCAAGGCTTTCCAGTCTGCCTGTTTTCTTTGGCTTAGTATTTGGTTCCAAATATTTTTCATTTGGTTTCTTTTTTTGAAAGATTCTTTTTCCAGATTCAGTTCATTCCATTCTTTGAACGCATTTTGAACGTTGAAATTCTGGTCGTGTGTAACTATTTCAGAGGGTGAGATTTATTCTTGTATCTGGCGGTCTGCAATTAAGGAATAGAGTTTCTCCCTATAGTTGCGTGTTTGTTGTTCTATTTCATATACGGCATTAGTACGAGAGTCGTACTTATTATTATGGAGAGTTTTTCTGAGATTTCCTATAATATTGTCTCTCATTTGAGGGATTCAGTATCAGATTTTGAACGTGTGTTAGCCATTCTGTCGTGTAGAAGGTGGTAGAATATTGGAAAATGTGTGAGATCCTTGGTACAGTTAGGTATATTTCAAAAAAAGGAAAAGCATGACTTCACTTGTAGTGTTAAATAATTTAATTTTATAATATTATAATATTATGAGTTGGTAGATATATATATATATATAAGAAATATATATATAGAGAGAGAGAGAGAGGGAGAGGGAGAGAGGGGGAGAGATAGAGAGAGAGAGTGTGTGTGTGTGTGCGCGCGGACATTCAAAACACGCACACTCATGCACGCACACAAACACACATATATGTAGAAACCAAGCCAGAAACAGTTCTGTATGAGCAAGACACGGCCCTCTGAACTGACTTGTTTCACAATTCGTTTAACCCATGCCAGGCTGGAAATTGACGTTAGAAAAGTAAACACTATATATATGTATTGAATGCTTTTTCATTTAATGTACGAGTATTTTACAGTATGCCTATACATAAAACACGTACACACATAGACGCACACACACACACACACACACACGCACAAACACACACACAAACACAACACACACACATACACAAATGTATTATATATACAGGGCGTCCCAAAAATATATACACAAAAATATAATTAATTTTTCCATTAACATTATAAGGGTATGACTAGCCGCGGATTACAGAGTCGGGTCAGATCGATACAGATCGAACCTTGAGCTGATCAGTGGCGAAACGCGCGTCACCAACCAATAAACGTAATGAAGGAGTAACCAATTGTCCTTGTTATCCTATTTCACTATAATACACTCTGTCTAGCTCTACACCTCGACACTGAAGTGAACCTAAACATCGAGTGCTCACCCGGTGAACCTACAGTAACTCCAAGTTACACTCCCTGTATATATATATTAATTTATATATTAATATATATATATATATATATACTATATATATATATATATATACAATATATATATACAATATATATATATATATATATATACAATATATATATATATATGTACAATATATATATATATATATATATATATATATATATATATATATATATATATATATATATATATCACTAATGTAAACAGTGTCGAACATATTAAATTATTGTGTTTTAAAATTAATATCACAATAATCAAGAATGATTAAATTAACATTTTACTAAATTGTTTCTGTTCAGAGAGAAACAGTTAATTTTATTTTTCATATATTTGTTGTTGGTTTTTTATCTCTATATTTTTAAAACAGTGTTTGTTGTGTATTGTTTTTTTTGTATAACGTTCTCGTTTTTGTTTTTTTAATTTCCTTCTTGTTTGTTACACCGCATCCGTCTTACGATTTTCTTATTTTCCTTCTTATATTCTTCTTTTTTTCCTTATTCTATTTCTTCTTCTTTTATGTATATATTTTTTCATGTAGTTATTGTTGATATTCTTTTCTTTGCCGTTTTGTATTTTCGTTCGTCCCTTGCTGTCGTCGTCAACGTCGATAGTTTGTTGTTGCTGCTGCTTCTTCTTCTTCTTCTTCTTCTTCTTCTTCTTCTTCTTCTTCTTCTTCTTCTTCTTCTTCTTCTTCTTCTTCTTCTTCTTCTTCTTCTTCTTCTTCTTCTTCTTCTTCTTCTTCTTCTTCTTCTTCTTCTTCTTCTCACATATACTGCTTTCGCCTTTTTCTTGAATTTTAATTTTGTTATCGTCTACTACTACTACTACTACTACTACTACTACTACTACTACTACTACTACTACTACTACTACTACTACTACTACTACTCCCACCTTCCTTTTCGCTTCTCCTATCCCTGCCTCTTTTCTACCATCATATCCTCATCATCATCTTCAACAAAATCATCACCATCATCATCTTCTTTATTTTCTTTGTTTCCTCTTTGTCCTCTTCCCTTCTTCGTAATTACAATATATTGCCCTTGTCCCTGCTATGTCTGTATTGATATTTTTGTAGTCATATTAAATTTTAATTAATTTATAAATTCTTCTGTTGGCAGAGAGTATATAAAGTTAATACTTTATTGCTTATTTGTTTCTCGTACATTTTCATTGGTTGATGCAACTAAAAGCTTATGACGTCACATGTCATTACTCAGTACGCTCTGTTTATTGGTGCAAATATATCGACGAAAAACAAAACAAAACAAATAATAAAACATAACAAAAACCTCTGTCCTTTTACACCCAAAATCTTATTGTATTATTAAATATTTGTTAAATTAGCTGTATGATAATATCTACTGCCTACCATTATTATCTTATTATTATTTTGTTGATTAATAAATAAAACATTATATAGTTTGTATTGTTATGTTATAATGTAGTTATTTTGATAACTCTATTAATTTTAAGAAAGAGAAGCGCCGACGATATGATGTAATTGATATTGATAATTGGACTATCGTTAAAGATGATGGCTCGTATCTTGTCGCTGGTAATGTTCATCTCCCTAACAGCAGCAGTAGAGAAAATAATATTAAACAAAAGTAAAATGTCATCGGAAAAAGAACATTTTCGAAGGGTCATAATGGCGTTGAGCCTTAGTGAGCCTTACCAAATTAAAGTATTCGAAATAATTCGCTATTCATGAAATATTGAGAAACAATGGATTTCGAAATTTCTCAGAATCTGTATCTTATAATATATTTATGGAAGTGTTGCTTTATTTACTTTACATATATTTATATTTAATGAATTACAGGAGGAGCAGCTGTTTTCTTAGATGAATTGAATTATGAAGATGAAGCTAGTAGTAGTAGATTTGCGTATATATATGTATATATATATATATATATATATATATATATATATATATATATATATATATACATATATAGTGAGAGTCGCGGAGAGGTGGGCGGTAAAGGCACATTTTGAGTGAAAACATCGAGTCAGTTAGTTATAAAGTGAAAAAATGAAAGAAAGATTAAGTGAGTATTTTATATACGTCAGCTGAAAATAAAATATGTAGGTTGAAAACTTCGATAAACACACGTATATCTAAATCAATGTACCTATAACTTCCCACACAAATACACACAAACACATACTCTCACATATATACACACAAACTCAGTTATATATATATATATGTTTGTAAAAAGGTAAACAGATGTAACAACGCAGTCAGTAGAGTATATCGAAGGGATATATTAGGTTAACGTTTGATATATCAGGAAGACGGTTTTAACGTTTCGGACGCTAGTCCTTCACCAGAAGAAAGAATGAGAAATAAGATAGATTGAGGGGACGGGCGGGATAGGAATTGGAAAAAAATGTCTTTAGATGAAAATAATATATATATAGGAAAAGAGTCAAGATCCCGACGGCTGAGTTCCGGCCGTTTCGACAGCTAGATTCGAACTGTTCGGATCTAGCTATCGAAATGCCCGGAGCTCAGCCGTCGGGGTCCTCACTATTTTCCTATTACCCACTCTACTACCCTAAGTATTGAGTACTCTGGTGCATTATGGTCCACCTGGTATCTTACCACATCCTCTTTGTTATATATATATATATATATATATATATATATATATATATATATATATATATATATATATATATATTATTATAAATCATGTCTACAGAATTATTAGAAAAACAAAATATATACTCCATTTCCTCTGCCAAACAGCACAATCGACCATATAAAAAATCAATTATACTAAGCCATAAGGATAAAAGCTCCTATGAAGCTCCGACAAATAAACGAGAGTGGTTTCTTCGCGTTATCCACAGCAGGTTATTTATCCAACATTTCGACAGCATGCATAAATCGACCAAGTACATAATTAACCATATGCCATTCGGTGTAAAATCAAACATAGAAGAACTGTGTACATACCGTAACTATCTCTACCATGGTTTCATCCGTATTTTTAGATATCCTATTAATAGGAAATCCATTGAGTTCGGAATCATCAGGAGATAAACTCAAAAATAGACACTTAGTATTCCAAGCCGATCGCGCCAAAATTGGATTCAAAATGGCTAAGAATCACACTATGGCCGTGGTCAAGTTGGAAAGAATGTGATTTGCTGTTGACGGCGTGTAGGCCTATCGCTCGAAAGCGCAGCCAAATATCGCCAAATTTAATCTCAACCTTACGGGAGATTATTAAATATAAAGGTTTACATATACATACATTTATATATGTTAGAACCGGTCACTTTTTAGCTCTATGAAGAATTAATAAATTAAATACTCAGAGCAATATATTATTATAAATCACGTCTACAGAATTATTAGAAAAACAAAATATATACTCCATTTCCTCTGCCAAACATATATATATATATATATATATATATATATATATATATATATATATATATACATCTATGGTTCCATAACTCCCGAGGGACCAGTAGGGGCGCCGTATTGATTTGCAGTGTTTCTAGGGCACTTTTAAACCTGACGGAGCTCATCCCTCCAGATCTGAATTCAACAGATTTCATTCCAAGTAGCGTAGAAAGTGAGAGAAACGAAATGAGACAGAATCGACCCCAGTACTAGACTGGTACTTATTTTTAATCAACCTCAAATGAATACGTACATTTCACTTCAGGGGTATTTAGTTTTGAAAGGTAGAAACATCAACAGTGGGACTCGAACTCACACCTGCTATATACTGTTTCGCTGTGCTAACCAATTACACTAAATCAGGTTCCGTACACATTCTTTTTGTCTCCGGTGTTCATATGCCCAACTTATATGATTATATTTCATAGTCAAACTACACACACACACACACACACATATATATATATAGTGGTAGAACAATGGAAGGTAATATCCGTAGTGGTAGAGCACTCAGACCATGGGACGAATTAGGTAGAAGTGGTTACACAACAGTTACTTCACCACACCGAGAACAATTGTTTCACCTTGGCTGTTGTTTCACCAACAGCCGTTCCCTATAACCATGTCCATTAGGAGCTGAGGATCCGCTAAGGTGAAACAATTGTTCTCGGTATGGTGAACTAACTGTTGTGTAACCACTTCTCTCTCTCTCTCTCTCTCTCTCTCTCTCTCTATATATATATATATATATATATATATATATATATATAGAAGTGATTACACACACACACACATACACACAAGCACACAAATAAACATACATATCTTTACTTTCTTTATTCAATAGAAAATCTGAATTCTGACACCCCAGCGAACTAACCATATTCACTGAACCAGAACAATTCTCTCATCCAATTTCTCTTGACCATTATCTTTTGCTTGTCATAAAATTCTCTAAAAAAGCTACAGAATAGATTTCCAAATAAGGGCGCGAAAATTTAATGAAAACTTGTTCACGTGACAGCCATAATGTCATTTTTAACCAATCAAATTACGTTTATTAAAAAAAAGCCTTCGTGAGCCCCCTTTTTTTAAAGTAAAAAGAAATTCAAACACACACACACACACACACACACACACACACACACACACACACACACACACACACACACACACACACACACACACACACACAAGCATACACATAAACATACATATCTTTACTTTCTTTATTCAATAGAAAATCTGAATTCTGACACCCCAGCGAACTAACCATATTCACTGAACCAGAACAATTCTCCCATCCAATTTTTCTTGACCATTATCTTTTACTTGTCATAAAATTCTCTAAAATGGCTACAGAATAGATTTCCAAATAAGGGCGCGAAAATTTAATGAAAATTTGTTCACGTGACAGCCATAATTTCATTTATAACCAATCAAATTGCGTTTATTAAAAAAAAGCCTTCGTGAGGCCCCTTTTTTTTAAAGTAAAAAGAAATTCAAAAACTCATAAATAAAAAAAACAACCCGTGACACCCCCACCCACTTGTTTCAAGAACTTTGTAATGCGAACTGGCGCGAAATTTATTATAATTATTGACCAACCAATCAAATTACTTCTCGAAAAACCTGCCATTTTAAAAAAAATAAGACTCCAGTTGCATTTTCGATTTCATCTCTTTTTCTTTATACTTTCACTCGTGTAGGACACCTCGGTTATTTTTCATTTTATAAAAAAACCTCACTTTCTAATATATATATATATATATATATAGAGAGAGAGATATAGATAAATATACAAGGGTGTGTATGATTGTGTATAGAAGATTATATTAATAAAAGGAATTCGAATTTTGTCTGATTTACTCGTTTTATTTATAATCCTTTAAAATTTATAATGGTATTAGAATGAAATAGTATGGTAGAATATTAAATGTTAAGTGTTAATTGAACAAGTACTTTCATGCTTTCGCAATCTTCAAATTCTATTGTGTGGTGACAGTCAAGTTTGCAATTTTCAACTGTAATGAGATGGGTAAATTTTGTGCCTTATATACAGTGAAAAGTGGCTCCAGAATGCTAAATCTTGCAAACTGTATTTCGACCAATCAGTGTGTAGTTTCACTGGATTACTAAAGCTGATTGGTTTAGGCGTCACGGTTGGTTGAGCATGTCTAACGACTACTAATTGACCCTATCCAAAGCATCAATTGTTTTGCTATTTTTAGAAATGATGAAAATAGCATTTTCTAGTAATCATCATCATCAACACCACTTTTATTATTATTATTGTTGTTGTTGTTAGTAGTCGTAGTCATAGTCATAGTAGGATTAATAACCCATTATTATTGTTCATTTAGCTTGGGTTTGAATTTATCAATAACATTCTTTTCTTTGATTTTTCTCTTGATTTCACTTGGGCTGTGTAATTTGTAGAATGTTGCTAGATGGTTACTTAGGGGTATCTGACGGACATTTGGGTCTCTGATTTGCTGTCGGTGTACCTGTGCACGTTCCGATAGTGCATTTCCAGTTTGACCGACATATAGTTCTTCATAATTCGGGCATTTAATGCAGTAAATTAGATTTCTGCTTTTGCAGTTCATATTTGCATTTGAGAATATTTTTCCAGTTTTTGTTTTCATATATTGACCGCCGTGTATGGATTGACATGTGCCACATCGACTATCATTGCATTTAGATACAGTGAATGATTGGGCTTTGTTGTTAAGGTCAAACTTTGCTTTTGTTAGTAATTGCTTCAAATTTTTCGGCTGTCTTTTACTAAGAGTCAAAGATCGATCTGTGATTAAGCCTTTTAATTCATTACTTTGAGTAATGAACGGTAGGTTTGCTTTGCAGTGCTGAAGATATTCTGGTGACATGGGTTGTGTGTCATTATAAATGGTATGACCAGTTCTTGGTTTCTTCTTCCTTAGGTTGTCCTAATTGTTGTATAGGTATTTTTATAGCCCGCTGTTTGCCATTTTCTATAAGTAGCAGCTTTTAATCTCTTTGTTTCGTTTGCAGCAATACTTTTATGTATTTATAAATCTGGCAAGTGATATTATATACTTGGATTTTGTTTCTGGCTTTTGCCTTCCTGGCCGAACATTGAATTGTTTTAAAACGTTGGCCCAGAATCCCTTAATTTTAGAGGCATCAAATCTCAGCCATCCTTTTATAACAATTAAATGTGGGTTTATATGAAATATTACGAGATATATAGTTATATTTATTAGGGAAGAGTCGGTACATTATAAGTTAGAATTACAAAAAGTGGAAACGAGCGTAGAGTGCCGCAAAGAAAATATAAACAAAATAAATTTACACTTTTACATTATATTCTGTGGTAATTCGTGTTGGGGACTTCTTTTTCAACATAAAAGAATGTAGCGCGTTGTCGATAACGAAATGTACACTTCCATTTCTGTATTTCTAATGTGTTTGTAACAGCTTTCTTAAGACATTCATAACCTAATGGGGAATCGCTAATCTATATAGATGTTTATTACACGTTCATGGCATGGCATACAACTGAGTATATATATACATATATATATATACATAAATACACACACGCACACATATATATATATATGTGTGTGTGCATTTGTGCATATACTTGTGCACCTGAAGTATTTTGTGAGTGTTTGTATGTATAAATATACATGAAACTACTTCTAACAATCGACCATACGAACACATGTGCATATGTTTTTGTGTGTACTTGGGTGTATACATGTGTCTGCACGTTTGTCGCTTTGTATATATGTGTGTGTACTTTTATGAGTATGTGTTTTCCCTAAAACTAGATTAGAACGCTGTTTCCTATAAATGTTCATTTAATAAATTCAATTTCAATTTATCTCATGAAATAAATAATATTTTAGAAGAAAGAGTAATAAGAAAATGCAATAATGTGTTTTAAACCAATATATAAGGTAAATGATAATGTCAGTTAAGAATATAGGACGAAAAGACAGAAGACTTTGTACAAGAGGCTCATCAATCACACAGAGATTGTTTTAAGAAATAAATGAGATAATCTCCATGACAAAAAGAAAGAACAATCCCGAACCTACAATGAATATATACACATAAAATAGTTTAATTCAAATGAAATAAATACATAACGAATTAAGATAACTTAAATTTATATTCGGAAAATTCTGTTAGCATAAATAACCCTTCATGTAGCTGTGTTGTATCATGCTACATAACAACATTTCCTAAACAAATTCAACTTCATATCAGCGGTGTAAAACATGACCTCAGAGCAACAGACATTTACAGGTACCTTCTTATAAGCAACACAAATATTATCAATTCACAATCTTTCCTAAGAGCAGCAACACAACATTAACTACAACTAGCATTCATTTTCAACATTATGAACTACCATACACGCAAAACACCAAGTGACTAGAATTTATTTACTGCTCACTAATTCTTTTTGAATGTCTTTTGCAGAGTTCATTCTGTTACAAGCATTTCGATAATTTCCAGTTTGAGAATATACTCTTTCTTACCTCTCCCCAGTCACGGAAAAGATGAAAGGTTTCATGGTCCCTGCTTCTTTTTATCTGACTAAACAGGAAAAAGAAAAAAGAAAAACTTAGAAATCATATTAAAAGAATAAAACGATGCGT
>OZ024740.1:179266074-179283574 GCA_964016885.1 Eledone cirrhosa
CAATTCTTCTTAAACGATTCAAATATTGTTTGCAATCATTTATGTTTTTTTTGTATTCGAAAACAATAACAATTGTTTCACATTTAATTCTCCTTTCACTACAATTCATACAATCTGCAGTTATATCTACATTACATATATCTTACTATTATTAATTTTTATTTTTAACATTATACAACGAGGAGTGTGATTAATATAGATTTAATAATGGAGAAATAGTTTATAGTTATATATGGAGTATATGGAGAAATAGTTTATAGTTACCTTATTGCTATTCATTTCCACATTATGTCTAGATTTATAACCTAGAATTGATTGACAGTAGCATGTATATAATATCATAGATAACAATTCTATATGAATACATTTTATTCAAGTATAAGTATTGTTGTAGTTTCTAAATATTGACATCTCATCGTGATATACTTCAATCCCCATGAAATAGTTTCTGTAACTGTTGGTACATTGTTCCTTTTGCTCCGGTTTTCCAGTGTCGTGAGGTCGTTGTTTGTGCTTATTTTTCATTATACAAACACACATACAAACACACACATACACACACAATACATACACACACACATATATATGTATATATGTGTATGTATATAAAATTATATTTGGGAAAAATTAACAAGATAAAGAAAGAATACCTATTCACTTTGATGTCCTGACTGTAGTTTCGCTAAGTAAAGGCAGTTTGAGCATTCTGAGAAATCTCAGTAAACTTCTCAATCAAGAAAAAAATCTTCTGAGTAATACGCTATCAGCGATGATATCCAATTGTTAAATTATCACGTGATTTACAGTCAACAGAAGTGTAACAGAAGTAACGGGGATGAACTTTTTCCTTAAACATAAGGGAGCAATTAACAATTTTATTGGATATATATATATATACACACTAAAATAATAAAAAAAAGAATGAAGTATTAGGTCTTCATTACGTTTATTGAGTTGTGACGCATTTTTCGCGATTGATCAACTCAAGGTTCGAATTATATTGATCTCGCTCGACTTTGGAATCAAATGCTTGTCAGACTTCTGTTATGGTAATGACAAACCCTACATACATACGTAAATATATATATATATATATATATACAGGTGGAAAGTAACAGTAATTCGATATTGCGTTTAAGGTGACACGTGCCTTAAAGATGAAAAAACGGCCACTCGTAATTACTGGTATAGCATCAGATTTATACTATTACATATATCACTTTACCGAGGAATTGGATCTTCGTATTCGTGTGGTTACAACGATCTCACGTATACATGCTCTACGTTAAGAAATTGCCTTAAGCACAAACCTCCTGGCCTCCACATCACAGGCATATTCACAGATAGAATAATATATTAATCCTAACTCTCCATATTTTGAGGTTTATTTCTCCTGATTTAATAAAAAAAATTTCGAGTATTTGAAATCAGACGGCAATATTAAAGACGCGTTGTTCTATGTTTATTTCGAAAACTATTGTAAAAGTTATTATGATGTTATACTTTACTGTTGCTCTTATAAAGCCATGCTTCAAACAGTCGTAGAGCTACAATATAATACCCCTCCATAAAGATATGCACACAGGTACACATTCCTACACACAAGCACTCACACACAAACAATACTCATGGCAAGTTTATAGTCCACTATAAATAAAACATTTCGCACATTAACCTTATGCGTTTCTTCAACTTCAATCCATTTTGATCCAGCTTTCGAATTGTCCCCCATGCAGGATTCATAGTATTGATCTGTCTGTCTAGTATAGAGCACTGGCGTTCTTCAACTGTCCATCTTTCTTGAGAGTACAAGACTCCCAATTGGACATGACGCCAATCCATTATATGGTTAAACGCTCAGCTATTGCTGGTGTTCATTTTCGGCTGAGTTTACTGGAGCAATGTGAAATGAAGTGTATTGTTCAAGAACACAAAACACAACCCAGTCCAGGAATGAAACCCATGACAGTAGGATCGTAAGTTTAACATCCTTACCACTAGGCCACACGCCTCACTATATGAGGAATACGGAAAAGACATAACTTTAGTATATTATGAACTTGGTGCTGGTAAAATACAAAAATATTCCCGAGGTTCCCACAGCAATAATGGCGAAACTTTAAGAACTTTATTTAAAATTTGATTACCATAGTTATATTTTGTACTAGAATGGTATCTCTAATATTCTTTTCTTTATTTGATAATATATATCGAATGATTTTAATATATAAACAATGTTTGTGCATGTTTAAAAACAACTAAGTGTACGCAACATCCTTTTGGAGGCCTATTAATTCCTAACATTCATTCATATATCTACTAGACTCCAAATAGATAAACGTGGAAAATAGGATTATCTGGTGTTTATTCTTCATTCAAGAGAATTAGTGAGAGAGAAGGACTCAACAATAATTGAAATCAACTCGAGTCACAGACGAAATTCACGTAGTTATCACTACTTTACATTCAAACGCTGTAAATATCATTACATTCTACGAATGTAATGCTATTTTGCTGTGTACTATTTTTTTATATTTCACAGGAAGGATCTAAGAGTTTGATATAATAAATATATACACATCTAGTAAACATGTTAAAGACAAGAAAAATAAAATATACAGTAAATTGTAAATATATAACGAAGGCTCCATATATGTTATATATCTCAATAGAATTACTTGGGCTGGATTAATTCAAAGCATTGTTGTATTATGTTGGAAAATGTGATTAGCGATAGATCTCGTTAAATGTTCAAACGTACGTGAATACCTGTTGGGTTGTGTGATGTAAATGTGCTTGTGGCCATTTGTGTGGATACATTTATGTGCACATACGCATATATGTAAACATATATTCGTATGTATATGTAGACTAAATTAATAAGTACATAATTATATGTATAAGCTGATGATGTATATATTCATACACACACAACACACACACACACATATATATATACGGCTTAAATTGTGTTTCTTTTGTTTTTTTGTTTCAATTCAGCAACGAATCATCACACCATCACACAATTTGCTACATAGATAGACATCTCTCCAAGGATATTTCCTGAAAAAGAATGAAACACCGGAGTTATATGTTAAAAATAAAAGTCAGGCAAAAATAATTAATGTTTTATTGGATTTTGGCAATGAGAGCAAAACGAAAGTGTCAGTCGAAAAAATTAATCCTTCCAGTTCTCTGCATGCTGCTTATTTCATGCTTTCTCACTTCAAAACACTTTTTCGCTTTATGTCTATTCCAATTTCCTCTGTTTCCAACATTCTATTCATTTCTTAACCCCGAAATTGTGATGGGGTTGAAAGGCATGCCTTTGCGTCATTCTAAATGTCTTCTCAAACCTCTCCTGGACTAGGTACAGCCTCTTTGGTACAGACAAAGAGGAGAGAGAGAAGAGAGAGAGAGAGAGAGAGAGAGAGAGAGAGAGAGAGAGAGAGAGAGAGAGAGAGAGAGAGAGAGAGAGAGAGCGTGTGTGTATGTTTGCGTGTGTATGTGTGTGTATGTGTGTGTGTTTGAGAGAGAGAGAGTGAGTGAGAGAGAGAGAGAGAAGAGAGAGAGAGAGAGAGAGAGAGAGAGTGAGAGAGAGAGAGAGAGATGAGGGTTCGGATTCAGTATTGGTCTGGTACTTTATCAAAAACGAAAAGATAAAACGCAAAGTCAAGCTCGGTGGGTTGTGAACATATACCTTCATTGTAGGTGACCTGAAAATGTATGCCAAAAATATAAAGCGTATGAAGTAAACCTTGGCTTGGTTAGGACGCTCTCGGAAGATATAGGAATTGAGTTTTGTTCCTATATGATTATAAAGTGAGGTAAAACTACATGCCAGTCCAACAACATCTGTTACCACGGTATGGTAACAGGATACTTAGGGGAAGATGAAAATACATCCTGTGATGGAATCCTTTAGCAAGGAACGAGTAACCTTGGAATATGACACTCGAATATGTAAAGTATGGTCTTCGGAACTCTCGGCGCACAATATATCAGTGGCCCACCATGTATTTCTTGTGACTAGGCTGATAGCACCAGTTGGACTACTTACCTAAACGCTAGAAGAGATACGAGCTATTGTAGGTAAAATCAGAAACGTTCTAACAAACCCGGCCCGGAAATTTCCACATCAATACGAACTTAGACCGCCTCTACCTAAAAGAAAAACAACAGAGAGGCAGATGTTTATCATCAATCCAAACAGCATTTGCGTATCGTCTAATATCACACCGACAACCCATACGAACCACCAAGTGTAAAAGACCATCCCCCGAAGAAAGTTGTCTACATGAGGGATATAACATCATGAGAGTTGGTAAGTAGCTCACTGAGAAATACTCCCTGCACGATAGCTAACATCCCCCAGCGAAACAGCACAGTAATACCGCAACGAATCCTTGAATAAAAAGCTGTATGTTTATGAGCAAGAATCATATATCGCTATGTGGCCAGAAAGCTCCAAAGTGTGAGTAAAATTTAAAGGTTATATTCCTTAAACTAAAATGAAATAACAGGTATTATTTTCTAAATCCCCCCAGTAATTAACCTATCTATAATATTGTTAGATTTACTCATGGAATAGATTTATTGGTAGAAATAAGTCTTTGGGGGAAGTGGGAGCTCGATTATATCAACCCTAGTACTAAACCCGGAATTTAGAAGGCTAAAGTTGACCACAATGAGATTTTAATCCGGACGTAGAAAGGCGTAACTAAATATCGCAAAGCATGTTGTCTGACGCTCTACCGACACTGCCAATTCACTGCCATAAATGATGGTAATAATTATTTCTACATTGGCAAAATGTCGTCAACTTTGAAGGAAAGCGGGAAGATAATTAAATCGACCCCGTAAGGCTGAAAGGCACAACAAACCTAGGTAGAATTTGAGCTCAGAATGTAAATGACAGTAAATATATGCCGCAAACATATTGTTCGAGGCTCTACAGATACTGCCAATCAACACTAATTGATTATAATGCAATATGCTTTCGCGCGCGTTTATCTTTGCTTGCGTTGGAGTCTGAAATTACATGTGTTTGTGTATAATGCGGATAATAAAAGTTTCTAACTTTGAGCATACAGAATAGTCTAGTACTAAATGGAATTTGTAATTACGACAGAGAGCAGAATTTGTGGATAGTCGAACAATATGATTTGCGTTCAGTTGAAACACACTCTTCCGACCACTTTGTATTTCATATCATCCTTCTGCAGGTAATACTATAATCAATTGCTATATACACGCATTGTCGTTTCAACTTATTTCCTATTAATTTGCAAGACATTGTTATCATTAATTGGAAGGCATCGGAACAGAAACATTAAAACCACATTCTAATCATCTAAGAGATTTCACTTTACGTTGTCGTTTGTGCTAAACCAAATAATATCATGCATTAACTTAAGCATTTATCAGAGAAATGTAAGCACAAAAAGTAATGGACTGTTGTTCTTTTTTATATTTCCAATCTACTGATTATGGCTAATGTCAATTTTACGTTGAAAATCTTAGCATTTGTCAAGTTGCATATCTGAATTTGGTAAAATGTCAGACAAAATATCTTCTAATACTTGGTCAAATTCCCTTGGGCTCTAACTTCAATTACTTGCCAGGTACATCTTCACGTTTAGCCTTTCCAGAACTATAAAATGATTAAGGGTCGCTTGAATTGATTATATGCTAGAAAACGTTACCTTGTAAAATAATTGTTTCTACTTTTGGCAGAAGGCCACCAATTACCCAGTATATTACTGGTACTTTATTTTATCGACCCCGTAAGGATGAAAGCAAAGTTAACCTCGGCGGGATTAGAACTCAGACCGTAAAGGGACGTAAATATACTGGAAAGCATGGCGTCCGACTCTCCAGCGATACTGCCAATCCACCGTGAAAGAAAAATCTATCAATAATAAACACGAGTCATTATTTGAGAGATTATGTATCACTTCAATCACCATTCAGATCACCGTTGTTCTCACCTCACTGTCTTCCACAAACCACGGACAAATCGGGATGAGGTCATAATGCCTGAGGAAGGATGTCACGCTATTAGTTCTTCGTGGCACTCACTCGTCAGCTTGTCCCGTAACGAAGCTAAGATATGCTCTTCTACAGTGTATTAGTTGGTTTGTTAATTATTTCTTTCTTTAGATTTTGTCGTGTGGAAATAAATTCCTATTAAATTTGAATTTAAAAAAAAAATATGACAGTATTTAATAATTTAGTAATATCATTTTTGATTACATTAGAAGCAGAATATTCTTTACTTACATCTTCAGGAAAATGAACAAAGACAACTGATCAAATTTATCAGCACAACATAACTCCATTGCCTTCAGCTGAAATGAAACCTAACTCTAGAAGCTGCTTAAAAGAATGAATGATGAAACAAAATCAAAATAATGATACCATTAACAAATAATAATTCTTTACATTATCAGAAGGCCACATATTTGGGAGATGATGTTGTCAATGTAGTAGATCGACCATAGTACTTGACTGATCCTTGTTTTGTTAATCCATAGACAGATGAAACGAATAGTTTAGTCAGCAGGATTCAAACTCAAAGCTTAAAACAATCTTGGGAACTAAAATTATCATTTATAACTCATCTTCGAATTTAGTATTCTTTAATGGTAATTACGTCATCGAACGTATGATAATGGTTTCTCATCTAAGCATAAGGCCAACAATGTTTGGGGTGGGTAAAGTCGAATATTGGTACTTTATTTTATGGACCCCGTGAGGATGAAAAAGAAAGCCAACCTCGGCAGGATTTTAAATCAGAACGAAAACGAATACAACTAAATGCCACAAGCCATCATTTTGAAATAATAACATCGATTTCTTACATAAAATAATTGTTTCTACTTTAGGCACAAGGCCAGCAATTACCCAGTGCATTACTGGTACTTTATTTTATCGACCCCGTAAGGATGAAAGGCAAAGTCAACCTCGGCGGATAAAATAATGATGGTAATAACCATTTCTAACAGACACATGGCCACACATTTCGGTCAGTGGCTTGTTCAATTAAATCGACTTCAGTACTTTACTGGTACTTTATATCATGACCACCGGGTGGATGGACAGCAAAATTGGGCTCTGTAGGCTTTGAACTTTGAATATAAAAGTCCCTAACTATATACCAAAAATTATGTAGTGCGACACTTTAATGATTTTGCCAATCCAGCAGTCTGTAATAAGAATTTTTCCTAACATAGGCAAAATTTAGAAGTTGTGGGTAAGCTTTGAGCCGATTGACCACATTACTTGACTGATAGATTATTTTATCGACCCTGAAGGTAGGAGAGGTACAGTTAATCTCGGCAGGGTTTGAACTCAGAATGTAAAGAGTCGTAAATATTTATCGCAAATTATCTTTCCCACGCTCTCTCAATTCACTCAATCTGACTCCATAATATGATAATAATAATTGTTTCTAATGGATAGTAATTTGAAGTGGATTGAATCGACCGAAATTTGTTACTGCTGCCTTCTTTGATTGACCCCGTAAGGATGAAAGGCAAGGTTAACCTCGGCGGGATTTGAACTCAGAATATAAAGGGCTATAACTATATGCCGCAAACAATGTTGTTGATGCTCCACTGACACTGCCAATCAACCACCCTCTCTAATATTTAATATTAACCTGAATACATGTAGAAATTCTAAAATTTAAATGCTAAGTTTATAACCAAAATTGCAATAATAAATAATAAATAAAAAAAAAAACTATCAACAAGTTTATATATAGGATGTAATAATCTTGTGAATATATTTTAAAAGTGAAACCTTCAAATTGAAGAACATAACGTTACTTGATGTAAAATGTTTTAAGTCTTGAATATCATGATTAATTAATAGATTCCTGGTTGCCTTGACGTAGTAGGTAGCTTTTGTTAATAATAATTTCTTCTAAAATCATCGGTCATATTAAAGTCCTAAATCTCATTATTGTTCAATTTTGTAAGTAGTTCTTACTTTTAAGAAGAAAGGCTTACTACCCTCAACTAATGTTGAAATGATTTACCTTTATATATATGAATCTATTGTCTACTTAATGTATGATGTTAGGTTTAGTCAAGTGTGATTAATTACACATTCCTTGGTTATGTTATAGAAAAAAGAGGAGCAGTAGCATATCAAGGAATGAATTTGGGTATCTAGTACATAACACCATAATCCGAAGCTAATTATCAGGCCTTGACAATGTATTGGCGATTAGGAATCATACATTCTCGTGACTTAAAGTGTGACTTCAACTATGAAAAGCTTGCTATATGTATCGCTCATAGCTCTGACAATCTATTATATAAACATCCGGTTCAGTTAATATGGACATGTTACATCTACCAAATGTCAATAACAAGAATGTTGACTTAGCTATCACTTAACTTATGCTGGCGGGGCTAAGGTGATTCAAGAAAACGGAATCTTCAAGAATGTTCTTATATTACAGATGTGACGCATAATTCATTGCATTATGAGGCCACTCCGATGCATTGACGAATATTATGTTTGTTTGAAGTGCTAAGTTCAATTCTTTATCAAACAGAAATGCTTACTTTTGACTACACTCATGTCCAAGGGAAATTTATGACATCCAGTTAACGTTATAGAAACTAATGATTGTTGGTTATTTGGTTGGTATTTTTGATAGATCGAGTGACCAGACAGAGGCTCCTTTATGAACTTTATCTCATATGCAGGTATTTTATCACATTTCTAATTTGAACATTTAATTGCGTATTAGCACAGCTGCCGTGCTGTCAGAAATAGATACATAAGGGAATATTATTCGTGATTGAGCTTAACAAAATAAGCAACACCACATTATATTGCATTGCTTTCCTCCTTTAACAAGAAACAGGCAAAGTTGAAATTAATATTGAAAAACCCTTAAAATAACTAATTGATTATTTTGGGGGAATGATATTGTAAAAATGTCAATAAACACATGAAAACAGATTAGCGATGGAAGTCAATGCCAGTCATGATGCCGAGTTTCAGCAAATATTTGCCAATCTCCATTAAAATAAAATTAGGTAGCTGAGGAAAATGCAATGCATTTGATATCCAGCTGGTGCCAGGAAATCGTTTCCGTCGCCCGTAACATCTATTTGAGGATTTATGAAGACTGTTATCAGTCTTCATACATTTAAAAGTTCTCATGCAGAGATGTTCATTTGACGAAGCAGTGGTAAAGAAAACCGAAGTGAAAGTATTGCATTATTAAAATAAAATCTCTTCTTCCTTATATATATATATATATATATATATATATATATATATATATATATATATATATATATTGAAAATTGCAAACTCGACTGTCACCACATATCATGAACCTGAAGATTGCGAAAGCATGAAAGTACTTGTTCAATTAACACTTAGAATTTAATATTCTATCATACTATTTCATTATAATACCATTATATATATTTTAAAGGATTGTAAATAAAACGAGTAAATCAGACAAAGTTGGAATTCCTCTTATTAATATATATATATATATATATATATATATGTGTGTGTGTGTGTGTGTGTGTGTGTGTGTGTGTGTGTGTGTGTGTGTGTGTGTGTGTGTGTGTGTATAATTATGCATGTGTGTATATCCCTCTGTTTCTTTGTGCGCATCAATAAACAATAAATACTTTCATCGGTAATATATATATATATATATATATATAAGAGAGTATTGAAGTTTGCTTGAAGCATTGTGGAATGATAAGGTAAATTTCTTCCAAACGACTTAAAGAAATATATATATATATATGAGAGAATTATTGTTTGTCTAATGCATGTGTGTGCTTGACCTTCAATGTCCTGAAGTATATTCACGTGAGGGTGGGTCTCATTTGTCTTCAATTTTAAATAAAACATGACTCCTATGGTGTTGAGTTGAATGCAGCGCGTCAGAACATCGTAGCCCAGGGGAAAGCTTCTTAAATGCAATATATCAATATAAAATGAAATATCCGATACAGAGACTACAAAACACTATTTGCACATTAGAACTCCTCAGCCGTAAGCAAACAAGTCACTGTCTTACACACACATAATTTTTATTTAGCATATCTCTTTATCTAGCCTATTGGGAAGGGTTTTGGACTTACAATCATAATGCCATGGGTTCGAAACAAACTTTAGACTTGTAAACAAGTTATCTAATGCACTCTCTCCTCGCATACAATTGCATAATATGAATACGGGAATTAAATAATAAATAATCCTTTCAACATTATATTCAACCGTTTATTACGGGGTGAAAGCTATGATAATTAAAAGCGAAAATTGAGACACAATTTCATTCTACGAATGAAGATACTTTTTACTTTAATTCATATCGTTTAACCGTTAGTCCTAAAAATGAAAGCAAAACGTCTATGACCCTTTATGCCTTGCCTCTAAAACAGATGGAAGGGAGGAATAAAGGAAGAAATAAAGTCATCAGAGAACAGAAACCTTGCCTGAATATTTCCAGCAGTGTAGACTCCACTAAAACCACAGGGAAAGGCCCAAATTTTAACAATCCTCTCATGCAATATATATGCAAATATGAAGCCAATTATAAATACTTCTGTTGGTTGCGTGTTTTCAATTCATATTTATGGTTTCGACATATTGGCAGTGATATAAATATAAATAGAGTTTAAATACGCGACTTTATTCTTTACCACTGTGTCACATGTTTCCATTACTTAACTTTCCAAATTAGTTTTAGAAACATATCAAAATAGAAAACTGAAATAAACTAAGAAATAAGATAACCCAGAAAAAAAAAGAAAAAAAAAAAAAGAAAAGCAAAAATGACAGAAAATTTGTCTGAGCAGATATTTATATTCCAGGTAAATTGCTAAACCACACCTGTAAACAAAATATTTGACCTCATGTTATCAATGTTACTTAACCTATTACTTGACTGGGTAGCTTGGCAGTATCGTTAAAGCGCCAGACACCATGCTTTGCAGCATAGAGTTATGGGTCTTTGCGTTCTGAGTTCAAATCCACCGTGGTTATCTTTGTCTTTAATCCTTACGGAGTCGCGAAAGTAAAGTACCAGTAATGCACTGGGGTAATCGCTGGCCTTGTCCCCAAAAGTAGCAACTCTATTACTTGACTGGGTATTTGAACTCAAATTTAAGTTTAAATTTCATGTGCAAATCCAGGAGTTAAAACATTAATGAGTTGACGGAAACAATACCACGAGGGTCTTCACGCAACATCAATGCTACCTGGGGTTAAACAGATGCAGAGTATAGCTATCCATAGATTTTGATGGGTTCGACTCAATCGAGAATTTAAGTCCTGCTAAGAAGTGAGGTGTGCATTTTCGGTCACTGCGAGGACTGAGAGGCGTTCTCTGAACATAGTAACATTTCTTCAAATTGGCTACAACTCTAAACACAATAGATTTGGCACACTTTGTGTCTCTGAAAATCTCCGCAGTACTTTTACCGGTGCGGAGTAATTCGGCAATTACACTTCTACGGTTTAATTCTCTATTAACATATTACTTTTTTTTAATTTCAGGTTGAACAAATTATGAATTATTGATTATTCAAGCTGGTAATATTTAATATCTAGACTCCAAAAAATTTATACAATTAGAAATATATGTATTTTCCCAATTTACCTGTTACACCCTGTATATTCGTTCAGTATTAAAATCGATTAACACACTAGGTTTGAAGAGGCATTGTACTGACTGTAGTACATATGTTGCTATTAATGTCTCGTACATTGAGTTCCGAAGTTAAAGCATGTTATTAGTCAAAAGAAAATGAAAATACTCTTCGCAAATAATTGTTTCTACGTTAGGCACAAGGCCAGCAATTATCCAGTGCATTACTGGTACTTTATTTTATCGACCCCGTAAGGATGAAAGCCAAAGCCAACCTAGGCGGGATTTGAACTCGGATCGTAAAGGGACGTAACTATGCTGGAAAGCATGGCGTCCGACCCTATGACAGTCCTAATCATGTCCAATTTCTAATTATGTTTTTGTGATATGAATATAGAATTTTAAACGCTGTTATAAAGAATATATTGAATATTATCATATTTTCATTAGATACGTAATGGCGCTTTCAATTTGTTCAAAATTTGATATTATCATAATGCTTCAAAGATTAAATTAATTTTTAACTATATCAAATTTGTTGGCACTAAGCAACCGAAATATACAGCAAATGTATATTTACAGTGCTCATACTACCTATACTATTATGTCCGTTTGAATGGCAATATTATATGTAATAAAACTTATGAGCCATCAGCTTACGTATTTCGTAGAGGTATTTTAGCTGATGTAGATATTTTCTGATGATAGACAAATAAGTTTGGAAAGCCAGTTGAAAATAGTAATCTATCTATCTATCTATCTATCTATCTATCTATCTATCTATCTATCTATCTATCTATCTATCTATCTATCTATCTATATATCTATATATCTATCTATATATATATCTATATCTATATATATATATATATATATATATATATATATATATATATATATATATATATATATATATATATATATAAATACAATATCGGAGAAAGCTTTTTAGCGATACTCCGGCCAAATTCCAACTCACTCAACAAACATTAGGAAATAAGTGATTATATTCCCAATTATGCGTTCGGGGTGCTAACTAAAAGTATTGCGTGGAAAATTGGCTGTATTATTTCATATGAGACATATCGAATATATCTCTTCCCATATATATATATATATATATATATATATATATATATATATATATTTGGGGGAGGGATATATAGTTATAATATTGCCAAAAATAATAATAAAACACACTCACTGTTTGGTTTGGATTGGTTTTCGCTTCTGTTTCTTTTATATCTCCATAGTTAATTCATCTGGCAATCAATGTTTATCATTGATTGAACAACGGTTAAAGTACAGATATATATATATATATATATACAGTATATACGCTGCCCCCTTAGAGGATACTGCTTGACTGATAGGGTTATATATAGATGCACTATAACTAGCCACAATAGCGTTAAACATTATATAGGGGCTACCTCCGGCCCGTTCAAAATTAGGTTTCGAACACATCTCCACTCTTTCACAAATAAAAAACTAAGACACTCCACTTCGCTCGCGGACTACATCACATCACTAAAGGACTTAAACATCAGTTTCTCCACGCACTGGGATATTGTCGGCAGGGCTGCACCTTACAACTTCAAGAGGAAATGCGATTTTTGCCTCATTGAGCTCTACCACATCATAACTGCACCCAACGAGCTCATCAACAGCAGAGCCTTAACAGCGATAAGTTGTACACATCGCTTAAAAATATTCTTCTTCAGATGGGTTAAGGATGAGGAGTCAAACCGTGCACCAGATCTCCGTGCAACAAGTCTTAACACCCAGGCGGGCAAGCGCTGCAAATAACACCCAGGAAACTATATTGCATACCAGACCCAGCCTCAAACGACTCAGACAAACAGATGCAGCAAAAAAAAAACTCTCAAAATAAGCGTTGATTACATGCGTATCGACAATGGTAAGGTTGTAACCTCATGTCGTAGCGGATACAAAATTTGTCCAGGAAAGACTGCCCTAACACCAGCCAGAGTTACCTCCCTTGACCTGCTGCAAAATCAAAACAAGCTATTTTTGCGAGCAATGAACCATGACGTAGATTTAATCCCAAAATCTCTTTCCGCGCAATGTAAGGAACACTTTTGATTATTTATGCCCTTAAGAAGCCAAACCGGGCGAAACGTACGTAGGTGCTGTTTTAAATAAACATGTTTTAACGGTCTATTCTCCGATTTCTTACTTCCCACGTATATATATATATAGTCTAACAAAGTTCTTCCGTCACACATATGTGACATCATCAGTGGCACTATTATGTTTCCTCCTGTTGTATTGTAATGAAGTACCACTGACGATGTCACATATGTGTGAAGGACCGCGACGACTCAGCTCCGGCCATTTCGACAGCTAGATCCGTATATATATATATATATTAAGACAGGGGGGAAGAAAAAAATGGCTTCACTTGTGCTTTCAACAAATTTATTTTCTTCACAAAATCCAAAAATAATTTTTTTCCGGATTAGAAAAAAAAAAAAAAATTTTTTTCTTTTTTTCAATAAATTGAGTCGTTGGTTGTTGGTTAGGTCTTAGGAGTTCTTGGTTAACGTAGGAGGTATTGTTTAGTTTTTAGAAAGACCTTTCACGCTGAGGTGCGCTTGTCAAACTGATGTGTATGTGCTGTGTTGTTCTATATATAGGGATTTAACATGTTTGTGGTGCGGTGGGGTTTTTTTTCTCCCCCTTTAATAAGTGTAGGGGTGTAGGTGTGTTGAAAAAATGTTAATAGCAGTAATGAGTTGAGACAGTGAGTAGGGTTGGGTGGGGAGAAATGTAGCAAGCGCGGCCTGCCCCGGTCATTCTCGAAAAATTCCTTTATTCAGGGGAAAAAGCTTTTAGTATTCCTTTGTGTCGAGAATGGTCATAGGCAAACCGCACCTGCCAAGCTTGTAAACAATTATTTTTTTCTGAAGAATTTTTCTACGTCCATCCCAAAATTAGTCCTTTGTTCAACACACACATTTGTGCGTATATACGTACATACACACACGGGCATATGTAGGAATATATAGGCACACACCATCAATCACACACCCATGTACATATACATCCACATACATACATAAAAACATATAAAGACACATATACAAACACATATACACATACGTACACACACGAATATGTACTCATACCTCCATATGGGTATATATATATATACATACATATACATATATATACACACATAAAGATACATAACTAAATATACATATACACACACACACACACACACACACACACACACACGTGTACACACACACTCCTAAGACTCAATTTATAAAAAAAAAAATTTTTTTTTTAAAAATTTCTTTCTAATCCGGAAAACAATTCTTTTTGGATTTTGTGAAGAAAATAAATTTGTTGAAAGCACAAGTGAAGCCATTTTTTTCTTCCCGCCTGTCTTAATATACCTAACTGTACCAAGGATTACACACATTTTCCAATATTCTATCCCCTTGTACAAGACACAATGGCTAACACACGTTCAAAATCCTCTACTGAATCCCTCAAATCGGAGACACTACTACAGGAAATATCAGAAAAACTCACCATAATAATAGATAAATATGATTCCCTTACGAATGCCGTACAAGAAATGGAACAACAAACATGCAGCTATAGGGAAAAACTTGATCCACTAATTACAGACCGACAAAACAAGAACAAACCTTTTCCCCCGAAATAGCTACACATGAACAGAACTCCATCACCAATAATGCATTCAAAGAATGGAATGAACTGAATCTAGAAAAAGAAGCCTACAGAAAAAGAAACCAAATGAAAAACATTTGGAACCAACTATTAAATCAAAGAAAACAGGCATACTGGAAAGCCTTGAGGAGTGAAAACCTAGCAGACACATACGAAATATGGCGCAGCAAGGAACCAGTTATCCTCCCGAGAAAATTCCGAATTAAAGAAATACCATCGGAATCAAAGGAAGAAGCTGCAACAAGACTAAATCTAGCACTCCAAACACTTGAGACCGAAATCACCCTACTCTGCCTAAGAGTGCCAAAATTCAAAGAGAAATTTGAAAAATGCGGCACCACCATCCAAGAGGAAATAAACAAAAGAAGCAGCGGCAATGTACGTGAAAAACTCCTTAACCTATGGCAGACAGATACAACTAGAGAGGAGTTAAAATCAAAGAAAATCTTGGAATCAAGAACTCAATGGCTTCAAGAATATGAAGATAACTATGGGAAAGACCAAATAAAACCCAGAAAACAAACCCATAGGAAACCCCAGAACTCAGGAAAATACAACAACACAAGAAATGAAGCACCCACACACAATAAACCAACAACAACCAGATATCGGGTAACCCCAAACACACAACTACATACAGACCCAATACTCAACACCAGAACCAGATACAACCACTGCCATAACATCAAGAACAATTACCGGAGACAAAATCAAAGACACATGAATACTGAACGAAACAACAGAAGAATCAGACCCCCATACAGCAACGACCATGCAAGATTCTATCGCCCAACCAGTCACCGGCATGAAGTTCAGGCGGGCCAAAGGTTTCACCACAACAGAAACACCCCTATCCCAAATGGCACCCATTTTTTAGGACTAGGAGCCTCGCACCAAATGAAAGAAAAAAAGAAAAAAGCACCACCTTTCAAGTGGCACCTGACGAGAAAGAACCAATCGAACCAAAAATAATCAATATATCAGCCAAGAAATTAACACAACCAGAAATACAACTGTTAGAAAATGGACTGAAGTTCACTCCCGCTCCGAAAGCAGATACAGCCGATGTTATAAAAGACACAGAAGAATACTGTCGAAAATTAAGCTTAGGAGAATTCTTCCAGGGTGTACAATACGGGGAAGAATCACTGGTGAAAAACAAAAAGAACTTCACACCCCCGCTCAATAGAGATAAATACCTGGAGGAGTACATAACCTGCCTTCGCCGATCAGCACGTACAAATACGGCCGAGACGAAACACAAACGCAACATCCCTACAGACCAACTACTAGCATTGAACAAGCTACAAAGGGATTCCTCAATAATAATAAAAGAAGCGGACAAAGGTGGAGCAATCGTCATCATGGACATAAACCACTACAAAGATATGGTTCTAGCAGACTTGAATGACGAAAACTTCTACAGGAATATCACTAAAAACGAAGAAAGGAAATCGAGGAATCAAATAGGCAAACTAACAACAAAGTACCAAAACAACCTAACACCAAAAGAAGTAGATTACCTAACCAACTTCGAAATGAAAACCAGCAATTTCTATGGATTACCAAAAATTCACAAATCCATAGAAATTCAAAACAACATAAAAGGGAAAAATACATCGAAGCACCAAAACCGACAGACTTAAAATTACGCCCCATTATTGCTGGCCCAGCCTCAAGCACCCAACGTCTAAGCAACCTATTAGACATCATACTCAAACCCCTATGTAAAAAAGTTCCAAGCTACATCAGAGATGATATGGAATTCCTTAACTATATCCCCCAAAAAGTACACCAGGATACAATCCTAGTCAGTTTTGATGTAATAAGCCTGTACACTAACATCCCACACGACCTAGGGATTGAAGCTGTGGACTTCTGGATTACAACGAACTTTATCTACAACGAACTTTATCTACAAATAAAAGGAACAGCCAAGGGTACCAAAGTGGCCCCTACATATGCAACGCTCGTTATGGGTCACTTAGAGGCAAAATTATATTCCCAACTACAGATAACATTCAGTCACGACTTCGCCTTCTACATTAATAAAAACTGGAAACGTTACCTAGATGACTGCTTCATCTTCTGGAACAGAAGCCAAACAGACCTACAAAAATTTTATTCGAT
>OZ024740.1:179288574-179311074 GCA_964016885.1 Eledone cirrhosa
GCTTAAAATATAGTTGCACAACTGAAATATCACAGTTGTATCACATATTCTGCGATGTTTAAATGTCGTACAATAATCATTGAAAATAACTGGACGAATTGATATAAAAATATTTGAAAGTATTTTGGGCATGCAGCAACCGATTCAAATATATTATTCATAAATTGCATAAGAGATTTCTATATACATCTACCACCTGCCTACCTACAGAAAGTGTAGTGGACATGTATGCTCACGCCTGAAGTGACATGTACACATTTCTTTATACTAACATAATGTGATACTTAACAACCTTATAATTGTTTTTATTTTTGGCACAAAGCTAGCAATTTGAATGGGAAGGGGAAAGTCGAAGAAAACGATCAGTGTTACTGGTACTATATATTTTCGACCGCAAAGAACTAACTCCAGCAGGATTTGAACTCAGAATGTAAAGGGCCGTAAACATAAGCCGGAAAGCATGTGTCCGATGCTCTACCGATACAACCAATCCACCGCCCTACATTTGACATGATAACAAAAAAAAATATTATTGCTATCTAACTTTTTTATTTTCAGTTACAGAAATTAACATTCAATATCCCATATCAACAAACACAATTTCGAAACGCCGATATTCTGCACATTTAAACACGACCACCCACAGAACAATTTAAATCCCCCATTAGTGGTGAATATCAACCAAGTTAGGAAACCCTGTTGTAGTGGATTCTATTCATATTAGTAAATCTTCTACGAAGAAAAATCAATAGATGCCATTGTATAAAGTGTAATCATGAGAATAAAAAATATATATTCCAGCACCATTGAATTTTACTCATATAGTGTTTTTGTATTGATAGAGAAGCTGCTTATGTTTGCTAAAACGGAAAGTAACTGTACAAATGTACAAGTATTCAGATAAATCTGTTGACACTATTATATTATCACCTGCCATGAATGGTCTGGACGCTCTTTTGATTTTATCAGATTGTTTTTAGCATGCTTATTACGTTTTTTATTCTATGGTTTATTTCAAACTTCGAAAAAACGTAAAATAAAAAAAATAAAAAATAGCAAACTGGCAAATAACAATCAAACTGATATAGTATATTATTATTATTATTGTTATAAAATAAAGTATCAGTAATGTACTGGGATAACAGTAGAAACAGTTATTATTGTTATTGATTTTGTCTGTCTGGTAGCTATGGCGAAAGAGGCCGTATGGTTGACGTGTCTGAAAGTGCTGAAGACGGCACTTTCCTTTTCGACGAAAGAAGCATAAATGTTGTTTAACTAGGAAAAATAATCTTATAAACTGGGTATATAAACCTTGAAGTTGGAAAACATTTGTACAGCAGAATCCATATATTTGTGATTGTGTGTGAGCATATATATATATATATATATATACACACACACACACACACACTCATGCGTACGCACGTGCTCAAGTATAGCTCTTTTTACAAAACGTTTTTTTTCCATTTCAGGTAGAAGCCGGCCATCATCCACTTTTCTAAAAAACAAATCATACACAAAACGCCAGCACCAACAGTTTTGCAAGAGATGTCAACATGAATGGACCTATTATTTTTATCTAAAGAAATGTTTTCCAATACCACCCCGCCCGTCCCCTTAATCTATTTTATTTCTCATTCTTTCTTCTGATGAAGGACTAGCATCCGAAACGTGAAGACCCTGCTATATCAAGCGTTAACCTAATATATACCTTCCATATACTGTACCGATTGTGTTGTTATTTCAGTTTACCTTATATATATATATATATATCAACGTTTACGTGGACCTCTCAAAACTCGTTGCATTTTCTAATTGGATTTTCACCCCGAAACTGGATACCAATTCCGAAACCGGAGTACACCTGAACTTCCACCAGGAAATCTTTCGTATCTTTGACATTTTCTTTGCTTCTTGCTTTCATTTAAATATTCCATGACTCTCTACCACTTTTCCTCAACTACAATCTTCTTACATCACCTTCTTCTTCTCACCCGTCTACTTTTCACTCCCAACCTATTACCTTCAATATGCCCAATCTCAAATCTTTTCTCCGCCAGCTCCATTCTACTCTCAAGCGCTTATGTCAACATGAATGGACCTATTATATTTATCTAAAGACATTTTATCCAATTCAAACCCGCCCATCCCTTCAATCTATCTTATTTCTCATTCTTTCTTATGATGAAGGACAAGCGTCCGAAACGCTATATCAAGCGGTACCCTAATATATCCAGTCCATATACTGTACCGATTGTGTTGTTATTTCTGTTTACCTTTTACACACACACACACACACACACACACACACACACACACACACACACACACACACACACACACACACACACACACGCATACACACACACACACACACACACATATATATATATATATTTATTTATATGTATGTGTGAGTGTGTGTGTGTATGAGTGTGTATATTTGGGTGGATGTGTGTGTGCATGTATATGCTTTTATAATTCGCCCGTATACTTATTAGTGAAAGTTTTACGTATCAGTGTGAACCCAACACCCTGCTACCTTTGTACATCAATTTCAATAAAACTGAAATAAAGTCATTGCAGTTGGAAGTAATGCAAAATAGATTTAATCAAAATCGAAACCGTAACTGAAGCTATGGTTACCGAATGCGTTACTTCATTTGAAGTCTCTGCAATTGTAATCTAATAAAAAAAAATATATATATATATATCACATGAGAAATTTATTATAAAACTAAAAAAAAAAAGAAATGAACAAAGATATTGAATGTGAGGTGGGTGGTTTGAATTAAAACAGTAACAACAAAACAAAAACATATGGAAACAAAGAAACAATACAAATAGAATTATTTCTGATTCTTTTGTGTCTTTGAGATGTTGGAGTGCATTAGAAATTCTAAATCACAGTCGCAGGATTGGATATCGCGAACAGAAGTCATGGAAATTATTTTGATAAAAGGAAGAGAATTGGAAATAATTTGCATAGAAGTTTGGAAATGGTGACGGTAGCGGAGACAAGAGTAGCGGTGGTATAATAATTGTGGTAGATGAGATGTTGGGGGGTGTTGTGGTGTTGGTTATAGTGGTTATGATGATGTTTAAGATGGTGGTAGTGTTGATGTTGAATGATGGTCGTGACGAATGTGGTGTTTGCGATAATTAGATTATAAGATTGCAGTGGAGACGGAGTAGACTATATGAAATAATACAGATAGTAATAGTGGTAGGGGTGTTAGTTGTTTGGTAGAGATGGTGATTATGGATGCAACGAATATACATTTTGTAGTGATGGCAACTGTAATGCTGGTAATATAACTCATGAAACTAGCACCAGTAGTGTTGGTGGAGATTGCGATGGTGTAAAAAGCCAGTGAAAGGATGCTGTGTCGGTGTTGGATAAAATCTACCAGAACTAATTCCATTCATGATATGAAATGGGCGCAGGCATAGCAGAGTGAATGAGATATTCGCATCACAATAGCATAATTGTGAGTTCGAGCTCAATGCATGGCACTTTATTCACGTTTTCTCTACTATAGTCTTGTGTTACCCAATGCTGTGTGAGAGACATTTTTTCAACTGGAACTGTATGGAAACTAGAAATACACTTTTACACTCGATTGTCTTCCTTTTCTTCTTTCATCTAAATACCATCTCTTCTCTGTTTCTATTTTACAATGAAATCCAGTAAGACTCTTTTGTAAGCATTAAACTAATATACAATTATTGCTCTCTTGTATTGGTTTTTCTTGCTGATATGTCTTACAAACACACACATATACACACGTACATACACACACATACATACTCCATTACTTATTTTAGTGGTTAACTTGCAGACAAAATGAGACAGTACCTTAAAAGGAATTTAGTCGATCGTATGGATCCATATACTTATTTTTTCCAGTCTTGTATGAATTGTATAGATCAGCTTTTTGTTAACTCCCTAAGTTACGAGACATTTTCGGTTTCCATCAAACAGAATTCACTCACCCACCATTGTACAAACTCATTCTACAGATACTGAGCCAGTAATCATGTAGTTTCGAAGCAAAGTTTTAACCACAGACCCGATATATCTACTTTACTTAGCTGACCCCCTCAACAATGCAGAAACATGCAGGAGATGGTATACAATGACACCTGAAAAAATTGTAGTCTTATTACCCGATATATTGTGGCCACTATAGAAGCCATTTGAGGATAAATTAGGCCTTTTTGTACTAATAGTATTAAAAACACGTCCGTACAACCTGGGGCTGCGCTGCATGTATCAGTTTACCACTGATTCTAATTCCACAAATTTTGCCGAGGTCAACTTTGCTTCTCATTCTTTCGGGGTCGATAAATAAGGCAACTATCGAAGGGTGGTGGATTGTTTTAATTGTTAAAGAATTAGACGAGATACTTTGCAGTATTTGTTTGCCTCGTAGTATTCTGAATTTAAATCCGCAATGGAAATATTGAAATCATTGTTTTCGTCGTGTGATCTAACGATCAGCCACTTTCATTTTTCTTTTAAAGTGATTATATCCAAACCTAGGGTAGAGTATTTGCAATGTCGGAAGAGCGTCGGAAAACTTTCCCCTCCCCCACAATTGTTGGCTTTGTGCCTATATCAGAAACCATTATATTCCAATCTAGAATTAGTGACTTTCTATCTTAAATTTCAATTGATATCATTGATGATGCTGAGGCACACATTGGGTCAATAAAATAAAATGATAATTTCATATATAACATTCTTTAAATTTGTGCTTCTGTTAGAAACTATAATTACAATTATTTAATTGCACTTATTGCTATAGGCAAAATTGGTTCGGGTAAGAGCACTGATCAATACATTTTGTCTGTGATGTGTAGTAGGTGAAGCTGGGCGTATTTCCTGCAAGTCAGGATATTTTCTACATAATTTCACATCCATTTGTTTTATAGATATTGTTTTAACTGTACAAGTCATTTTTAACACAATATGCAGGCTCAAAGATCATACTAAATGCAAGCTCATGTTTTGAAAACCAATCTGTATGGCAGGTTTTTCACTGTATTGTATGTCCAATAAAGGCAATATTATTATTACGATACTTACTTTTTTGCCCTTTTTATAGTTGCTATTGTTGATGTTGCTGTCGTTGTTGTTGTTTCCTTTCTATTCGACAACATTTGTGACACAAAGAAAACGGGTTGAACATAAAATCGAATCTAACAAAGAAACATCTTTGTTTATAATTTTCAGTAAAAAAA
This sequence comes from Eledone cirrhosa, assembly GCA_964016885.1. NCBI lineage: Eukaryota > Metazoa > Mollusca > Cephalopoda > Octopoda > Eledonidae > Eledone > Eledone cirrhosa. The sequence continues at coordinate 179,293,825 of OZ024740.1, forward strand.
AAAGGAAAGATTTTTAATTTGTTACTTGACAGTAAAAATGGATAACGTGACTAGAATACTAATATTAGAATAGTTGATTGCTTTCATTTATTACATGAGTTTGTCTTTTTATTAGCGGCAAGACGGCCAGGTATATTACATCAACAAATTGATGCTAATACTTTAAACAGATTAAAATATGCTAATAGTAAAACACTGCATTGCGATATAAACTTTGTACTGGACATTACGAACACATCGGAAAAGCCTCAAAGTCAAAGATTAGGATTCTATATAGATATTCTGACGTCTGAATATCAATGTATGCATTTAATTATAGTGTCTAAGAGTTTTATTTACTGATATTTCTCATGTATATTTTAATCATGATGTGATATGACAGAGATAAGAGTGCGTTGAGATCAATTTGAAAGAATCTATTTCTCTATCTATCTTCTAATTCTTTATCTACAATATATATATATATATGTATATATTCCAGGTTTCCTTCTTCGGTATGTTCTTTTTCTTCTCCTTTCCCTTCCCTTCTGTTATATATTTTTTCTCTCTCTTCTTTTTTTCCAAATAACTTCCTTTAGATATTGACGCACTGGGGCTAGATATCTTGTCTTTAATGCATAGAAATATCAAGGATCCCCAGCAGACAACTGATGAAGGAAAATTATCCTCCGTTCGTGCTTTCCTCTTACATATATATATATATATATATATATATATATATATATATATATATATATATATATATATATATATATATATATATATACATATATATACATATATATATATACACACACACACTCATATATATAAAAAAGAAGAATGCAATATATTGAAAGTATAGATATAACGTCACATAGAGATATATAAAAAAGAAGAATGCAATATATTGAAAGTATAGATATAACGTCACATAGAGATATATAAAAAAGAAGAATGCATTATATTGAAAGTATAGATATAACGTCACATAGAGATATATAAAAAAGAAGAATGCAATATATTGAAAGTATAGATATAACGTCACATAGAGATATATAAAAAAAGAAGAATGCAATATATTGAAAGTATAGATATAACGTCACATAGAGATATATAAAAAAAGAAGAATGCAATATATTAAAAGTATAGATATAACGTCACATAGAGATATATAAAAAAAGAAGAATGAGGAACGTGTATGCGTATGAGATAGTACACAGGAGGATCATGAGATATACAGAAAATATATTATGTGTTACAAGATGGAATACGTGGAGAGTATGGACTCTCTATTGAAAAGATACACATGCATGGGGGTGCGTGGTCCGGCCATACTGGAGTATGTCACTGTGGTTGAGGTATATTGTCCTATAGGTGTAATGCATTTGACTGAAAGTCAGTGGAATCCGGGTCAACCTGCCCCGGCTCAGGCGATGTTCTTGCCTAGGGTGACGTGCAGAGTCCGGTATGCATCCCGGGTTATTTCGGTTTACCCCACGGGGTATGGTCATCAGGGTATGGTGTCTGATCCCTTGAATCCGTTTCCACTCTGGTCGGCGCACGCACCGCCACATGCCTTTAGCCTGGGCTTCCCGGTCGATTCCATGCGGAGAGTGTGCACCTTCTCTCGTGTCTGCACGTCATGATTATTTCCGATTTCAGGTTAACCGCATCATCCTTCAGTCTGACTTTCTCCATGGCCTCGTATAGGCATAGCCTACACTTTCTGTTTCCAGCCTAGTATGCATTCGCGTGCCGAACGATACTCCACTCAAGGGCATACGGCGTGCCTTTGTTCTTCAAGTCCTACATCAGGTCCGCCAGCCTAGTAGAGTGCCTCTTACTCCGGTCCTTGAAAGAGTTCGTGTGGATATACATCCGCGATTTAAAAGTCATGGTGGTTGCGCCGATGTAGGTGCGCTTTATATTGTGTGTGCTAACCACACATTTATATACCAGGCCCTTCGTCGGGCATCTTCCCCCAGGGGACACTGCGTGCCCGCTTCGCAGTTGCACATTCTGTCGTTATGTTGTTCATTTCGTCGTCTGGCCCTTGATCTTCTAGGGCCCTCTCCCGATTCCCAGGGTGTTGTTCCGCCGACACGGCGGTCTCTCCTCCGCCACTCATTTCCAATCGGCGTTGGATTGTATGGTCTTCCGCGTGCGTGGCGGCCGCCGCGAGGGCCGGTTGTGGTTGGAAGACTGATCTGCGAGGGGCCCTCCGTGCTCCGATGGGCGGTCTTTCTACCGCCGCGGTTGACGGTCAAGGTTCCTCATCTTCGCCGCGTTGGTTTTGGCCATCTAGTCGGCCATGTTAGGTGCTGTGGAGAAGGAAAACTTCCCCGTGTGGCGGTGGAAAATCTTGTGGTATATGTTCGACAGCTGGAAGCACTCGTCTAACGCTCGGAAAAAGAGGCCTGATATATTGCTGCATACATGCTTAGAATACGGTGCGTTAAACCATATGGCGGCCTTAGATCTAGTCTTGTTCTTTCGTGTGTGTGTAGCAGCGTGAATGTGTTTTGGGTCTGGTGTCCCTCTCGGGTTTTTCCCGCCCGTTATTTCGTCCCCTATGTTGCCTCTATCTATATGTCTACTGTGGGCGTCAGGGTTACGCCTTTCGCTTACTAAGGTATTCCGCTTTGTATTGTCGGCTCTACTGTTAGTCTCGTTAATGCTATGTGGTGCTGTTGTCGGGGCTATACCCTTGCTACCGGGCCGGGTGTTTCCTCTACCAGGCCGGGTGTTTCCTCTACCGGGTGCCACAGCCGTACTTGTCCTTACCCTGTCCCTAGTTCTAGTTTCTGCGACGCATGTGGTGTGCGTCCCGGGCTCTTGTCTACGTGTTCTGGGTGGTCTGTCGCCCGTGTGTGTCTTCGTCTGTCCTATTATCGGTCCTGTGTCCTTATGGTGATCTATGATGCTACTCGTGTTCTTGGGGGCTAGGTGCCACTGCTATTGCCGTATCCGCATGCCTCGGCGCTAGGCTCTTCCCTGTCTGTGGTATACACTATGCTGTCTGCGTAACCGGCTCTGCGCAGTGCCTCATTATAATAGTCGGTGTGCTGGTTGAACACGTCTGCGTTGGCCGACAGGGTGGATACGCGTTTAGATACCCCTTTAACTATTGCTTCTATGACTGACTTGGTGTGGTTCGATTGCCTGTTCACATATTGCAGGTTGTCATTGGGCTTGTAATAAGGTCGGTGGATACCCGTATTCATTTCCAGGGTAACGTCCAGGAAATTCACCGTCTTAGTGCTAGGATCTATTGTCACGGATAAGCCGTGTTGCTTAAAAAAGTGCGATATTCGCTTCCTCATACGCTCCAGCTGGCTGGGGTTTAGGGAACGGAAGGTAAAAAGTGCGTCGTTTCTGTATATTCCTCCGCCGATCCCTGGGATCTCCTCCGCTAATCTTTGGAGGAGATAGATCCCCACAAGGTCGGTCACTTGCGAGAGTCGCTCGACCCCATAGTAATATCGAAACTGTCGGGTCTGTCCCTCCTCTCCTCTAACTTGTCTTCGAAGCTAATTAGCGTCTTTCTAACTGCCATTATGAGGCTTGCCTCCTCCCTAGTGAGGTTGGACTTGGCCATGGCGCTCATGAGGGCGTTGTTCATTATTACAGGTGATACTGACGCGTAGTAAATAAACATTTTTTTACTTCTTTATTTATCACATTCATAAGAATTAATATAATTTTAACTCTGTAAGTATACCTATCAATTAATTTAATTTCCTTTTATGTATCTAGGTTCCTTGAAATTTAAACAGGAGTAGTATTTCACATTAACACTCTCATCGCACAAAAAATTCTTTTCCCTTAACTTTTAACAGCATTCTTTAATAAAATAATTTTTTTTGTGAGGTGGGGGGGGGGGATCCTTCACTATCTCATTGACTTGACCTCATTTTAACCCCTATCTTTCTCTTCCCCATTCCCACTGTTACCTTTTCATTCAAAGCATAAATTTATACTTCTCCACTCCTAGCATAACATTCTACTACTGTCATTCTATCAACTTGACCTCCAACTCTTTTCTATCAATTCAAAACCTGTTCCCAAACAGACTTTTTGTATTAATACTTTGTTTCTTTCAATAAACATACTTCATCATTTCTGAAGTTGGCAAATATAAGCGAAGGTATGTATATCTCCTCTGGTAATTTGTAATATTTTTTTACACAGATCTTTAATATGATATACATACCAACACACACATATATATCCCAGAAACGATCGTAAAATGATGATTTTTTTCAATATAAGGAACCTGTTCTTTGTTTTTATTTCATTGTTTTTATTTCTATCAATCTATCTATCTATATATTAATGCAAGTTTACGATTCTGTGTGTCCGCCTAAAACTAGCAAACTACCGGACCAAACACCTCAAAATTATATGTACATATTCACTATATACTTGGACAGGTAACGGTTGAAAAAGTTTTACTTTGCAAAACAAGGAATTCATTTAAATTCAATTTATCTTATTTTCTAATGAATATCAAAAGAGATCATCCATTTTGTTTTTTTATGTTCTCCAGTCTGTAGATAAGAGAGTGGGGGATGGGAGAGAGAAAGAGAGAGAGAGTGGCAGATGGGAGAGAGAGTAAGGCGATGAGAGAGAAAGAGAGAGGGTGAGTGGGAGAGAGAGATTAAGGGATGTGAGAGAGAAAGAAAGAGAGTAAGGGATGAGAGAGAGAGAAAGAAAGAGAGTAAGGGATGAGAGAGAGAGTGGGAGATGGGCGAGAGAGAGAGACAGTAAGAAGATGTGAGAGAGAAAGAAAGAGAGTAAGAGGATGAGAGAGAGAGACGATGAAAGAGAGAGAGGCAAAGTAACCAGCCTTCTTAACTTTTATTTATTTATTATTTTTACACACTTTTTAACTCTCCCGCTTCCTTAAGGCTATTTATGTTTTCTTTATTTTTTGTTCTCTATTCCGTAGAGAGAGGGGGGATGGGAGAAAGAAAAAGAGAGAGAGTAATGGGAATGGAGAGAGAGAGAGAGGGAAACTAGCCAGCGTTCATTAACTTTTATTTATTTATTATTTTTACACACTTCTTAACTCTCCCAATGTTATTTATCTTTTATTTATTTTTTGTTTGCTATTGTGTAGAGGATGAGTGGGAGAAAGAAAGAGAGGAGATGAGAAAGAGAAAGGGAGTGAGGCGGATGGGGAGAAAAAGACAATAAGAAAAGAGAAAAGGTGGGAGAGAGAAAAAATGTAAAGAGGCAGGAGAGAGGGAGGGTGATTGGAGGAATTATTTAACCAACGTGTGTCCGCGTTTATATATATATATTTACACACACATGTGTGTTATGGGGGCGGGGGGCGTTCTTTAGCAGACGATATATGTTACCATCAAAGCTTATTTTCTATATATGTCTAAAGAAATCACAGATGCTTTTGTAGTTGTATGTATTTAACAGACAAAAAAAAAAAACGGTATTTTTAAAAGATATTATTTGAATATCCTTTCTATTCTGAGTTCAAATCCCGCCGAGGTTAACTTTGCCTTTCATCCTTTCGGGGTCGATAAAATAAAGTACCAGTAATGTACTGGGTAATTGCTGGCCTTGTGCCAAAAGTAGAAACAATTATTTGAATATATTATTTTCCGCTGTTATTTGAATTAACACAGAAAATATTTTTTTGTAGTGTTTGTCGTTTTTTTGGATACAATCTGAGATCCCAATATTTTCTACATATGTCTAAAATTAATTACACCTAATATACATTCATATAAAGAGATACTTTAAAACAACTTTACTGAGTTGTTTCTATTTCGGAAAGAGTGTGGTGAGTAATAATTGTTTCTACTTTTGGCATAAGGCCAGCAATTATTCCAGTGCATTACTTTATTTTATCGTGTGGTGTGTAATAATATCACTTCAAATGCCTAGAAAACGTTCCAGATCATTATATGGAAGGTCATCTTCAGAGGCTAAGAGAAAGAAAACACAGCGATCTGAAGAAAGTGAAGAAGTTCGGCATGCCCGTCTAGCTGATAACAGAGCCCAAGCAGCTTTAGCACGAGCACACCGTTTGGATGAAAGGGAACAAAAGACTGTTGCTACACGAGAACAACAAATTAAGGAACAGCAGCAAATCAGACGAAATGATAATCAAGCACATCGTTCTACTGCCTGAGCAGGAGAACAAGCCACAAGTAAAATGAACAGGCTTTTTCTTATGACCCCCCCCCCCCCCCCAAAAAAAAAGGACTACAGCAGTAATCAACAAATGAACATTGGGAAAATACAGCCTATGATTCACTCCAATATCCGCTCATCTTTTGGAATGGTCCAGATGGATATCATTTTCAGCTACGGCAGATCAGCCCAGGAACGGGACAAGAGATTGGCCGATCAATCAGCTGCAAAGAATTCTATGCTTATCATTCCATGGTACGTGATCACTTCAACCAAGTTCTGCGATTCAAAGAAGTAACCAGCCAGTTCATGGGGGACATGTATGCCAACATTGAAACAGAAAGATTGGGTTTTCTGCGAAAGAATCAAACTAAGTTGAGGGCAGATAACTACATCCACCTTAGATATGCCATCAATTCTGATGTTGACCCAAGAAATATTGGCCAGCCAGTCATATTACCATCAAGCTTCTCCGGAGGACCATGTTACATGCAAGATCCAATGGCCTATGTCAGAAAATTTGGTCGGCCAGATCTCTTCATTACATTTACATGCAATTCAAACTGGTCAGAAATATCAAATGAATTATTTCAAAATCAAAAACCAAATGATCGAAATGACCTCATTGCTCGGGTTTTCCATGAAAAGCAAAAAAACAACAACTCATCTGGCTCCTAAAAGAAGGAAGAATCTTTGGTGAACTTAGTGCTTGGATGACCACTATTGAGTGGCAGAAGAGAGGTCTTCCTCACTCTCACACACTAATCTGGTGTAAGGAGAGGATAAGACCAGATGATGTTGATAAGATCATTTCAGCAGTTGCCTGATAAAGGTGGTGATCCAGAGCTCTTTGAAACCATCAAGTTCAAACTCATTCATGGTCCATGTGGAGTCATCAATCCAGCCTCTCCCTGCATGAAAGATAAAAAATGCAGCAAACATTATCCTAGAGCTTTTATTCGGGAAACTCGGACTGACAATAATGGATACTCCCTTTATCGTAGGCGATACTGCAAGCCTAACAGTTCGAGGAGAAGAGCTGACCATAAACAATCAGTGGGTCGTCTCACACAACAAATTGTGTAAACTTTTAAAAGCTGATATCAATATTGAGTATTGCAGCTCCGTCAAGGCAATCCTATATGTCACAAAATATATCAACAGGGGCAGAGACATGGCTACCTTTACTACTGACAAAGAACTCAATGATGGTGGGCTGTATGAGGTCAAACGGTATCAGACAGGTCGATACATCTCCAGCAATGATGCTATCTGCCGAATCTTTGGATTTGATATCCATCAACGCCACTCAACAGTGGTCAACCTCGCAGTCCATCTGGAAAATGGACAGAGAGTGTACTTCACTGAGATCACTGCTCACCAGTTGGCACAAGCATCACATGACACTACACTAACTGCTTTCTTTAAACTCTGCCAGAATGATGAATTTGCTCGATCCCTCCTATATGCTGAAGTCCCAACATACTACACCTGGACTAATTGAAAAATCGAAGAAAGCAGTGTCATTTAGTGGAAGGTCATGAAGTCAAGTAAAGTGATGCTATTGGGCGCGTTTACAATGTCCATCCCAACAACAGAGAATGTTTTTATTTACTGCTCGAGGACCAACGTCATTTGAGGAGCTTAGGTGCTTCAGAGGAAGCGAGTGCTCAACATACCAAAAAGCATGTAAGCAGCACGGACTCCTGCATGACAATGGACACAGGAAGACGTGCCTAAAACAAGCAGCAATCACTCAAGTAGCCAGCCAAATAAGACAATTATTTGTATTATGCTCACAGCATGTGGAATTGACGAAGCTCATCTACTCTGGCAGGAGTACAAAAACAATATGTCGGACGACTATCTACACCTAACCCGAAGACAATATGTATATGGCAATATGTATATGCAATATAATCCCAGGATTTACAATCAAGCTCTCTATGACCTGTCCCATCGAGTTCAGGCAATGAATAGCACATTAGCTAACAGCGTGATGCTAGAGCGAGATGAAGAAATGGAGGTAGTACAAGACATTTTTCAGGACACAACCGACGATATTCAAGCATTGCGTAAGTTTGTGGATGAAAATGAACCTTGATTGATGGATGACCAGAAATACGCCTACCACAACATCATCTAAAACATTCAAAATGTAGGGGAAGACTTTTCTTCATCGATGCTCCTGCTGACACAGGCAAGACATTCCTCATAAACCTCCTGCTTGCAAAAGTTCGCCAAAAGCAACATATTGCCCTTGCTGTGGCTTCAAGTGGCATTGCAGCAACACTTCTGGATGGAGGGAGAACTGCACAGTCCATGTTTAAGCTGCCCATAGATCTCACACAGCATGAACAATCTTTTTACAACATCAAGAACTCACCCAAGCTTCTGCAAACTTGCAAGAGGATAATTTGGGATGAAGCTACTATGAGCCATAAAGGAGCAATTGAAGCTTTGGACCGGACGATAAGGGATCTGAGAGAAAATAGTTGCATAATGCGAGGAGTGACAATGGTTCTTGCTGGTGATTTCAAACAACTCTGCCTGTAATTCTTCGAGGGCTCGAGCTGATGAGGTCAATGCCTGTCTGAAAACGTCATGTCTCTGGCCCCGTTTTCAGCTGCTGAGCCTTACAACCAACATGCGAGTGCACTTAACTGGTGACGAAGGTGTCAGTGAGTTTGCCATCCAACTACTTAAATTGGGAAATGGACTTCTTGAAAAGGACTCCAATGACCATATTCAGTTGTCATTTGGCTATATCATTGACACAGAACAAGAACTGATTGCCAGAGTGTTTCCAAACATTCAGACCAGGCAATGTGATCAGAAATGGCTCTGTGAACGAGCAATCTTGGCACCTAAAAATGTTGCTGTGAAAAGAATCAACAGAAGGGGTGCTGGAGATATTAGCGGGAGAGAAAATATGCTACAAATCAGTTGACACAATCACTTCTCAAGTCCAGGTTGTAAACTATCCAACTGAACTTTTGAACACTCATGAACGAGCGGGAATTCCTTCACACAACCTTATACTGAAGCTTGGAGCATTGGTTATGCTACTTCGCAATCTGGATCCTCCAAAACTTTGTAATGGCAGAAGACTCATAATCAAAAATATGATGTACAATGTTCTAGAAGTTGCAATCATGTCAGGAAAAGTTGCTGGTGACAATTGTTTCATTCCTAGAATACCTCTGAAGTCAACTGATTTGCCATTTGAATTTCAAAGACTTCAATTTCTGATCGGGCTCAGTTTTGAAATGACCATTAATAAATCTCAAGGGCAACCATTGAAAGCCGTTGGGTTGAATCTGGCAGATCCTGTCTGTTCGCATGGTCAACTCTATGTTGGCACAACAAGGGTTGGGAACCCTGATTGTCTCTTCATTGTGGCACCACAGGGCACAACTAAGAATGTTGTTTATCCAGAGGCTTTGGAATGAGCAATGTCGTAATTCCTCATTCAATGACAATAGACACAGATCCTAATTCCTTAGTCATGTAGTTTGCAAGGAATTCTGAAGCCGCAAATGTACTGCATGGTGTTACTTTGGAAGAATATGCAGGCATTCCCGGGTACCTCTGCTATATAAAGTAGTATAAGTGAGGACTTTGTTGGGTAGAAATAGCAGCCAAATTTCCTTCAAATCCCATCTTACTTTCTCAGGTATGTATATATATGTATTAAGCAAAAAGGAATGGTTCTATGTAATAACTCGTTCTACTAGAAATATTAGCAACATCCATTTCAAATCACAAACAACTGTCTTACACACATACAAGTGTGTGTATGTATCTATGTATGTCATGTGAGCCACTATAACTGTTGGTACAGCTAATAGAAATAGAAAACAAATCTCCCTCAAACAAGATCCTACTGCCATAGAGGCAAACATTGGTGAAAGCTACAGTGTACAAATTTAAGTACACTTTCCCCGAATTACAGAAATGAGTAAGTAAATGCTTCATTCAATCATAAACCAATGCTAAATATATTTTATTATTTTATTAAAGAGCGGTGAATTGGCAGTATCGGTAGAGGGTTGGATGCCATGCCTTCTAGTATAGTTACGTCCCTTTACGGTCTGAGTTCAAATCCCGCCGAGGTTAACTTTGCCTTTCATCCTTACGGGGTCGATAAAATAAAGTACCAGTAATGTACTGGGTAATTGCTGGCCTTGTGCCTAAAGTAGAAACAATTATTTTATTGATGGCTAAAATAAAGTACCAGTAATGCACTGGATCATTGATGGCCTTGTGCCTAACGTAGAAACAATTATTTTATTGATGACTTTTAAAATACTCTTTACATGTTTGAATTTCAGAAGTTCAGATTGAGCAAAAAAAAGAAAAGGATTAATAAAAAAAATCTAAATGTATTTTTTTGGTATGCCCTTTTCACTGACAACATACCAACTGATTCATCTATGAGTAAAGCATTATATATGATGACTGTAATAGGGAGCAGTATTCAAAAATTCACCACTGGAAAAAACTAATATTTTTATCTAGATGATTTACTTTGACCAAACGGCAATATATATTCTGCTATAATTCATACTTTGGTTAAAATTCAGCAATCATATTTGAACGGTCAAATATTTTGTAATGTGTGCCAAATATACTGTAACTTTCATAAAATACCCGGGTATCACCGGGTAGCTCAGCTAGTATATATATAAAATAAGTAAGTCAAACATGTTAAATTTGGCTTCGTTTATTATAAATTCTCTGCTATATATATTTTAGTGACAGCTATTATTGGCTGTGACCTCATCGGGCAGTACGAATTAATGTAGAAAAAACAGGTAAACATGTTGTTGAAATGTGTTCCACTCTGTCAATTCATCAACATGTCCAGCTCCTGGGTGTGTTGTTAGTCCTCTGAGGAACTGGGATCATGGAACTGGAATCAGATATGATTCCAGTTACTCGGAGGACTTCCCAATAAGGTCACAGCCAATAATAGCTGTGACTGAAATATATATAGCAGAGAATTTATAATAAACGAAGCCAAATTTAACATGTTTGACTTACTTATTTTACATTACTCCGGAGTAAGCAAACCAACCTGCGTACTTAGTCGAGTACTCCAATCTCCATACTGAGGTGTCGGCAACCAACCAACATACTCAATATATATATATATATCAAGATGGATTTAGGTTAAAACTGGTTAGTCCACTACTCACTAGAGGACTCGATGCTTGGGGTAGTAGTGTATGGTTATATTATAGAGTGTCAGGACCCCGTACGGCTGAGCTCTTTCCGTTTGAACAGCTTGAAACGCAAGAGCTAAGCCGTCGTTGCCCTGACTCTTTTTAGTGTATATATATATATATATATATATATGCTCATTAATGACAACAGAAGCCAGATTGGAAACGTTCTTTAAAATTACAAGAGTTACCTCCCTCACACCCTACCTAATCCTTTTTCTTAAATAAATTAAATATCACCCAGCAAGAATTGCTTCCCCCTGTATATTAACTCTCTAAAAAGGGAAATCATATCAAACCTCAGTCCACCATTTGCCTCCATCACGGAATCATGGATCAACTAAACACTCTTGCTATATTAATACATTTTGATCTGCTTAACTTCAATGACTGTGCTTGTAAATAACATTATTTTTTCTTCCACATTGACTTTTTACGTTCCACATTATGCACGTTTTTTTTCCTTTTTCTTTTTCTTTTCACTTCTTAAACCTTGTTTGTAAATAACATTATTCTTTCTGCACCTTCTGTTTAACATGTGCGACACCACACTAATACATTTCACTATCATTTGATAATGCATATAAATGGTGAAACCGGTAATAGACAATAATTAAATATATAAATAGATAAATAAATGCCATTGTTAAATAATAAATAAATCAACTAATACCTTAACACTTCACACAAAGTAAAACATTTCGTTTTAATCAGTTTCTAACCCAGAAAAAAGAGAGAGAGAAACAAAAACGGGAAAAAAAAATATTTTTCTTCCTCCTAATCGTCTCTTTCTCCCTGTTTTCATATATATATATATATCCTAACTCGTGTGCTTCCTCTCCACATGTTATTATTATTATTATTATTATTATTATTATTATTATTATATATATATATATATATATATATATATATATACTGTCAAAACAGGGTGATAGTGATTGACCTGCTAACTGACCTGATCGCACCACTGCCACTACAGGCAAGTAGGCCAACTGGACCAGCATATATATGCAATTAAAAGCCACCCTAACAGGCTGACTTGTTTCTAGGAAATCTGATCGAAGAATTTCATTAGACCTACGGCTGGGGTGTTGATATGATATCTGACCAATGAGGTGAAGGTATGTCCTTTGGATGCTGGAATTCATTCATTCTCAATCATATGCTTTCCGCTCCTTGGATGGATACCCACCATACTCCGATCTGAACATATCAACGAATTAACAAGGTTAAATCTATTCCAACATTTTGTTTTCCTGTTTTTCTGTTCAAGTTCTAGCTGCCTGATGAGGTCATAGCTGTTGAATAATGATTATCACTGAAATATATATAGTAGCGAATATGAATAAACGAAGTTAATTATAACCTTGACTTACATTACACTGGAGTTAACAGACCCACCAGCACACTTCGTTGAGTGCTCTAGCCTGCATACTGAAGTGTCGGTAATCAACCAACACATGCTCATATATATATACATTTGTTAGGTTTGTAACAACAGTTACAGGTGGTGCGCTGTTCAAAGCACCCAATGCTGTTACGAGGTCCGTTTCGTTTGGGTTGTATTCCAGGGGCACGGCTGTAGTGTGGAGACAGTAGATATATTTATAAAATTCGAAGTCAGTGTTGTAGTATATGTACAGACTTTATTTGCATATTATAATTGTTTCGATATCGATCAGCTCAGAGTACAATCAAGGTGATGGGGCCTGACTCTCTTTCGACATCTCGTCAGATATATGAGCAAAAACACATCTAAACAGTTTAGATGTGTTTTTGCACATATACGCTCACATATTTGACGAGATGTTGAAAAAGAGCCGGGCCCCGCCACTTTGATTATAACCTGAGTTGATCGCTATCGAAACAATTTTGATATGCAAATAAAGTTTGTGCATATGCTGCAAAACTGAGATTGAATCATATATATATCTATATCTATATATATCTATATAATCTCTCTCTCTCTCTCTCTCTCTCTCTCTCTCTCTCTCTCTCTCTCTCTCTCTCTCTCTCTCTCTCTCTCTATATATATATATATATATATATATATATATATATATATATATATATATATATATATATATATATATATACATATATATATATACATATATATATATATATATATGTGTATATCTTATGTTAACTATTTTCTCATTTTGACGCTATAGTCACATATATGTTATGGAATACTGTTAGCTTCTCGCTACAACAATTTCTATACTTTTCATTTATATATATATACTCGGATTTATTTCCTAGAGTGCTTAAATTATTTGTGACTAATCCCGGTATTAAAAAAAAAAGACCGCCATGATATTGCTTTTTGCTGAACTCCTTTTGTAGAGTTTTATTTCGGAATGTTTTTGACTGTTGTTTCATATAAACAAACATTTGCCTCATTCTGACGTCACCAGCCCTGTTTTTCCACATGTGCGTTTATTTTAATAATCACGCATGATGTTAAACTAGCCTGCTTTTAAATTCCCTTTTTGGCATATTACCAGTGAGACCTTGGTTACCATGTTAAGCTCTGCTGATGAACGAAATCCAACTGTGACCATCCCCACTGAAAGTTTTCGTGAAATAGTCTTTTCAAGACTATACAGATACAGAGCATTTGAAGTTGTCCCAAATTGAAGGTTGAGTACTTTAGACTTTGTTTTATCATGAGTTAAGGCTCTATTGATTTTTCCCTGGATTTCTCTAAACTCTGTTGGATAAATCTATATCCTGATTCCTTTTGAATTGAGTCTGAATTATTTTTCCCATATCTTATGTTAACTATTTTCCCATTTTGACGCTATAGTCACATATATGTTATGGAATAACTTTTCGCTGCAACAATTTCTATACTTTTCATTTATATATATATATATATATATATATATATATATATATATATATATATATATATATGCTTTTACCATATAGGGCGAGGTGCGAATGCATGTCGAGATTTGAACTATGAACGTAAGAGAAAGCTATATAACACTGTAATGATATTTTTAGACCAGTGTTTCATACAGATGTTTTGATTTTTTGTTACCCCTGTGATGCTAATAAGATATTGATTGACTGATTGATTGATTATTCATAAACTGACAAGAAAAGAAAACGAAATACAATTATTCAATTTAGCCATTGAATTTCTTTAAATTATTGTAAAACATTCAATAATTGTCCATACATGAAAGTTGTCATTGTCATTGAAATTCCTGTGAGAGAGAAGGCTGTATTAGCTTTCTTTTCACTGTTAATCCACATCGAAGTTGCAAACTACTTAGGCGATAATGAAATGGGAAATATCTCATTAGCGAATGGCTAATCACATAATTTCAAAGCATATGGGCCGACAGACGTTATCTAAAAAGAAGTGACATGAGAGCTCTCATAAACATTATATTATTTTTGTATAAATATAATGTGTGGTTGTGTTTGCCGATTGGTGGCAATGAGTCAGCTAGTTTGGTAGGCAACACACTGTGCGACAATCTTTTAACTATATTGAGTCATATATTTTCATCTCCGCAATTCCCGGTTGTAGCCAAAATAAATGAGGCTTATTCGTTACCCTGATAAAGCTTTTAGTGGCAAGCCAAGAATTTATAAATTGCGTACGAATTTTCAGTGATGCTTTACGTGTGCATATGAGGTTTTCAGGCGACCAAATGTAAAAATATTTTATAATAAATAAAGCCGCCAACGTTTCAAACTAAATATTAACGTCATTAAAATGATTATACTTATATAACATAATTGTTAAACACAAACTACAAGGTATTTCGCTATTCCTTTTAAAGCAAATAAAAGACGAATCATGGAATCAATACCTGTATCAAATTCTATGAAATCAAACTTATGCTATAAAAAATGTATACTGTAGTTATATTGTAAATACAGAATTGCGAAACATTGTGAAGATAAACAAATAAATATCGAGTTTTGGAGTAGTTCTAACATATCCTAGTTAATATTTTAATCGGATCTGCGTGAATGGGAGGTACAACCATAGATAGTATGAATATGAATAACGTTTCAAAATGTCAATGAACTTTTTTTTGCAAATAATTTATAAAATAGCACTTATGGTTCATGTCCAATATGATGTGAGTGAATTCCTTCCATTCATAATGTGGAAGGAAGCATTGGTAGAAGGACGTGCAGGATACATATATCTAGTCTTTTTTGTGTTGTTTATAAATTCAAGTAGCTAATGACGCGTGAATTAATACTTAATACCATGGTAAAGATTGATATTTTCTTTATTAAGAACTTATTCGTGTCTTGGCACGCTGGATTCATCTTATGTGCTCACAAGTCATTTAATGACCTTGTGATTATACAGAAAAAACTCCAGAGTAACAAAATTAAAAATACATACATACACACACATACACACACACAGACATACATACACGCGCGCACACACACATACACACACACATACATACATACACGCGCGCACACGCACACACGCACACACACACACACACACACACACACACACACACACACACACACACACACACACACACACACACACATATATATATATATAATAAAGAAGAGAGTCGGTTTTAAATGTAAATCCTCTATTTATTGTATACTCCTGTTATACACATTTGATAATACTTTAAGGAGCACAATTCATAGAGTGCTTTACGTCTGTTTACAACTAACGTCGGTGGATTATGTGATCATCTAACTTTTCTTAACTTTAATAATATATATATATATATATATATATATATATATATATATATATATATATATATATATATAGTAATAATAATAAATTTGAAGTCTAAAATCCAAAGAGGGCTCGATAAGGATAAATATATATCAAATATATAAGAACCGTAGAGCAAATATTTATTAAAATAACAGATTAAAGTTTAAGCAAAGAATCGCTGCTTTCACCCTTAACGGGATCTTCTGAAACTAACAAAGTCAATCTGTAAACGCAGAACTGGATATGTAAAAAAACGTTGCAACCGGAGGAAGACAAGTATCGTCTTCCTGTCTTTCTCCGGTTGCAACGTTTTTTGAAATATCCAGTTCTGCGTTTACAGATTGACTTTGTTAGTTTAAGAAGATCCCGTTAAGGGTTAAAGCAGCGATTCTTTGCTTAAACTTTAATCTGTTATTTTAATATATATATATATATACCCGTATCTGGTTCACGAACAAAAAGAGTACTCACTACCCAAGTAGAGTTTAAATATTATGGCTAAGTTGTGAGTCTTGTTGATGTAGAGTTTTATCTGCGTGTATTCAATGGGTTAGTGAATGCGCAGGTAAAACTCCTGAGTAGAAAGACTCATGGCAACATGACCTTCCGAAAGTATAGCTATATATATATCTATGTATAAGAAGAAACAGGGGCTGTGTACTTGTTGGATAAGCTGTACTTATAAATAAGAGGAAAGCATGAGCGGGAGAACATTTTCCCTCCTCAGTTGTCTGCTGGGGATCATGGATATTTCTACGCATCCCAGTGAGTCAATAACTAAAGGAAGTTATTGGGAAAAAAAGGGAGAGAGCGAAAAATATATATAACAGAAGGGAAAAGGGAAGAAAAGGAAAAAACAGCAGAAAAAAAAAAAACAGGGAACAACAAACCAAAGAGGGAAACCCAAAGCGCATGTGTATGAGCAACTGGAAGAGAGAGAAAAAATTAATGTCAACATCAACTACTGAACTTAAGTTCCAGGCTGTGTGGACGAGAAAAAAAAACACGTCTGACCTCCGCATAATGAACATTATTTTCCCGAAGATGGTTAGCGAATTCTCATATAGCTTTGAAATATCATTGCTATTATTTAAGAAATGAATTGATTAAATTATAAATATTTACTCTATTAAAAACTAA
>OZ024740.1:179316074-179333574 GCA_964016885.1 Eledone cirrhosa
ATCTCCCATCTTCCTAACACCGAAATTCCAAATCTCAATCAACAATGCTTCCCATCAAGTACTCTAAAATAATCAAACTAGTAGTAGACTACTTTGGACTGATACCATAATCTTTGACCTCAAAAGGATGCACCATTTGACTTCGGCGTTATTTGAACTTAGAATGTCGAGAATTGAAACATATGACAAGCATTCTCTGTAAATTCTTTGTCAATTTATCAGCTGAAATATCGCTATAATCAAACACTTAAACGTGTGTGTGTCCTCTTTGATAATGTTATTTGAAAGATTGTCTATGTAGTTTTTACGGCAACTTTACATTACATTTTCAGGGACAAGTGTAAAATTGAATGGTTAATATATATTTATAACAGGAAAGGAGAATTCATATATAAAGGATATATGAACGTATACCCTTTAATATTTTAACTTTTACTTTTGATTCCTTTTTCAATTCAATTTCACTCCTTACTAATTTTCAGTTTTACATCCTATCTACATTGCCGTGAGATTTTTGATTGCATCAAAATATATCAAACAGATTTCGTAATACGATTGTTTCAGATGTGGCGGTTGATGGCTGGTTGATTGTTTGGATGGATGATGGAGTTTTATTTTAATATAACATTTGATGTTTGTCAAAGTTGTTTGAAGACGTTTGCGGCATTGATCGAGGACAAAGTAACACTCTTTGAATACCTTGTATGATCCGACAATAAAACCGAAACTGTCGAGAGTATTTCAAGATATATTGTGGCTATAGTGTGAAAGTGTGAAATAGATGGATGGATATATATATATATATATCCATCCATCTATTTCACATATATATATATATAAAGAATGAGAGGAGGAGAGAGGAAGGGATAGATATAGAGATAAAAATAGATAGATAGTTAGATAAGGAGCTAGAGAGGGAGGAACATAGGTAGGGAAATCGTGTGATAGGGTGTTCTCTAAGCGACATTCATACTGTTTAGATACGGCTATTGAAACTAATGATCAAACGGAATTCTTCTATAAATCCCTTTGAGGGACAAAAGAAGATATGAAACTGACAAGTCAAGGCATTAATGTATCAATGTTATTATACAAAAGTACGCGGATAACTCAGATTTGTTATGAATTTTTCTGTCACCATAAACGAACACAGTAAATTTAAATTGATAGAACTTTGAATAGTTGAAATCGCATAAAGAGATATATTTCTATAATTCTAGATATTTGGTTTGATCTACAATGCTTCAGAATAAAATGAATCAAGTATAAGGCTCTAAAATCGACGATTATCACCAAGTTATATTACTGCTATGTACGTTGAGAAGTACTTTGATTGAGTCAGCAATTAGGACCATGTATCGCTTTAAAAAACACCTGCTTATTTTGTGTTGATATGACAGAGTACAAAATAGTCTGTATTTTGTAACGACAAAAGTAGGATGTCATGGTATTTATAATTTATTCTAAAGATTTATTCTAAAGACTTTGTAGACAACATTCACAATGTTAGTGAAGTGAAGTACTGGGAACAAATCTCAAATTATAAATAGTTTATTTACTTGTACTGGACTCATCTATGTACTAATAATCTATATAAGGTTGCTCATGAATACCAGATTGTTGGAATGTGTTGTAGAACAGATCTTAATGCGATCCTTGCCTGAGAGGATTTGCATTTTGAAGCTTAAGAAACTGAAAGGAAAGCCTCTCTGGGGGATGCAAGCTTATGTGTCAAATGAAAATTCTAAATATACATCCTTTGTCGAAGTCACTGCAGCGTTATATATTAAGAGAATCATACGTTAATGCACATATATGTATAAGCAGCCCTCATTCTGCCAGGGGTGCTTTACCAGTGGCAGAACCCGCCTGCATTGACGCCGGCTGTTCGTACTCGAAGTCCATTGGCTATGCATTCACTGTCAGCAGTGCGTTAGCACCGACCATTCGCTTTCATCATCTTTTTGATACGCAAGTGTCGGCTCCCACTGGCGTCGACTGTTTGACATCACCACTAAACATATAGCCACATAGACCAATACACAAATATTATGAAAGAAGCAAATTACATCACAATAACAATAACTGTATTTAAACAATTGACATTACACAAACCTAAACCTGAAATTCGGTGATTTCTGAGGATACCTCAGTAAAAGAATATACATTCGTATTCTTATGGAAACACACAATTAACCAGAGGAAGAGATCAGCCGTAAGTCCTTCAGCGAGTAAGATTATTCACTCATTTTCTCCTCCTCACCGAAACATGGCCTTACTCCGAATAGGTAGTGTGAATGCATTTAAACTGGGGTCGGCTTAGAAGGAGGATCACCTGCTCAACGACATTAGATCACTAACATACATGTGGTGGTTATGCGTAAGACAAGATTTCTGGCAGCAGAGCGGGAGGATTTTCAGATCTTTGAACCCGGAAGCGTGGCACTGTGACGAAATGATCCATCAAGGGGACCATATTTATAATTTTCGGGTCATAATTAAGCTAATCGCACAGTTCTAGATTTTACCCAAGGTGTTAACATAGAGTTTGGCTTGTCGTGGATCGTCTGTAAGGCGGCTGTGGACATAGCCATTCTAAACCGAGCCATTCATGATAATTTCTGCCTTATGCGATACATCATAGTGAGGATGGCTAAACTTGTGATAACGACGAACACGATACTTGGCGGCTGTCCCCATGGAAGACATTTTCTGAACCCTTTTCAGTGAATGGATTGCTACAATGTTGAGTGACATCTGCTCAATGGTCAGAGTGAACGGTTACCTATCACAACAGTTCAATATCATGTGATTGTTCAACCAAACTAGTCCTTGCTCGTTCCACATGTATGTACTGACTAGATTAACCTATGCACACATTTGAACGTCAAAGTGAAGCTAATAGTAGTGACACTTTGACATTTTCTTCTTACATTTATATTGAATGTAATCGTATTATGCGCACTGTTTTCTTTATATATTTTCCTGTAAACATTGTTATATATCGATACACATACACAGAAACACCCTTTTAATAGTTACAATTAATACACCACGAAACAACTACCTATTGGCTGCATTTCCAATTCACATCTTGATGCTGACCGTCAAACGTCTATTAGTCTCGTTGATTTCGTTACCAACTGGACAAACACTCAACGCACATTCACGAGGAAACCGAGGACGGGGAGAGATTGAAATATATTAAATTGGCATAGATTGAAAAAGAAACAGGGAGGTAAGATAGAGAGACAAGGTAATAAGTATTATAATACATTAACAAACGCCAAACTGTCAAAGAATTACGTTTTAGCAGATACAAATACAAAAGATCTAGCAAAAATCGATTACTAAAATAGAGAAAACGCAAGGAAACATTCAAATGAATGAACTAACTGTTTTTAGATTGCAACCGATTGTTACTATTAAACTGAATAAGACATAAAGGAGCAATAGAAATAAAATGTTGAAAAACAACATACGAATACTTAATATATAATCAAAAACTAAAAATATAAACCAGTAAGTATTCGAGAAAAGAAAATGGAAAATTATACACACACACAATTGCATACGCGCACATATACACAATACATAGATTCAACCACACAGCTAGGCATATAAGTATATATATAAGCATGTATGTATGTATCTGCTGTTGGATGTATAAAACTAAGTATCTATGTATTTCTGTATGTATTTATGTATGTATTTATGTATGTGTGTGTATGTATGTGTGTATTTATGTATATATGTATGTATGTGTGTATGTATGAATGTATGTATAGTATATTTTTATTTATGTATTTATGTATGTATTTATGAATGTATGCATGGTATAGTATGGTATGTATGTATTTATATATATAAGTATGTGTGTATGTATGCATATATGTATGGTATGTAGATATTTATGTATTTATGATTGTATGTATTTATGTATGTATTGAATGGTATGGTATGGTATGTATGTATGTATGTATGTATGTATGTATGTATGTATGTATGTATGTATGTATGTATGTATGTATGTATGTGGGTCGTTGGCGACTAAACTGGCAACCCCACCAAGGTTTCTTGGTGAGGAGGGTGACTTTGGACATCCTGCAGGACTAAACACAAAACCTGTCAAAGGGCAAAGGAGCTCTTAAGAGTCAATGGCCATCCAAAATCACCGGGAGAGATGACCACTTAGCCTTTGTCAAGGCAGAATTCTAGGAGAAGGAAAACTCTGATATAACACCTGCAACCCTGATGGTATCCAATGATGTTGACTTGTTCTTCTTTTTGGTAAATATCATCTTGGTTAAGAGAGTGGGACTGGCTTTGTGCAGTGCCTTTGCTCACTATAAAAGTTTCACGGCACAGGCATTGCTTCATATCTGGAGATCTCTCTGCACTTGTCATCACATTTTACCATGGGCCCAGCACTATGTGTCAATAATTGTCACAAGTGAAGTGTTTGTACCAGAGTTTTCAAGTCGCTGGCTGGACTAAAAAGTCACACTTGTTCAGCGCATCGGTAGGGGTTCTCCTACATGGATATAAAGTAGTGGCCGTACTCGAAAACGAGTTGGCAGCCACCATGTATGTATGTATGTATGTATGTATGTATGTATGTATGTATGTATGTATGTATGTATGTATGTATGGAGCGTTTCCATCAGATGTGTCTCAGGCGGATCCATGGCGTTCGCTGGAGGGACCACATCAGTGATGTCGAGATTTTGGAAAGATCTATGTGTGACAGTATAGAAACTCTTGTGCTTAAGCAACGACTCCGTTGGAGTGGTCACCTTGCCAGGATGAAGGATTCTAGAATACCAAAACAACTCTTTTATGGAGAGTTGGTTAAAGGAAAACGACCGCCACATAAACCAAAAAAGAGGTATAAGGATTCCTTGAAAGCCTCTCTGAAAGACGCTAACATCTCTGCTGATACATGGGAAAATATTGCTGCTGATCGTAATAAATGGAGAAAGACTGTATATGAGGGAAAAGTTGCCTTTGAGGCATCTCGAATCGCATAAAGAGAAAGTAAAGCGGGATGTAAGGAAGGGCATTGCTGTTGCACTTCCAGACGGCGAGGGTCCTCCTATGGTGCTGACATGCAGCGTCTGTGCGAGACTCTGCCTAAGCAAAGCTGGACTCGAAAGTCATCTTCGCAGTCATAAAGTAAGACCAGTGGTTGACTACCAGGCTGCTGTTGGAGATGCTACTCATCATGCTTGCCAAACATGTGGTAGGGAATGTAAACCAGCAGGAGGGCTCAAACAACGTGCAAAAGTACATGAACTCCAACCTCAGCCGGCTATTCCCCGTGAATGTTTTGGTTGCCGACTCTGTTCAAGACATTTTAGATCATTGGCTGGGCTAAAAAAGCCACATTCGATCGCAGAGCTCTTAATTGCTATCGTGTTTATGTGTGTATAGATATGTTTGTGTGTGTGCGTGTATGTGTATATATATATGTATATGTATATTATTATTGTTGTTATTATTATTATTATTATTGTTATTAATGTATGTGTGTGTGTGTATGTGTGTGTGTATATGTGTATGTATGTGCGTATATATATATATATATATATATATATATATATATGTATATTTATATATATATATATATATATATATATATATATATATATATATATATATATATATATATGTATATATATATTTCTTTTTTTTAAATTTTTCTTTTCTTTTTTATTTATTTATTAATTTTATTTTATTTTATTTATTTATTTTTTCTCCTCGTGCAATGGCCATACTCGATAACGACGGGGCAGCCATCATCATGTATGTATGTCTGCATGTATGTATGTATATGTAGAAATAAATATATGTGTAACTGTTAAGCTATATCTGTTAAACAAACCTATATCTGGAACTGTCTAATGTTTCAGAATATAGCAAGGTGTTAATTAAATAATTATTTACTATCGAGTGTTTCCTAAGAAATATTTAATAAAAGTCATTTATACTCGATAATTCATTTGTCTATTATCTATCTGTTAGCTTTATTTAACTCAATAGTAAAACGTTTGACATTGTGCAAATGGAATGTCTGAGGTGTTCGAATAGGAGCGTAGATAGTTGAAAAAAGAATGCAAAGGTGGGGTGGGAGGTGGGGGTGTAAATATTAGACGAAGTCTGGAAAGAGAAAGCGTGAAATGAAGCGAGAGTTAGACACACACACACTCATTCATCCCCCCCCCCCCACGACACACATATATATATATATCGTATATATACAACAACTATATATGCGTATGGGAATGTATATATATATATAACATTTAAATGTCGAGTTAATTTGTATTCACCATTCCATCTGTAGGCTTTATATATCCCCTAAATTTTAACACATAATATTCATGTGCATATCTCTACTTACTGTTATATATATATGTATAGGAAAATGTTCAAGACCCCGACGGCAGAGCTCAAGCCGTTCCGACGGCTAGCCGTCGAAAAGGCTTCGTTATATATATATATATATATATATATATATATATATATATATATATATATATATACTTAGGGTAAATATTGATGCAATTCAATTCAAGCACTCAACGTAATTTTTCCACATAGGACTGACGGAGTATATATCGAATAAGAAAAAGCGAAGAAGTTTCAGATGTTAAAGTCCTTTAATAATAATGCTGTGATACATATTTCAATGACAACAGTGGCGACACGGTTCAGTGCGCCCAGTGCCGTGACATCATCAGACAGCTTGTTACATAATACGGTTATGTTTCCGAACAATCCAAATTGAATCGACATGGGAACAAACAAAGCGTGTGCTCTTGAGTTCTTCGCCCGTTCCTTTGTGAGTCCCAATTCACCCCCACCGGTCTGCGCAGGCGCAAGTCAGAAGGAAGTTGACCATCAACTACCGCAGAGTTCTACGAAACTCGCCTAGGCAGGTCCCCCTCTCAACCAAACAATGACCCCATCCAGACCTGTAATATGACACGGTTATAGCTTACTGCTAGCCACACTGTTAGTGGCAGCCGGCCGAAAGCTAGTGGGGGTGGGAGAGTATGAGTATCAATAGGTCTCAATACTACCCCTAAGTTAAACATGGACAGTAGAATTGACCATCAACCACTAAGAGAATATATACTTATTTCTAGGTATTATGGTTCCACAGTGGAAATTATGAATGAGAGCTGGAAATTAACACTAAAAATTAAAAATCAACCGATACAGTGGAGAAGCGAAGAACGAGCCATCAGTTACACCCGGAAATTCCCTCTACCATGGGGATGGACTACACACACTGGAAATCCCTGATACTGGACAGACATAAAATTATAAACTAACTTTCGATAGGATCAATACGCGGAAATAAAAACAACGATAAACCCCTATTTTCCGGCAGAACATTGCATCTGCACAGAGGCCTTGAACAGAAGCCCCCTCACTTCACCTGATAAGAAATCTTTATATGGAAAAATTGACAATCATATTAACCACATATACCCTCATTTCCATGCAGTTTAACTTCTTCGCATATGTTTCTCATATATATCTCCTATCTCATTTTTACATATGTATCTCCTATCTCATTTTGCATCTATGTATTTTATGTATCTTTTGTATTTTTTGTGTATGTCATACTTTGCATTTTTTTTTTGTTCCATGTGATAGAGATATTAACTATGTATTCGCCTAACTACTACGCTTCATACTGTACGGTACTATCGTTCCATATGTAGATAATATATCTGTAACATTGATCCCACTTTCAAAACTTCTTACTATAACTTAAACATCTCCCTATTTATTAGTGATTATATGTACATATATTTTTTACTTACTTCAATCTAGATTCTAACTCGTAATTTATTTAATTTTTGATTTTTGATTTTTAATTTTAGTGTTAATTTCCAACTCTCATTCATAATTTCCACTGTGGAACCATAATACCTAGAAATAAGTATATATTCTCTTAGCGGTTGATGGTCAATTCTACTGTCCATGCTTAATTTGGGGGTAGTATTTAGACCTATTGATACTCATACTCTCCCACCCCACTAGCTTTCGGCCGACTGAAACTAACAGAGCGGCTAGCAGTAAGCTATAACCGTGTCATATTACAGGCCTGGATGGGGTCATTGTTCGATTGAGAGGGGAACCTGCCTAGGCGAGTTTCGTAGAACTCTGCTGCGATAGTTGATGGTCAACTTCCTTCTGACTTGCGCCTGCGCAGACCGGTGGGGGTGAATTGGGACCCACAAGGGAACGGGCGAAGAACTCAAGAGCACACGCTTTGTCCGTTCCCATGTCGATTCAATTTGGATTTCCTCGAAAACATAACCTTATTATGTAACAAGATGTCTGATGATGTCACGGAACTGGGCGCATTGAACCGTGTGGCCACTGTTGTCATTGAAATATGTATCACAGCATTATTATTAAAGGACTTTAACATCTGAAACTACTTCGCTTTTTCTTATTCTATATATATATATATATATATCCAAAATTAAATTAAGTGTCTCATGTCTGAGAGGCATGCGCCATATCCATTGCAGAATAAACTCAAAGATTCCAATGAATAGATCCGACCATTTCATATCAACTAGAAATATATTGACATATGTATATATAAAATGAACATATGAAACAATCACAGGGAATAATTTGTAAAGTATGTAAGCACACATCGCTAGGTAGGTAACTAATTAAAGTTTAACTAGAACTTCAAATATAGATACCTTTTAAAATGATTAATCTCCTTTCTATATATTTCTTTAAATAAAAAATATATTTCACAAATTAATCGGTAAATCACAGTAGTCAAACACACACACACACACACACACACACACACACACACACACACACACACACACACACATATATATATATATATATATATACAAGAAAGTACTTACATAGAATCATTTGATAAAATATATACAGTATTTCCTCTCCCAATCAGCATAATCAACCACACAAAAAATCAATTAAACAAGGCTATAAGATTAAAAAGCACCTAACAATAAATAAATAAACGATAGGTATTTTATCCGTGATCAACAGCCACAGAATATTTACCCAGTATGTCTAATAGCCCGTGGAAATCGATTAGATATATAGCTAACCATACACAATTAGGTACAAAATCAAAGTTAGAAGAAATATATATATATATAATGAAAAGTCGAAGCGGCTTGATCTCTGCCGTCGTGGTCTTGAACATTTTCCTATATATATATATATATATATATATATATATATATATATATAACGAAGGAAATGTGGTAAAGAACCAGATGGACCATAACGCACCAAAGTACACAATACTTAGGGTAGTAGAGTGGGTAATAGGAAAGAGTAGGACCCCAACGGCTGAGCTCAAGCCGTTTCGACGGCTAATTCTGGACTAAATGAAAATGTTTATCCTGGTACATGATTAGCCGAGCTTCTCAGGGGGTAATTCCATATATGGTAAAAGTGATTGTCACAAGGATTGGTCAAAAGTTTGTTGTTGAGACACATAATTCTATCATGGCAATTTGTGGGAGGAAGGGGTAGCTGAACCTGCCAGTAGAAGAAAGAGGGAGAGGGAGGGGAGGAAACCACAGCAGGATCCTAAGGGAAGGAGGTGAAGAAAGTATACTAGGGAGGGGGAGGCGGAGGAAGTAGAAACAGTAAGTAAATCAATATGGAGTAAATATATAGAAGAATAATAAGAATGTTAAAAATATAAACAATTTCTGGTTACTATTCCCTTACCACCATCATCAATCTTATATTTAAGTAACAGCCGTACTAAGAGTGGGAAATGAAATTTTGTTTCATTTTACCCGTTTATCGTTTTCGGTGCACCCGGCCGATTAACCCACTTGATATGCAAATTGGGCTACTCAGCCGTTAATATGCATAAGGTAAGTATATACGTTCAACAATCTGGCAGGAAGGTATACGTTGCTGACGATAGCTAACAAGCTTGAAACTAGTACAGCGTTCTTTTGTCAGTGTTGAACAAACGAGCAACGATGGTTGCTCGACACTACGGCTTAATACGGGATGTTTGTTTACAAACACCGAGCCTTATAATAAATGTTCGGTGAATCTATACGTACATATATATATGTGTGCATGTATGTATATATATATACATACTACTGTACGTCTGTATACATATATGTATGTACGTGTACATACTTATATATAATATATATTATATTATATTATCAATTTATGTTCATATACGGGGAAAAAACCATGCAAGAGGAATCAAAACTGTGACTTAATCTTCAAGCTATTGTTATATATATGAATTTCTCATTGTCCCAATGTCTTAATTCATTTGGGCAGTAACACTTAAAAGTGTAAAATAAAAAAATCTTCTAAAAGGAGGTGGTTATTGACAAACAACCATTTAGAATAATAGTTAAGCACTTGCTTTGCAATCGAGGTGTTCGGTTCATCGCACGTGTCACTGTTCACCTTTCTTTCGTTTCCAAGTTTCCTTTACTCGATTTTCAGCTATTATTTATAATGATCGACTGTCGCCATAGTCATTTACGTCGGAACCACTACATTCCAGTGTTAACATGTGTGTGTGTTGTTTTCGTGTGTCAGTGTGTGGTGTTTGTGTGTCAGTATGTGTGTGAATGTGTTCTTTACGCTAAGCTTGTGTCTTTCTCTCATATATCTCTGCCACTTTCAGAATGGAACGTTTTATGCCTCCCGTCCTTTTCCCGAATCTCTGCTCTTTTCCCTAAAGTCAATTTCAGTAAGGAAGCTAAAGGGCTGTGACTGGAATGAATGGGCGACTGTCAATCTTATAGAAAAACACCTTGCTCGGACTTGTGCGTTGGAGCGGAACTTTCTAGGTGCAAAACCCGATGTCATATCTGACCTAAGGGCGTTTTAGTCATAAATACCAATAAAACGTTGTTGTTGGTCACGGCTAGAATGACTTTCATCATAGATCTGCAGTTAAGTAACACCTGGTAAACAAGCTGATTTTACACAAAATAATAACATTAACATCCAATGGGTTATTTAGTTCTGGCGCATATATGCATAGGTCATCAGTAAAGGCCATTGTGGGAAGATGTACATTCATTACTGCAGGAATAGTAGAATTAGTAGTAGTAAAAACCATAGCAGTAATAGTATTACTAGTAGTAGTAGTAGTGGTGGTGGTGGTGGTAGAAGTAGTGGTAATGGTGGTGGTGGTGGTAGTGTAGTAGTAGTAGTAGTAGTAGTAGTAGTTAGTGTCGTTGTTGTTCTTGTCGTAGTAGTAGTTGTGGTTCTAGCTGTAGGTATAGCAGATGGAAAACTACTTCAGTTGTAGTTGACAGCTGAGATTTTAATTTAGTTGGCTAACTGCCAGCAAGGTGTCAGCGAAATATCCTAAAAAATCCCAATGAATCGATAAATTAGGCCTTAGGTTCTTAACCTGAAAGTTAGCTCCTGCTGTGAAATGTCTCAGAGGTATAACTAAATCCAGTCTTACAGACAGAATACATAAAATTAAAGAAGTTATACGTCTGAAGATTAGTTAGCAATTTGTTTTTTGCTTTTGGTTTTGTTTTAATTTCATTTTTGTAATAGTATTTTTACTTATTTTTTCTTCTTCTCATCTGTACATTGGCACAAAAATAAGTTTTAAATTCTATATTTTGAATATTGTCTGAATGAATGTATTTATTTACTCATTATCTTTATATCGACGCTGAATTGCCGAATGGTTTTAGAAATGAACTTCGCCACTATGAGGTCCCAGGTTCGGTCTCATTGCGTGTTGTTTTATTTTTCAGAAAAAAATATTTTAAAGTTTTGGTTCGAGCTAATCACTGTAAGTAGAATTGAAAAGACAGCAATTTTACAGAATCCAGTCAGATTAATTGATCCTTTAATGCCAGTGTCCATCCTTGTCACACATTATGTTATGCCGGATCTGTTCTAGAGTTACGTCAGGGGAATGCTCAGAGTTAATTTCATGAAAAGGTAGTTTAGTTGATCGAACGACTAAATGTTCATAGTTGAAACATAAGGAAATATACTATATTTATATGCATTTATTTCAGTGGTGAATTGCTAGGTTTATTAGAGCATCGGATTATGCCATTGTTGTATTTACTGGGACTGTCTGCATCACTCAGTTCAAATCTCGTCGAACTCAATAAAGTATTTATCCAGTACTGTGATTGATTTCTTCTGTTTATCATTATCGATATTTGGACGCCATGCTTTCTAGCATAATTACGTCCCTTTACAGTCTGAGTTCAAATCCCGCCGAGGTTAACTTTGCCTTTCATCCTTACGAGGTCGATAAAATAAAGTACCAGTAATTTACTGGATAATTGCTGGCCTTGTGCCTAAAGTAGAAACAATTATCTATATTATACACAGCGCGGTTGATTGGCAGTATGGGTAGAGCGTAGGACATCATGCTTCGTGGCATAGTATTACGGCCTTTTACTTTCTGATTTCAAATCCCACCGAGGTTAGCGTCGCCTTTCATCCTATGGGATAGATAAATACAGCACCAGTATTGCACTGGGGTCGATTTAATCGACTTTATCCTCCTCTTCAAATTGCTGGCCTTGTGCCTAATGTAGAAACAATTATCTATGTTACACACGGTATTTTTGGAAAAGTTCCTCTGTGGGCAGACCTGGTAGGTCTAGATTCCCAAGACACGTTGCATGTTCTAACTCGACAGAATCGTTTAAACAAAATACTCTCATAAGTCTCAGTACATATCTCTATTCATGGATTATGATATTCATGGATTATGATATTCATGGATTATGTTATACTTTATTATGTTCATGTTAAATAAACACACATTGGTTTCATGCGTCGTTGAGAGATAAACATTGCTTCATTATATTTTCGTTACATTATACTCCCTACCGATAGATAAATGTAACCTTGTTGCTCATAAATTATATGCAAAGACTTTTAATCCAGATATTATTCTTCGTACCAGAGAAAGTTTCAGATAAATATCTTTGGATCTAAATTTCTTAATTTATTTGGTTAAAAAACAGACACATCAATAATTAAAAGAAAAACAAAAGAAGTGTGCATTTTTGAAATATTTTCTTCAAAAGTTTTCTGTTTCCGTTGATGCCAAATAAATATCTTCATTTACATTATAATATATTAACAAAAAAAAAAAATGTTTTTAATTACTACTAGCTATTGACTTAATTTTACTGATCAAAAGTACATTGGTATTGTATTGCATAATTAAAGTCAAATGTAATTTATTGGTTATTTCCACATAAATTAACATATCCGTTATACTTAATGCCAGTTGTCTAACGATTCTCTAACAGGATGTTTCGATATCTATGTGTGAAATATTTTACTAAATTATTTTGTCCCCATAAAAAATCGAAACAATAGTAAATAATAAATCATGTGCAAATGCCCCTCTTTTTCCGTCCAGGGGAGTTATACGCCTCATTATTACACCACATTGCATAGTCAATGTTACGGTGAAGCTTCTATTTCGATTCCAATAATAATTCATATATTTATATAATTCATCCTTTTAATCAGAGATAAATATGTTAATATATACAGTCACTTGTATGCATTTAAAGAACAAATTAACTGCCAGCATTCTGATATAAAACTGCTTAAATAACTCATTTGCAGCTACTATGTTTGATTTAACTGCATGCAATATTAATCCTGTAATATTACAATCTTTTTCTTCAATTTTTTGCTCACACTGGGAAAAATGATACCCTCTCTCTTTTTCTTTGTTCCTCTCTGTCATTTTTATGAACACTATGAATTCATCCATGTATGGTTGCAACTGCGTTCGCTATTTTCTCGTATAAACTGGTAGGATACATATAAACTAAGATCCTATCAACTACATATATATATATATATATATATGTGTGTGCGTATGGGTGTGTGTGTGTGTGTTTGTATATATATATATATATAAATATAAAGCGATGAAGTTTTGTTTACATTTTTCTATTGGTTGCCACAAGGTCAACTATGAATGCTATAGACCTGACTGCTGGAGTCAGGTCTATGGGCATCCATTTCAAGGGACCCCAGCTTTTTAATAAGATGCCAAAGAGTCTGAGAGATCTGCATGGTGTGCATGTGGATGTTTTCAAGAGACATTTCGACACTTTGCTGACCGGGATCCCGGATGAACCCACTGCAAGAGGCGAAGCGAAAATAAGAGAAACTACAAGAAACTCACTTTTGCATCAATGGCCAAATGGCCAACCGGGGAAAACTGGCTGTAGAAAGTGTAGCATCAATAGCGCTTCCCCAGCATGACCTCAGCCTATCGACTGGAACATGTAATAAAGTAATAGAGTAAAATTAAACTTCATAGCCTTTTCGTAATATGTACACTCTGCCTGTGCATCGAGTGAACATATTTGTACCACCACTGAATAATCTATTATATATATACTGACCTAAGGGAAATAGAAATAAATAGATAAATATATACACAAGTACAATAACAACAAACACACACACCAAACAAAAAACACAAACGCCAATACATGCGCAAACAGAGACAGAGACAAGAATAAATAAATAAAATAAAAATGGCGTAGACATTACAAACATAATAGGAGGAACCATAATAGTACCACTGAGGATGTCACAGATGTGTGACGAAAGAACTTTGATAGACAATATATATTATTTATCTGTATTTTTAACCGTTGGTAAAGATAAAGATTGATTGTCAGATAAATTAAATATGGAGATATAAAAGATACAGAAGCGAAAACCAAACCAAACCAAACAGTGAGCGTGCTTTATTATTATTTCTGCCAATATTATAACAATATGACCCTCCCCAAATATAACAATATATATATATTGATATATATATATATATATATTTGTGTGTGTGTGTGTATGTGGTTGTGTGTGTGTGTGTGTGTGTGTGTGTGTGTGTGTGTGTGTGTGTGTGTATTATGTTTGTGTGTGTGCACGTATAATTTCGTGCGCGCAATGTGTACGTATTCTTCACAGAAATCCACCAAGACCTGTATCTCTGAGAGCATAATAACATTCGTCAATTATAAGTTCTTGTAAACAAACTCTGTCTACTACAAGAGTTCAAGCAAATTTGTTAGAAACACTTTTGTAAAAATTTGTTTGAAAAATTTAATATTATTATATTAATTTCTAAAATCTTTCTTTGAAACTGAAATATCTTCAAGATGAAATAAAACACCGAAAGAACAGTTCATACTTTTCTAGATTTTTTTTTATTACTTTTATGAGTAGCAGCTGAATTGCAGTGGTATTATTTACAGTGGTATCAGACATGATTTCTAAATATTCCAAGTGAATAAAGAAAAATATAAGAATTATGAAAAAATAAATTAAATTTGCTATCATATGACGAATGATGTACGGTTGACTAGATGAAACATGCACACACGTGCATACCCACTCACACACAAACGGCCTTACAATTTTATAAATATATGCATATATATATATATATATATATATATATATATATATATATATATATATATATATATATATATATATATATATATATATTACTGGTTTGGGTGAGCTGTAGTGTTTGAGTATAGGTTTCAACATTAAACATCTGTTTTCTAGATTGTGTTACGCGCGTTTCGCAGATGATTGGTTCAAGTTGACCCATAGTAGTTATGGATCCGACTCCAGTTTCGATCTATTCTTCAGACTGGTGATGCCACAAATGATGCGACAAAAATAATCTTTTGTCGCATCACCAATCTGAGGAGCAGATGAATACTGGAGTCGGGTCCGTAACTCCTATGAGTCACCTTGAGCCAATCCCCTGGGAAACGGGCGCAACAGGTCGATACGCAGTAAATATTTTTCATATGTAAAGGAAAGTTCCTCGTTTTTTCTATTATATATACGTATATATATATATATATATATATATATATATATATATATATATATATATAAATTATTAAAAACAATGAATAAAAACAAAGAACAAGTTCCTTATATTAAAAAATTCATCATTTTACGATCATTTCTAGGATATATATGTGTGTTGGTATGTATATCATATAGATCTATGTAAACATTTTACAAACTATCAGAGCAAATATACATACCTTCACATATATATGCTGTCTTCAGAAATAATTTATTTTTTGAAGACAGCATATATATGTGAAGGTATGTATATTTCCTCTGATAGTTTGTAAAATTTTTACATAGATCTATATGATATACATACCAACACACATATATATCCTAGAAACGATCGTAAAATGATGAATTTTTTAATATAAGGAACTTGTTCTTTGTTTTTATTCATTGTTTTTAATAATTTATCTTGACTCTGTTTTCCTGTGATTTTCATCGAAAATTTTTGAATGCATCTTCTCTTTTCATGATATTTGGATTACATTGAGTTCTTCATACGGATTGGACACTACCGTACATTTTGGTAGATTTATCTATCTATCTATCTATATATATATTATGAAGAGAGAGGACACATTAGATATAATTAGTAATAAGATATATCATACCCAACTGCTTCTTTAGTCCCCGACTACGTAGTTTCGTGGCATATTATGCAAAAACACTACATCACAGAGATATAAAATTTTTAAAGAAGCAGTTGGGTATGATATATCTTATTACTAATTATATCTAATGTTTCTTCTCTTTATAATGTATTATATAGCTCTGATACTGAATCAATCTAATCCATTCGGATTGGTTTGTCCCAGTTATTCATAGAGCAACATCGGTTGAGGTTGGTACCACTAACTCAAGGATATATGTGGATATATTCATGTATATGTATGTGTCCGCATGTATCTGTGTGTTTCTCTATATATTGTATATATATATATATATACATCTCACTCACTATGTCTAGTTTTGTAGTATCCCTGAAAACTTTACGCAAGAAATCAAGAAATTCACATAATCTTATTTTGCAACTTCGAGTATAATTAATAGTGCTTAATGGTCTCATCCTTTTGTTTTTAGCACACGAGGTGAGAGGGAATTGGCAAACTTTTATTCAAATGAAATTGTATTTACACTATTCACAACCTCAAGATTAAGCATATAGATGACACTACATTTTATTGTAGTGTCATGTATATGTTTAATGCTTATCTGTGCATTAATGCTTATAGTGACATAATGAAATAGGCAGCGACACAAAATTACAAATTTTAATAAGATTTGATGTATGGCTAGGCAAATATATACATGCATAATAAATCTAATAAAAGATGGTTCAACATGAAAAGAGCTACTTATAAAGAAACAGAAATTTTTAATTAAAAAATTGTATTAAAATGTTTAAACGTAAATATATATATACACACACACAGACGTTCTAGTTCCCTGTGTTTTGGCTTGCTTCCTGCAGATACGCACAGCCAGAGTGAACAGAGATTCATTTTTTCTAAATACCTCTACCCACCATAGTTTTAATGCACCACACCTCGTCCTCTGATTTGCC
>OZ024740.1:179336074-179351074 GCA_964016885.1 Eledone cirrhosa
TAAGGAGTTCGCGTCTCTGAATAAAAGTCACTCTGTCGGTGACTTGTTCTGAATGCTAGAAACAGAATGGGCTCTAAAAGCCATTAAAACGGACCACGTTTTCAGTATATCACACATTAATATTATTGCTATTTAGTACTATGTCAACCATGATCAGGAAAGCCTTTTGCCAAATATGATAAAAAACCGTGACCATTAAATAAATTATAGAAATATAATTGTTTCTACGTTTGGCACAAGGCCAACAATCACCCAGTGGATAACTGGTACTTTATTGTATCGATCCCGTAAGGATGAAAGGCAAAGTTAACCTCGGCGGGATTTGAACTCAGAATGGCAAGGGCCGTAACTCTATACGTCAAAGCATAGCGTCCGACCCTCTACCAATTCTGCCAATCCACCGCCCTTGGATTATAGAAATATAATGTTTGTAAGACAACAATCTGCGAAGTATTCACTGAGAAAGTTAAAATCAATTTAGGAAACCAGCAAAATATATTGTCGGTATATGTTTATATTGACATTGCTGCTGTTATTTAAAAACCATATAAATTCTGAGTCGATTAATATATTTCTTCGCTCAGTATATATCCCACATAAAAAGAATCACTATTAGCATATCTGTAACTGTGAAATTATATACTGTATTATCGGTTATGATATCCACAAACATAATTCATTACTATGGTCTCCAGTATGTTATTAGGGTGAGGAATATTTATTCAACAGAAAGTTTGTCTCCTATCGAAATTAATTTACCACGCGTTATGAAATTATCTAGCATTTTTTATCACAAATATATTAGTAAATATATTACGAATATATACTTACATACATGTATGTATATATGTTTGTATGTAAATCTACTTAAAGGTAAAACGTGTTTCTACTGAAACACATTTGTTACTCTAACTTACATCTCTTCTCGTTCTCGTTCTCCCTCTCTTTCCCTCTGACTCTCTGTACATGCACACAACCACACATACCCTCACCCATACCATCACACACACATATATATATATATGTAGGGAGTGGGAGAGAAAAAGAAAGAAATATATTTAAAAAATGAAGATTAAATGAGACAGAAAACGTGCTGCTGTTATCTTCTTGAATTTCATGACTGGTATTCCGGGTAATTGTATTTTGGTATTCCGGATAATTGTTATACACTGGAGCTAGTTCGGTTTTTTGTGTTTATTTATAGTGTCCATTGTCTGGTTTCTAATATTTTGTTTCATTAGGGCGTAATCTACGTTTGGCACTTCATTCTACAATTCAGTTTTCACGGATGTCATTATTTTTTTTCTTCGCTTTTTAAAATTATTCTACTGCATATATTTTCCCTGTGACCACCTCAGTAGTTGTTCTAATTCAAGGTTCATATAACCTAATTGCATAACGTTTTGCTGAACTGCGTTAAGTTATTCTAGAATTACTTATTCTTTGTTACTTATGAAATAGTGCTTTCAATATTTGTTATATATCATCGTGTCGATATCACCATTCCTGACCTGTTTCTCAAATGTGTCGCTCTGTTCAATTCATATACTTCTATTTCATACACGAAGTTATCGAGAATATTTTTGTGGAGATTGCATCTCCTAGATGATGTCTCTAAACTATTAAATTACTTTTCGTGAGTACGTTTATTGTATCATCCTATTACTATTGGTATTGACATGCCTTCTTGCTGTTATCTGTTCACATATTTATCCTACTTGTACTTTAGATAAGCTTTTAGAAATTAATTTATCATATTATCTGAATGTGAAGCAACGCATTTCGTCTTTTGAGCAAACGTATATGATGTGAAATCTGTTTTTCTTTAGTGCAACAGGAGAAGCTGTTGACATTTCCCTAGGTTTTATTTGTATGAATATTATTCTCCCTTATGTCCCAAATGTGTTCTGATAAAGTCTTTCCATCTCTTTCCATCTGTTGTGTGTTGCGCT
Source organism: Eledone cirrhosa (assembly GCA_964016885.1). NCBI lineage: Eukaryota > Metazoa > Mollusca > Cephalopoda > Octopoda > Eledonidae > Eledone > Eledone cirrhosa. The sequence goes on from OZ024740.1 coordinate 179,338,027, forward strand.
AGCTGCTCCAATGTATATTTTGTGTGAATATATCTCTTGGAACATCTTTACTATAACATCCGACAAAACAACATATGATCAAGTAGCAGAATTATACCATCACCACCAAATAAATGAGAGAATCCCCCCCCCCCCCCTCCACACAAAAAAAAATTTACAATACATAACAAAGGCCACAAAATGAAACGTACACCAAACACACCAGAAAGAGAAATTATCTTGACAGAGTCAATCTAAATATAGCAGGCCCCACCCCAAAGAAAACAACAAAAATACATAATACTAATCACCAAGTTCTGTTCACAACCTATTCAAGAAGAACACAATAACCATCAGCTACAACTGCACACGAAATGACGATTCATATCAGCTAAAGCATAAACAACCATATAGCTAAGAGCAGACAATCCACTACAAATTTCAGACACAACTATAACTGATCGAAACCATTCCCAATAAGCAGAAATTGTCTAAAACGTTTTCCAAGAGGGATAAAAGTACACCTCTTCACACGAATACACGCATACGCACACAAATAAACTCACATAAATATATAGATATGGCAAATTAGCAGAGTTGTTAGGCCGATGGATGGAATATTTCGCAGTAATAATTCCGGATCAAACCGACTCGATGTCAACTTTGCCTTTCTTCATTTCCAGGTTAATAAATAACGTACTCATCCAGTATTAGCGTTAATTCTTCACTCGCCTTTTGCCTTTCCCTATTTCTCTTTCTCTATCTTATTTTCCCATTGCCTCTCTCTTATTTATGACAGTACTCAGTCTTAACACGTACAATACAGGAAATAGTTCAAATACATACCGTCTTACGCAATATAGAGCGGAATGCCCGGCCTCTCTTCCGCTCTAACAAATTATGTAACTGTAAAATTTAGAATAATAAAAAAGCTGAAGCGTATTTGAACTCACCATCCATTAGTGGTAGTCTAATAGCTTGTCTAATCATATATTAAATGTCAAAACAGAATCTAAATGAAAAACAATATATGGTGATAGAAAGACAGAAATTCATAATAGAAATGGTGAACGTGTGTTGAAATAGATTCCATCCGAATGTAACCTATCTAAAATCAAACTTGTGAGAAGCCGGTTATAATAGGGGAAATTTTCTGATACTTCAATCTAATATATCGCACACATGCTGTTCAGTTTTCATACAGAATACTTATGTATGTATTAAGGAATAAGATGCGTATATCGGTTAATCATGAATACTGGGTCGAAGCACAATAGTATAGGCTAAGGATAAGATGACAGGAAATAGATAATTTTCTATCATTTTTGATTAAATTTGTGAAGGGTAAAATAAATTCTTTTTCATTCAGTAGCGAAAAATGAAATGAATCCTTATTTTATACCTTTCGCTGATACATTTCAACATTCATTTTAGTACAATACTTTGGCTTGTATTGAGTTTGTAGTAGTAAACTCTATAGTGTATAGGTAATACAGGAAATACTCGAAGATTGCATACAGTTGGTGTAAACCAATGGGATGAACCACAAAGTAAAGTTAAGTTCCTGACATTTAATATACATGAACAATGCCTCCCTTTTTACAGATGTTTTACGGTCAATCCAGAGTACATCGCATTTTTGAGGCCGATAATGACAATTGCTGGATTTCAATGCATAGTAAATTACGTCAGTGACCTCACTGGAAAAAAAGCCCTTCCTTTTCGGATTTCACACAAATGCTAACATGATTCATCGATATGTACGTATGTATGTGTGGGAGGAGGCCTGCGCACGTACTCTTTACTAAAATGCCCCAAACATCTTGCGTCTCATACAGCCGCGGACAGCCGAAGCTCAGCTCCTGGCTTTCTTGTGTCGGAAATGTTTGGAGCTGACAAAGAAAAAGGGTAAATGTAAGTTACTGATTCCATAAAACACATTGCTGCAGGTACACAGAACTAGCCAGCCTTGGCTACAGTGTCTAATAGAAAGGTAACCTTGATTTAAAAGCCGAGATAGATGCGACTCCTTAATCGGCATTCTTCTATGAGAAGGAAACTCTGAATTGAAAAATGCAGTTTAAGTGATTACTGCTAATTTTGCTTCGGATTTAGAAGGTGACACTCGTGTTGTACAAGAGGTTGTTTATATAATCTATGGTGTACATGTATCTCTTTTGTAAACTTCTCAACTGTAATTCTATCTTACCAGACAATGCAGGCCGGGACTCTGAATTCCTGGCACCATACACACAGTTTTGCAATGAAATATGGGTGTAATATCTAAAGTAAATAATCCATACCATATAATTGTTTCTACTTTTGGCACAAGGCCAGCCATTATCCAGTGCATTACTGGTGTTTTATTTTATCGACCTCGTAAGGATGAAATACAAAGTTAACCACGGCGTGATGTGAACTCAGACCATAAAGGGGCGTAACTCTATGCTGCAAAGCATGGCGTCCGGCCTCCTACCGATACTGCCAATCCACCGCCTTTTTTACCATATAATACGGTTGTATTATAGTTAGCATCACATCGCTTTATCAAAGAAAACTATAACCGTAAAATACACCGTTTATGATGATAATTATGAGGGGATGTTGGTGATGATGATGATGTCGATAACAATGATGTTGTTGATGGTGAAGTGGAGGATGGTAGTGATGATGCCTGTGCTTGTGAAGATAGTTGGTTGTGGAAAGATTTCAGCAAAAACAGAAGTGATAGGAATTTTATTTATCTATGAATTTAGTAATGAGAAAGAATTCAAGAAATTCCTGTCACTGTTCGACTACTACTACTACTACTACTACTACTACTACTACTACTACTACTATGAACATCGTAATCATCCTTATTTTCTTTTTAGAAAAAAATTGCAAAATCAGTTTGTTGACAGATGTGTTAAAAAAATGCAAATATCGAAAAAAGAGCCTCACTCCCAAGAAACAAACTCACTCCCCACCCTATAAAAAAGAAAAAAAAAAGAAAAAATGCCACTCATCACTTATTAATTTTTCTCCATTTCACTTTAAGAAATCATTGATAAAATAACGTGCGGTTCTTCTTCTGAATAGTCTGCTATTAGTTCCCTATTTTTGATTGCTGTCATAAACTTGACACATGGCATTCCAGAGAAGAAACAGAAAAAAAAAGTCACTGTTGTGAAAAGGAATAATCTTAACAAAAGAAAAGTGGTAAAAAAATATAATGCTAAACTGAAAAAAAGAAGCAAACAAAAAATATTTCGCAAGTTAAATTGAGAAAGAGACCCATCCTCTCCAAAACCAAAACAACAACAATGCAAGTATACACACGCACACCCACAGATAAGTCTGTAATATTATATGAATAAAATATTGCATAATGAAAAGGAAATAAATAACTAAAATGAATAGCCTGAAATATAGAAAATTGAATGGAATGCATATTAATAAAATAAATAAGTGTACAAAACTGATAATAATGAATACTATATTAGCCACAAGGGTGTGCAAATATAATACCTTATAGCGATAGAGGCACAATACAAGTAGAGCTGGACGGAGTTACATAAAAAGGACGGCAGAGTCAATGACGCTATATAATAGAGGGATTTCTTATTCATGTGGTTAATTATTTTTACTTATATTTCATTACTGCACTAGGACTAGATGAACACAACCACAAGAATATTGTCCGAACGAGGAAGAGCCGAACTCCCACTGTTATCGCCTTAAAAGTTGATATATGAAATCGTACTAATTTTAATGAAAACAAATCTATCATGTTAATACAATTTAATGGAAAAAGAAAAAGAAAATAGATCGAGAAGAAAGAATGGCATGCAAGATAAGAAGATATAAAAAAAACGGAAAAGAAAGTGAATGGCAAGGGCTCTAGTTCCACAGAAGAATGGTAAGGGGGGAGAGGAAGGGTGGTTGGGTACTGGGCCTAGGGCGCGCTGGTAATAGGAATGCGTCCCGCGGACAAGACCGCAAGAGCATTCCCGCGGACAATGGCCAACGACACTCGCTGCAACAGCCACCCCACTTCATGGGGCTCCTACTTCAGATAGGCCACCAACGTTCCGATCTAGTGGAGGAGCTCGTCAGTACGGGGTCTAAGGAAACCTGAGGTCTCGACGGTGACCGCTACGAAGAGGAAGTCGCCGGACAATCCTTGGTATTTGTTTATCTTCTTTTCCTGTGCATATGAAATATGTATAACATTATTACAAATCACTCAACAATTAGCCCATGATATAATACAAAACATAGAAAACGTTTTGGCTTCCTCATACATACAGGTGGGAAGCCACAAGTTAAGCTGAGTCAGAACATTGCAAATCTTTGCTCGCCTCTCGGCCATTATATATGCTACAAGAATCAGCCAAATCAATCGGAAGCACTTTTTTCTGTGTTCATTCATAAAAGAACCACTATGATTTCGACAAATGTACCCTATTTTTTCATATAATTAGTTTGTAGTTAAACACGAAAGTTTATCACACAGTTGCTCTCCGTAGCTATGCCGCATTTCCATGCCCCTCCATATATCTCGTAGATAAGTCTCTTCAAAATATCACAGTTTAATATGTAGTCGTATGGCTGTTTCAGACGATTGTGTATTTATAAGTGTCACACTGTTCCACCAATCGTTTATAGTCATTCTTATAGTGTTGATTATTTTGTTAAATTTTTTATGCGTTTCTACTTTGTAGCAACATAGCAGCTTGCATCATCTCTACAAATGTTCATCTTTAGAGTTGGAAGCTAAACCATTCTCTACTATATCTGGATGGGGAGAGGGTACCTCGGCGTCATCCGCTTCAGGAACATATATGGTCCTAGATTTTCTGCAAAACATAAGTAATATTGTGTTGAATAATAGGATTATATTGTTGTTTTCTTTTCGATACAGTATGTCTGAACACATATGAATGTATGGTAACTAAAGAAAGCCCTTATGATTACAATCCCATAAACTCAGAACTAACAGAGAGTTAAACCAAAACGCCATCCCCAGATCCATCATCACCGGCAACAACACCAATACCATCAACAACAACATGGATGCATAATAACATACCTTATTACGCATACATAGCGACACAGACACATATATACGCGCATACACACATATAGACATACGTACACACATAGACACACACACACACACACACACACACACACACACACACACACACACACACACACACACACACACACACACACACACACACACACACACACACACACACACACACATATATATATATATATATATATATATATAATATATTTAATACAATAACAGAGATAGCTTAAAGCTAAACTCTGACTGGCTACCATCTCACTCAACAAACATTAGGTTATATGTTAGTATAACCCAATTTAAGTGTTTGGGGTGCTAAGTATATGTATTATATTGGAAAGCCAGTTGTATTATTTTATGAGATATAATTAAAGTTAAAATATATCTCTCTTTCCAAACAATTGTTTCATTATAAGTTTTCTACAAATTAGGAGAATGTTTCCAGTTTATGTAGAAGCCTAACATATATTCATGTAAGAATATATTTAGGTGGGCGCTTATAAATCATCAGTGGAAGCCCATTAAACTTTGATATAAGAAAAAATTCTTACCGCAGTTAAAAATCGTGTCTGCTCAGCTTCTCCCTCACGCATCGAATGACCGCCAAATTTGAAATTCCAGCAGTTTTTGACTGAGGAAGTATTATAGCGTCACGAAGCGGGAAGGGGAGATAACTAATACACGAGAAAAGAAAAAATAATATTCACGTGGGTTAATTAGTTTTTTCAAAAAACATTATCAATCCAACGTGTTAAGAACTCAATTGAAATTAAAAAAATAAATGCATGCGTGTATTAATTACACACGCATATAGATATTTTCTTAGGCTAAAAACAGAAGTCGTACCCGAATAACAAACCGCATTTCATAACCGTAGTAAATTCGGAAAGTTACGCTTTAAAGGGCAATCGGGAATGTAAATCTCTGGCCGAATTAAGAGTAAAATATTAAAATATATATATGTTTGTGTATGTATGTTCTTCTGGTTTTATAAATTCACAAAAGTTCCCAATAGAGAGAGAGTCGGTTTCTAACATAGACACAGGACTCTCTCATTGGAATTTACACAACATCAACTAGATAGATTATGTATGTATGCATGTGTAGATATGGATGTTATTGTATGTGTGGATGTGGATGTTTTGAGTTGTATATGTGCATGTATATATGCTTTGTATCTGTACATGTGTATATGCAGTTATTAGATGCACCATTTTTGGAATGTTTTACATATTTTTACTGTTCCATTAATGGATTGTACTTGTAGTTTCCTAACTAGTTGTGTTCTTTCTGTTCCTGTGAAGCCTAGCTTCTCAAGATTTGTATTGAGGCAGTTACTAACATATCCCAATGCCCCAAGTATGTATGTATGTATGTATGTATGTATGTATGTATGTATGTATGTATGTATGTATGTATGTATGTATGCAAGTATGTATGTATGTCTATGATATCTCTTTTACTTGGTTGATGAACAGACCTGTAAATTAAACATTTGAAAACATTTTTGTAGATGTCTATGGTGGGCATGGTTTCATATTCTAGTCAGTGTATTTTCTTGAGCCGTTTGATAAATGCGTTCATACTTTCAAGTAACCTGGGTAATGTTACGCATTCATACTCAAGATGATCTAAGGTGAGAAGATATGTAAAATATCACTCATATGCCTGTGTAAAGATAAATATGATACACCTAATGTACAGAGGTCACAGCATGTTTCATTTATCTCATTACACTCTTACAATGGTTGCTATAATATGCTGTTCTTTTAAATCATTAACGCCAGGAGTGCAGAGTGTAATGATACCTGTATGGATAAATTGTATCTGATGTGTTATGAATGTTATACGGAAATAATTTTGATCTCATTCAAAAATGTTATTAAGAAATAAGCAGTAGCTATTCAAGCAGAGCAACAGGATATATCCCAAATTCAATTTGAAGTCAATTTTAAACACACGTATCCACCCATCCAACCATCCATCGATCGATCCATCCATCCATCCATCCATCCATCCATCCATACATACGTGCATACATACATACATTCGTACGAATATACATATATAATTATGTACTTATACATAAATACAGAAATAATACTTACATGAATGTACAAATGAATATAGATAAACTTGCATAATAAAGCATAGATGAGTTGGTTTCTATGTCACCCCATTAACGCCTATAGTTATATATCTGTGAATCTATTTCTCGCCCTCTCTCTCTATATATATATATACACGCACACGTACACATACACACACATTCACACACATATATAAATATATATGTATCATAAGAACAGATTAACATTTAAGCAAATAATCGCTGCTTTCACTTTTAACGGGATTTTATGAAAGTGAAAAAATTCAATCTGTGGACGCAGAAGTAAATATTTCAAAAATCGTTACAACCGAAGGATAACAGGAAAACGATAATATGCACATATATTATTCATATATATATATATTATAAAATAACAGGTGGCTGGACTGGTGTAATTCCTTAAAAGGTTTATTATACTATGATCATTTCAATGACCGGGTTCAGTATGAATCCGGTGACATCATCAGGTATTCGAAGTATAACAAAGGAATATAATAGACAAAACTATGGACTGAAAATCAGAGACATGAGGGCGACCGAAGATTTAGCAGCTTCTATCCCGGTTGACCATACGGAATGACCAGTTCTATCCAATGGTGAACCAACAAACCTAAATATATATATATAAATATATAAATTAATATGTATGTGATGAAACACAGATACCAACACATCTGTATATATATTGCGAAAGAAATATATATACAGATGTGTTGGTATCTGTGTTTCATCACATACATATTAATTTATACACTGCTCAGGGGATATATTTTTCCTCATTCGAGCTGATTCCATTGTAAAAGAATTCATTACCTTATTTATATAAATATATATATATTTATTTAGATTTATTGGTTCACCACTGGATAGAACTGGTCATTCCGTATGGTCAACCTCGATGTAACATTATGGAGAGCACTCGACGTAATGTAACTCACCCGTCTTCGTTTGTCTTGTTGGTGGTGCGAGTACAGAGGTGATTGATGGCGGTTGACCGGGTTGCTAGCTTCTAAATGGTCGGCCGCCCTCATGTCTTTGATTTTCAGCCCTATGGATTTTGTCTATTATATTCCTTTGTTATATTTCGAATACCTGATGATGTCCCCGGATTCATACTGAACCCGGTCATTGAAATGATCATAGTATAATAAACCTTTTAAGGAATTACACCAGTCCAGCCTCCTGAACCTAATAACAAATGTTTTGATAATCAAAAACGGAGAAAGCAGGTTTTGCTAACATCGATTTTTATACATTGTATAAAGATCCTTTATATATATGACAGGTGTGCTTTGCAAACACTTTTTTAGCATTTTCATCATATCGTCCAGCTCTACATGTATTATGCCTCTATCGCTATAAGGCATTATATTTGTATATATATATATATATATATATATATATATATACATGTATTATGCCTCTATCGCTATAAGGCATTATATTTGTATATATATATATATATATATACATGTATTATGCCTCTATCGCTATAAGGCATTATATTTGTATATATATATATATATATATATATATATATATATATATATATATATATATATACAAATATAATGCCTTATAGCGATAGAGGCATAATACATGTAGAGCTGGACGATATGATGAAAATGATAAAAAGTGTTTGCAAAGCACACCTGTCATATATATAAAGGATCTTTATAAAATGTACAAAAATTGATGTTAGCAAAACCTGCTTTCTCCGTTTTTGATTATCAAAACATTTGTTATTAGGTTTAGTTGTTTTTTAATTGAAACTACTGAATGCTGATTCTCGACTACATTGCTTTCGATCCTTGCTAAAGTAAGGTATACATAAAATATAGTTTAATTAATGCCAAAACTATCGTTGGAGGAATACAGGGTAAACAAACTAATATTAAATACTTTCGTCCATATTTACTTCCTGACTGTTGTTTCTTGAATTAAGAATCTATATCAAATTTTCACAATAAAATAAGAAAACCTGTATTGGGAGAAATTCCTTCTTCTGGTGGATTCTTGGATATAAAAAAATATTCAATAGAAATAATACGAACCTTGCCATTTTCAAACAGTATGGTGCGTTGACTAACTCGTGCGTCATTTGACTACCAAATGTATGTGTGAATATCAGGACAATGTGACAGGATTTTAGTAAGGCTAGAAATAATACACATTATATCCGTTTATCTACTCAATTAAAGAGTAGCAAAATAGATAAACATGGATATAAAGCAGAATCATCTTAACAAAGTATCAGAGCTTAACAAGAAATTGTTCGATGGAATGGATTAACGTAGTAAGATATAATTGATTATTTCTAATTTTGGAGAATTAGTAATTAATAACCTTATTTTAGGAAAACTGACAATTATCTCAAACAGTCTTGATATAACTAGATAAATAAAACAAATTTAAATTGGACTCTTACAAGAGGAGAGACGCTTAACTATCAATTTTCTCAAAACTGTTGCGCGACCAGAAAAAGAAATTCATTACTCAGCACTTTTACCTTGTTTTTCTTTCATTTTCTGTAAACTGAATCAAATTTTTATCTGAAACAATGATCGTTGGTTTGCTTGGCTACATTATATAGAATATTGAATGTTTGAAATTATATTAACCAATTTGTATTGGTAATATGTGAATAGCTGAAGTTTATGTCTATGTTTATGTTTAGCGAACCTAATGTGGAGCAGAAGAAATTTTGCCAAAATTAATATCCACGCTTCAAAGTATTTTACTAAGTTGAAGAAAAGGTTTCAGAAATATAGAAAATTATACATATGTCACGTGGTTGTGCTATTTCTTTTTATTATATATTTGGGTATTCCGTTTAATTTAATGTAATTTCTGTCATTCGTCAATAGATTCGTTTCCTAATAAGTTAGGAAACATAAAATAAAAAGTTGATTCTATTACAGACACAAGTCTGCAAATATGAGTGATTGTTATGGGTGAGGGAGCTTCTGCTCAGAGACTTGATCTGTTAAAGACAGCATTCAAATATCCCTGAATTCATTCTTTATCTTCTTGAAATGAAGCATCAGATACTGTAGTCTGGAGTAAAATACTGCTAATAAAAACGTGGCTTGAATGCATTTTAATTATACTTGTTTGATCAAGAATAAATGTTTATAATTTAGGCATACATCCAATAACGTTTTGGGGAGAGAAAAGTCAATTCAATTGACCTCAGTGCATTACTGATGATTTATTTTGTCGACTTCATACATCCATCTCTTGTCAACTCTATTGTATTCAGTCGTAGTCACAATATGATCCACTCCCCAACTAATCATTTCTAAAAAAAATTGATCTGGAATTTTTATTTCGTCTATTTTTTTCTGCTGGAGCCGACAACATGCAATAATTCATAACAAACATTGCCACTGGCTACGGCATCGGCCTTGGAAAGCCTGCGAAGGCCATAAACACAACTACGTTTATCTGACCAAATTGATAAAAAATGGCGTCACACTTTATCATCCAATCAAAATTAACCTCCCATCCTATAAATCTGTTTACCTCAAAATTTGTGAACATTGTTCTCCTTCTCTCACCTTTCTCACCACTTCATCTTACTATTTACTACATCGATGCCTAAAACATCTTGCAAGTGTATATTTGCATATACAGTAATATCAGTAGGGTTATGATAACGCCAGATAACGCTGTATATAATTCATATGTTGTGTAATGACAGTAGTGTTTGTCCCTTCATTTGCTTTACTTACATTAATTTCATATTTGCCGTTGCCTATTGTTCTGATTCCTGAATCACGTTTTTTTTTTAAATTCTAGTTTCCTCATGTATACATATTGTTTTATAGATCGTAAGGGGGGTTTCTGATTTCACACTGGAATCATTCCTTTGCAGTAAAATATTTTATCTGATTCACCAATGAAGTATTATTTCATTATTATCGTGTAGTAGTGGTTCTATATGATGTCGCTTACCTTTCTTTATTATCCTTCTCTGCCAATGTCTCTGTTTGGTAATCCCCCATCGCATCCTTCTTCATCCGTTGCATACCTTCTCTTGAAAGTGTCCATTATATTTGATGGAGTTAACCTGTTGTGTCTGTCTTTCCTTCAGCCATTTCCATTTCAAGTCTTTTCCAGATATCTAACAATCCCAAATTCCTACTTCAACCGGGTTGCTTACGGAATAGCACTTCATAAGTATCTACTTAAGCTTTTCTGCATGTGCTACCGGTAATTAAGAGATCACCTATGCTATTAATATGATATATAATGCATATTATATTAAATATGTAAGACGCACGTCAAAGAGTAAGGTTGCTGGTCTTAAGATCGTAATGTCGTGGGTTCGATTCCTGGACTGGATTGTGTTTGTGTTCTTGAGCAAAACACATCATTTCACGTTACTCCAGTATCTGAATCTAAAGTCTGTCTTAAGCCAGAAGGCTGATTTGGCCGGTGCTTATCCCGGTTTCATGGCGTGAAGCGACTGGAGCAATGTGAAATGAAGTGTTTTACTGAAGAACACAACACGCAACCCAGGAATCGAACCCACGACATTATGATCGTAAGTCCAACACCTTAACCACTGGACCACGTGCATACATCCAGTATACTCAGCTGAACATGAGTACCAGTAATAGCTTGGGGTTTAACGCTACGATGGTCTGGTGCCCTGTCCAGAGTGTAGTCTTGTACACTCAATCGTTTCACGCAATGAGACCGGGATAAGTACCGGCCTTATAAGCCTCTAGACTCAAGGCAGATTTCTATGCGAAAAATTTATGTCTTTTATTGTTCAAACACCCAAGAAAGGATCATTTTGCTGTCTATTTATCTATTTACCTCTCTATATATCTGTTCCTTTGGAAGAAACATGCTCCATTGGAGAGGAGATCCAACACTCTTTTAACGGAGGGCTTGGCATGCCGTGGCTGATGATGCGTAAACACGCGCTGAGGCTACGCCATCTCCAGGTGTTCCTGACGGTGAACCGGTGTGGTTGTCGTTTGTGAGACAAGCCTTTCCACAAGTTGTCTCGCTAACAGAAGACAGAAAATGGGCACCTGACAACTCGTGTGCGTTCAGGCGCTCACAGCCCTTTACCAAGCGGAAACGGCAATCAGCGAAGACTCCACGTCCACATTCTATAGGAGATTAGTGGAGGATAAGTGCGACGACGTTTTCGGGGAGGTTCTAGGCATCGAAGAGGACGAACTAGCCAGTCTGTTCTGGAAGACATTCCGTTCAGATCCTATCGATAACTTCCAGAGGTCTCTGACCTAGCAGTGGTACCGAGGAGCTTTACCAGTTCAAGACACATTCTACAGGCACGGACGCCTAGGTAGGGATCCTGCCAAAAGGACTTTACCAATATGCGAGCATGACATTGAAACCGTTCTGCACGCAATCGTTCAGTGCCCAGAGGTGACCGACCTGTGGAATTATGTTGAACAGCTACTGTCCCGTGTGGGACGCATCCAGTTGTCAGCCGAGTCCATCTTGAGGATCACCCTACCCCCTTACTTTAAGAATGAAGGAGAGGCGGTTTTCCTCTGCCTGGTGGCTATGGCGAAAGAGATAATATGGTGGACAAGGTTGAAAGGACTGAGGGCAAACACCTACCTCTCCGGACAACAACTCATCCCCTACTTTAAGTACCACTTCAGAAGGAAGGTATGAGTGGGGAGAAAGGTGCTACACCCTAGTAAATTCGCTGAAAAGTGGATGAATGTAGCGAAAATGGCCCGAGTGAATGAGCCTTCTCTGTATATAAACCTGTAGGTTGAGGAAGACCAAAAGAGGTAAGGCGGGAACACTCACAAATCGTGCTCCTGGTGTTGATGGTTATTCTATCTACGGGGTATAAAACAACCACGCATTAACGTTCCCCCTAT
>OZ024740.1:179361074-179373574 GCA_964016885.1 Eledone cirrhosa
CAGTTTGTGACTTCGTCTATTGTGTTCTCCTTATCTGTCAGCTTCCATTGGTATACGGGAGGCTTCTCTAGGTTGAAGTCAAAGAAGTTGGCTAGGAGATGATAATTAAGCATATCTTGAAAATGTTTCACCCGCCCATCTTATTTTTTCACGCTTCTTACCAATGTGCAACCATCCTTTTGTTAATTGGCACACACAAACCATTTCTTTTCTCTTCCAGCTCTTATACATTCGTATAGATAGACCTTTAGTGTTTATACAATTTTCTCCACAGTTTCCCCCGCACACTTTCCATTCTCCGCGAGCCATATAATTTTCTCCCAACCATAACATGTATTGATATTATTCAACTCATCTCTCTTAGTTTATGCGTCATTTTTCATGTCTATTAAATCCAATGGGCCCGAGGAAACCCCTCCTTCCCGAATGTTGCATACTATGTCCAATTATCTTGTGGTTGTTTGACGGCCTACGGTATATGAGCTTATTGTCCTCCAAGATGAAACTCATTCTTTGAAGCTTTACTCCTGTTACATATATCAATTATATAGAAAGGTGAGAAAGCGTTAGCATACAGCTTATTAGATTTGTGCTTCACAAACTAGCAATGTCTTTACAATCATCTGTGCTACTATTACAAAATTCAATCATAAATCTCATTACAGCTTACCGCTATTTTCATTTAAATACATTTTCTAATTCTTTAGATAATTTTCTCTCCGCATTTTATAAATGAGCTACTACATGTCAATAAAAATAATGGTTTCTGATTTAGGCACAAGGTCAACAATTTGTGAGGAGAGGAAAGAGGTTTAAATCGAACCCAATGCGTTACCGGTACTTTATTTTATGGAACTCGTAAGGATAGAGAGCAAAGCTAATCTTGAAAGGATTCAAACTCAGAAGTGAAGGGACGTAACTCTATGCCACAAAACATGTCAAACGCTCTACCGATACTGCCACTAATGAAATCAATTATTGATCTCTGTCCTTGATTCTCCTTATAACATGTATAATAATGGATGGCTCTGTGTTGAACGCTATTTATAATCGAGTGTTCATTGCGAGACCAGAGGCTTCGCCATTTAAGAAGACGTAGCACAGTGGTAGGGTTGTCCATTCGCAGATGATTCTTTGTATATACAATTATTCTTAGTTGCGAGTTTTATCTATTTAGCCTGTCACACTAATATCAGGTCATCTTTGAATAACTGAGCAATTCACACTATTTATCGTATTCATATTAGTTAAGATGTGAACCTCTGAAGCGTCAAATATTTGCGGGTTATGAACTTATCTTAAATCAGTTTTCGGATCTATGTTTGGCAACGCAGATATTTAGTGTTTCATAAGATTATAGATGTTTCTTCTTTCCATGAATTTGTATGCAGGTGTATCTTGTCAATTATTAGCTATTTGACCATTCTAATTGAAATGACAGTCGACGTAAAGTGAAATAAATCAACATTTGATTTAGAAAAATGTTTTGATATATTTTATTATACTATGGAGATATCTTTTAACATTTAATAAATTGACTTGTTTTCTTTTTTTTTTACGTTTTGTAAATAATCAGTATTTGCGAAAAAGAAAGTAAATTTTGGTGTTCATATTTTTTTTCTTCAAAATATTTTGTTCTTTAAATGAAGTGAAATAACGTCAGCCTGTAATTGAGACTGCATCACGTATCTGACTTGATTGAAGCAATAAGGTAGACGCATACATTTAAGTGTTGAGTGCAAATTAGCTGTGCAATTCACCCTTCTAGGAACGAAATATGAAGTGCCAACCTCAAAAGTACTAAGGTGAATTCATTCGATTATAATTCATTTCCCCTAGTCGTAGTCTTTTGACAAAGTTAGAAACCAATTTTAATATAATTACAACATAAAATGAACAGTAATATATTGAAATTACTAGTAAATAATAAAAGAAGAAAATGATGAAATATCTTGCAGGCTAATTTTAAGCAACATTGTAAGTGATAATTACAGAAATTATAAAAATGATTACAGATGTCATCGTGATGGCCGTTATAATTGAACAGAAATTATGATTGCGAATTGGGACTTCCTTTTCCGTTTAAGAAATATTTTGTTATCGATTTCCATTGAAGTTTGTGGAAACAGTGAAACATGAAACTTTATGAATTATAATATTCACAACCAATAAGATATGATATGGAAATGTACAGATAATAGAGATATTCATTTGTTAAATATCCATAAGAGAGACGTTCCTTGTCATGCTAGAAATTAAGTGTCATTGGCTATCATAAATAATAGAATAGTCGAGGTAAAAACCGTTACTACTACTACTACTACTACTACTACTACTGCTGTTGCTGCTGCTACTGCTGCTGCTACTGCTGCTGCTTCTGCTACTACTACTACTACTACTACTACTACTACTACTACTACTACTACTACTACTACTACTAATGATGATGATGATGATAATGGTTTCCTTTATTTGTCAATAGGGCCGACATATAGGGAAAAATATAATAGACGGGAACTAAGTTTTTTTACACGAATACGTGTAAATATAAATAACAACAAAATAACAAGAAAAATATAATAATGAAAATTCCCCAATAGGTGTGTGTGTGGGGGGGGGGGCACCCAGTGTTGACTCAGGTACCCCACCAATCCTGAACCACACAACGCTTCGAAGGCACGCCGGAATTGAACTCCTCTCCTCCTTAAATTAACAAGACTGCAGGCGCATGCTGAGAGTAGGCCCACTCACACGAGCCATTCTTGCCACATTCACCCACTTTTTACCAAATTTACTGGGGGGCAGCACATCTCTCTCCGCCTTTAACTTCCTTTCCGAGTGAAACTTGAAAAGGTTGATGAGGGATTGGCCGAAGAGAAAAAATGTCAGTCTTCAGTTATTTCAACCTGGTCCGCCACACAACCTCTTTCGCTTCCGCCAGAAGACAGAAGAACATTTCCTGTCCTTCCCGGCCAAAATAAAGCGGTGGGTCGATCTTCACCATGCACTCGGCCGAAAGCAGGATCCGTTCTACAAGCGACAATGGCTGTTTGACATAACTCCGCAAGTCAGTAATGCACAGACATTGGACGAGTACATGCAGAACAGTTTCGTTGTTCTGCGCGCATTTCGGACAGGTCCGTCTGACAGCACTTCCGTGCCTGTAGAGATTGTTTCGAACCGGCAGTGCCCCCGTTAACACTGCTAAGCGAGAGATTTCTGGAAGTTATCCTTCATCCTCGGCTCGAAAGTCTTTCGTAACAGACTGTATAGTCGTCGCGATTTCCAACCATTAATCCTCTGTAGAACTCGAGAGTGGAAGTTGCACTGACCACATTGCCCGTCAGGTAGAGGGCAGTGAGTGCCTGGCAACATTCAAGATGCCAGGCACCCAGTCTCAGTCTCTTCTTGACCCAGGATTGCAGCTCATTGAATGAAATGAGCTGCGGAAAGGCCCATCTGACAAACGGCAACCACACCAGTTCATCGTTTGGGCAGTATAAATGGAGATGCCGCAGCTTCAGCTCATGTTTGTGCACCATTAGCCACGGCATGTCCAGCTTCACCAACGGAACCTGTCAACTTCACAAGAAGTTGAAGAGGAGCTGCTCCAATTAGCCAATGGTCCGACGGAGGCAAAGAGTGGTACGATGGTTTGGTGGTAGTAGATGACATACGCGAGGTACGCGTTCCCCGCCTATACCCGACCTTTGAAGAACAGCTTCCTGTCGGCCCATTTCTGGGTGAGGGAGGCTACTCAGATCATAACCTGATCCCAATTCTTATTCAACTGGAGTTCTGGTCCGAACCAAACACCGAGCAACTTTACCAGTTCGTCCACCCAGCAACCAATTACGCTGTCGGATGTCATGGAATTGCCTCTCCAGGTCCTGAGCTGCAAGATCCCCGACTTTCCGGTATTAGTTTTGCTCCCGTAAAACTTTCATATTCCCCCAAGAAGGTGCCCAACACCTCGGTATCTGAAGTGTTCGACGCCATCACTGTGATGTTGTCCGCATATGCCAACACAGCTTTTCCATATCTAGATTCGAGCGGGATGCCCTCCAACAGATCCAGCTTTCGCACAAAAGGCTCGAGAGTCTATACGTACAGAAGGGAGGAGAGAAGACACCTTTGCGGGACCGATCGGGAGATCTAAAGCGATTCTGAAAGGTGGCCATTAACTTTGACTACTTAGCAGACGCCGATGTGCAATGCTACTATCCAGCCTCTGAAGACGGAATCGAAGGCAGCCTCTAAGTATTGGTGTTCGACTCTTTCGAAAGCTTTCGATTGATCTAAATTGATCAGAGCCGCATTGGAGCCAGCTTTCTACTCTACCCTCACTATAATGTATCGCATGAGGTGATGGTAGTAGTGCATGGACCTGTTTGGGATTGCGCAAGTTTGCGCTTCCTATACTAAATCCTCGACAACAAGTGCTAACCTCTCCCTTAACACCTTGGCCAAAGTCTTTAGCATAGTGTTTAGAAGAGTTATGGGTCTAAGGTTGTCTAACGTATCATTCTTGGTCTCGTCCTTCCTTATGAGCGTCACTATGCCCCGTCACACAGAACTGGAAATGCTCCTGTTTTGCTGCCAGTTGCAGTAGAACAGTTCGAGGAGATCGGATAACAAGTTTGACATATCTACGTAAAGCCCGTAGAGCAGGCCCTCCAAACCGTGTGACCTGCACCTCATGCAGTCAACTAGGGCATTCCAAATCACAGCTGAAGGACGAAATGTTTCTACAAAGGGTTGGAGGTGCCTAAATAAATCTGACCGTCAGGCTCTGCTCGGAGTGTAGACGTTCACCAGTCTAAAAGCAACTCCTTCGCTATTGATCACGTCCAGGACCACCAACGTTCCACCCGGTAATATCAGCTTTGTAAACCTGTGATATTTGGGAAAGATTTAACACACTATTACCTTCACCATCTTTGTGATCATCCAGATTTTTTTCCATTGTTGAATATCATCAGATATTTGCCTTTTGTCAAAACTGATCATCATGGTGCAGTACGTATGTGGTTATAGTGCAAGGAGACCCACTGTAAATTCCTGCATTCAAATTTTGCTACAATTGACTACAATTGTCCTATTATAGTAATGTGCACATATCTGCCTCCTTCAGCTTCATTGATAAAATAGTTATTAATTTGCTGTAGTAAGTCTATTCTGTTATAAATAATAACACAATTTCCCCCACAATGAGGGCAAAACAAAACAATAATAGTTATAAATGGGCAAATATGAAGTTAGAATTTAATATTTTTCTTTAATTGTCAAATTAAAACTTTCTAAAATCATAATTAAAATAAAGGGCCGGAGAAAGGAATTACCAGAAAAGTGTTGTGAAAATGATGTCTCACCAACGTAAATAATCAACAAGGGTTTTTATTCATGTCCGGTTTTGATCGTTTACAATTTTCAAGTACTATCAACATTAATATATTATTTTCACAATCGGGATGATTCCGCAAGTGCATATAAAATCATTTTAGGCCAAACCCCAAAGAAATCTTTCAAGCGTATTAGCAAATACTTCATCGATATCTAAAACAACCCATACTTTGTTTTTTCTATTAAATATATAACAAGTTCTGACTCGTTGATCAAATAACCGACGGTTTTCCCACTTGTCTTCCAACAGTTTCTACCGTGTTTCTCCGTCAATCTATACACCTCTCTCACTCTTTAAAACTCGAAATTGGAAATTCTTTCATGTTATTTATGCAGATATAAATATCCATATTACCTAGATAGATTTCACCAATAAGCAGAGGCATGTGATGGCCATGCGATAAATCAACTTATTTCAAAATATTTTTATTTAAAAAAGAAATCAAACAAAGTATTGTCATTTTTCAATAAGTAGCCTTCAAACATATCACTCTCTCCTCTGTCAGAATGCTGCTCTCTGCATTGCAATTGTAAGACATGATAAATATGTTACAAGCGAGATGCATATACACTCATATCCACACACACATCAACACATAAAAGTGAACGGGACACAGGCAATCACATGATGAAATAAATACACTTAAGCAGAAACAACAAATATAAGTTGGCATCATGTCAAATTGATAGGAAAATGGCACTGAGAAAAAACTAAACGTCTTAGAGTGACAGCCATTTGAATAAATATGTCCACATATACCTGAATATTGACATGTATTTTTATCTACATTACTATTATGATATTTTATCATGAATATTTTTGATTGACAGAAATGTTGGTGAATCGCACAAAAGCCTTAAGGTATATGACCGGCTTTTTATGCTTTGAGTCCCATTGACGCTGAGGTCAAATTTACTTTACAGAGGCGAAAAAAACAAGATACCCGTCTAGTGCTGTGTCGATATAATAGATTTTACCATCCTTGTACCGAAATTATTAATATTATTGTTATTATTTTGGATTGGCAGTATCGGCAGAGCGTCAGATACCATGCAGCATAGAGTTACAGCCTATTACGATCTGAGTTCAAATCCCGCCTAGGCTAACGTTGCCTTTCATCCTTACGGGGTCGATAAAATAAAGTACCAGTAACACACTAGGGTCGATTTAATCGACTTTCCCCTTCCCCCAAATTGTTGGCCTTGTGTCTAAATGAGAAAACATCATTCCGCTGAGGTTGACTTTGCCTTTCATCCTTACGGGGTCGATAAAATAAAGTACCAGTAATGCACTGGGTAATTGCTGGCCTTGTGCCTAAAGTAGAAACAATTATTATTAATATTATTATAATTATTATGATTATGAACAGAGTTGTAACACTAAATCCATAGAATATGAAGCTGAACGTACACCTGTTGACACCGATAACAAAGCTCAGTAAAAAATATGTGGGTATGGTGCACAAAAGATTTAAACAGAAGTTTAATTCGCATGCACCACTCTCTTGATGACGACATCGTGAAATATGAAGACAACTAAGGCCCCTCCAAGACGTACTCGGCAATTAAATAACAAGTGCATTCATCAATAAAAAATGGAGGATTTTGGAATCACTCTTTTCCTACAACCTTTCTCTCTCTCCCATTTACTTATTCCCTCTCACTCTCTCCCACTCACTTATTCTCTTTCTCTCTTACCATCTATATCCTTTCTCTCCCTCTCTATCTGCTCCCTTACCACTTCTCCCTCTCCTCACTTCCGTTTCCCTTCGTCTCATCCTCTTTGCGCCCGTTCGCTCTATGACCAGACGTTGTTCTCTTAACTCTCCCTCGTGCTGATAATACGGATTCAGGACTTACGTTCTGTCTCTCTCCCACCAGTTACTGCAACTTACATGTATTAGTGACTCGTGTTTTCCCCTCTCTATCGGCATGGTTTTCCTTTGTTTATTTTCTTTTTCCGTCGATCTCTTTTTTGTTGTTGTTTTCTTCCCTGATAATTATTCATGTTAGTTATTAACTCAAATGTTTTTAACAGAGAACGAAGGATAGCCTCGGACAGAAACATGAATGTAAAATCTAATAATTTTTCTTCCCCATTTTATTATTATTCCTATAAATATGTAACTTAACTGCACTTTTCACTTGCGCTGTTAAACAACATATACTGCTGAAATCCTTACCACTATTAAATTCCGAAATGCTCACTTAATAAATAAATGTTTTGATATCATACTGAAAAAATCCCTCCAGCATTTTTTACTGAATCTTTTCCTTTTTACTATTTGTTTATATATATATATTATACATGTATATATATATATATACATGTGGGTGTGCCCTTCTACTATAATAAGGTAATGTTGAGTGGTCCAACTAATGATACAACATTTATATTTGAGAATGCTTTCACTGATTGTAATTATTATCATTGTTTATACGGTCACATTTCACTTAATTAG
The DNA here is from genome assembly GCA_964016885.1 of Eledone cirrhosa. Classification (NCBI taxonomy): domain Eukaryota; kingdom Metazoa; phylum Mollusca; class Cephalopoda; order Octopoda; family Eledonidae; genus Eledone; species Eledone cirrhosa. The sequence goes on from OZ024740.1 coordinate 179,368,940, forward strand.
AAACACAATCTTTGTTGCAAAGTGTGGATTGTTGAATTAGTATCCCTCCCTTTCCTTTTCTAGTCTGAAATGTGTCTCTCTAATTAACAATGTGTTTGTTGTTTCCTACAGTTTATTTTAAATTCTGATTAAATACATTTATAAACTTATAATATTAACTGATTAAGTGGATTCAAACCTCGAAGGCAAACTTCTAATCTTTTAAGTATTTCTATTTACGCTGGATATTGTTATTTAACCTTTATTCTAAATACATCTCATATAAATATCGATTCAATTGTGTTTCAATCTAATAACATAATAGATACATTAATCGTCTTTCTCATAACTCAGATATTTATTTACTTAAGATTAATGATATAATTATTAGAATTCTTTGCAAATATTTATCTACAGAATAAATATGTTAAATATGTTCTTTATAGAAACTTCTAGGCACTTATTTGGTTTCGGATGCTTACATTTTACAAGGGACCCTCTACTAGTAATCAATCTAAGTAGTTTTTTGCTGGAAGCGACCACAATCAAAATCTGTTTTGTAAGAAGTTCATATTTTAGCAAATGAAAGAAATCGATGAGGTTGCAAATTGTCATATGAGGACTGGAAAGAAATCAGTGGAAATACAACACTCGTATCTGATAATAATTTAGTAGTGGTTATACGCAAAAATGACCGAGGATTATTATATCCACTTGCGAAAGATAAGAACACATTAAGAAGATATATGCTTGGCATTGAAGTGCCACCAATGGTTAGTTCATCTTTGTAGATTGTTCTACGTATACGATATGTTTTTCCATTGAATGTTTGCTTGTCATTCTGCCTTTTATGTTGCTTTGGCGCCTTTTTCTAATCCAAACTCCATAACATTGCTGAACTCCGTAACATTCTGCAGCAATCCTTATGAGTTTTCAATTTTGGCATACGGCTTCATGTCATCCATATAAAACCGGTAATATCTTGTTTTGTTGTCTTTTTGGAGCCATATTGTGTTCTGTTAAGCGCTAAAGACAGCCGTGTGAGTGCAATACAAAATAACAGAGGAGAAACGAATCATCTTCAAATATACTTATGCTGTTGAATTTATAGTTCTATCAATTTGTGATAGTGACAATTTGTATTCCCTATAGACATGTTGTATTTCAGGAAGTTTGATATTATTGGGGGAATGTTTAGAACATAGAAAGTTTTCAAATCCCATATGGGGGAAAACTGTCAAATGCTTTCTCATAGTCAATCCAAGCAGTACTCAGATTTCTCTACTTTTTGTGATTGTTGACCATTTGTTGGCATTCTTTATTGTCAGCTCAGTTCTTCCATAGTTATGCCCTGCTAAGTCTGCCTTTCTAAATTATTGTATGTTTCTTCCATGTTTTTTTATCTATACTGCATTCGCATTATGGGATTATTCTCTACTCCATACTGTTTTCCAGAATACTTAAATTTCATGGTTTGAAAGTGGTTCCTTTTCTTTAATTGTCTATGTCCCAATTTACCTATAAAATATTTTTACATCTGACATAAACAGCTTATTTCGCTTTTCAAATCCTTTGAATCTTTAAGCTTTCAATTGTACTTTCTGTTTCAGGGTGTGATTGAGGGAATATCAGGTTTTGAAGTTACTTTGTAATTCTTGGTTTCACTCTCACAAAGCGAAAGTGTAGACGCCATGCAGCTCAGAAAATCACCGATGCTGACTATGCGGATGATTTGGCGGTCCTCGCTGACTACCTTAAGGATGCAACATCACTACTTCACAGCATCGAATCAGTTGCAAAGGAAATCGGACTCTATGTCAACGCAGGCAAAACAGAATCTATTTGCCTGAACCAAGACTCCTCAGTTGGTATGCGAAGTCTAAATGGCGATATAATCAAGCAAGTTGTCGACTTCAAATACTTGGGTAGCTATATTGCCTTCACAGAACATGGTGTTAACATCAGACTGGGAAAAGCCTGGGGAGAATTAAATGCAATGGAAAAAATATGGAAATCAAACCTGCCGGCCAAACTGAAAAGGAATTTCTTCAGAGCTGCTGTGGAATCTGTGCTTGTTTATGGCTCTATCACTTGGACGCTAACGTCAAAACTGGAGAAAAAGCTAGACGTATGCTCCGTGCTGCTTTAAACGTATCTTGGAGGGAACACCCAACAAATAAGTATCTCTATGGCAATATACCGCCTATCAGCAATTCAATACGTAAACAGAGAATCAGATTTGCTGGCCACTATTGGCGCAGCAAGGAAGAAATAGCAGGCGATGTATTGTTATGGAGTAAGTAACGCTGGTCGTCCCAAGAAGACATACGTCAAACAACTTGAGGACGATACTGGATGCACTGCGGAAGAACTGGCAAACGCTATGAGAGACAGAGATGGATGGAGGAAACGTGTCGTAGAATTCCGAGCAAGCTCGACCTGATGATGATGATTGTAATTCTTAATCACTCTCTCTCCTATTATTGACTTGATAGATTTCCCACCACATATTTCATCTAGTATCAATATTTTCCCCTTGATCATTTCAATTTCTTTCTCTATTTTTATTTTCCAAGGTAGTTTTTTTGTGAGTATTCTTTTGGCTTTTTCATTAATCCACATTTTTTTTATTTTCTATTACCGTTGCTGCTGCATAAATAACCTAATTCAGTCATGTTATATAAGGGTTCATCTTTTCAATTATTACTTTAAAACCTAATTTCCAGGTCGTATGTGCATTTTGTTCTGGTTGTTACTTGTCAAATTTTCAAAGTAATCTCTTTCACCCATGCTAATGCTCCGTTGTGTTTCTCGTACCTTTCCAATGATCTGTGAAATCTCTCTTCGTGACAATATAGTAAATACGTCTTGTGGGGAATTTCCTGTCATATATTCATATCTATCCCTTTTTGATATTATTATCATTATCATCATCATTGTTTTTGTTGTTGTTATTTGGTAATTTCGCTTGGTTCTGTTCTGTTTCTTGTTTGCCAAGTGCAATAGAGGTTTTTATTGTAGAAGGTGCGAGAGAGATAGAGATAGAAAGAGAGAGTGAGTGAGAGGTTGATCTCTATTTCTAGCTCTATGTACTTTGACAGTTTTCCTATTGTTTTTACAAATGTGTTCTTGTCAGCTGGTACATCAATATCTATAAGACCGATCTCTTTTGTATTTTATGATGATATCTGATTTGTTGGTAGCGATTTCTAAGTCAGTCATCACATATGTTGCCATTTTACCTGACTGTTTTTGGATAGTGTTCACACAATTTGTCGGGGGATTGGATGTACGAGAGTGGCAGCCCGTCTAATGTACATATTTGGCAATGTAGCTGCTTTTCCCAATAAGATTTTGCCAGGGTTTAATTCCTCTGTTTGAAGTCGCTAGCTCTGCATCACCCTGTTATTTGTCTGTTACGAGTTTATAGTGTTCCATGTTCAGATTCTGAATGTTCTTGCCCCTTTTGCTATTGACTATTACAAATACATATATTAAGAATCTAATAGATGAGAATTATTAATATTAACTATTAGATATTAAATATTATCTATTCTCCTGCCAGATATAGACATACGGTTGAGTAATAATTGACTACTGCAGAAAGAATCGGTAGCATTATAACAATTATGAAGATTACGTTGGTATCTAGAGTTGAGTCCAACTTATTGTAGTCCATTGCTAAAGAAAAAGATGTATATGGAACTCCTGACTACAACCTTGATGGTGCTTAATGAACCATTTTTTGCGAGAAGAATATCGTTCGTTAGGATTTTATTGTTGGCGATTTCACTTATGAGATAGCTACGCAAACTAGGAGTTGAACTACCTGCAGACGAACCATGATGTGAAAAAGCGGCCATTTCGGTATATTTATGTAAAGATCATATATCTGTAAAAAAAAGTCTCCTAAGCTTTCAATGTATATTCAGCATAAAGGTTTAACCCTGAAATTAGAGTCACAGTTTCAGTTATGGTTTATGGTCTGCTTGAAATAAATAGTAATAATATAATGTTGCTTCAGTACGCAGAATCAGAGTAGAAGTTATCTTCTAATAAGGATGCAATTATGTATGAAATGTATGAAGATAATTTCAAATGCTTCTCTGTGAAAAGAGGGAAAATAGTGATGCTTCTAATTAAAAATATCTGTACTAAATTTATCATAACTCGTCACACACACACACACACACACACACACACACACACACACACACACACACACATACACATATATATATATATATATATATATATATATATATACACATACTTAGTCAGTAGAGCTTTGGGTGAATGTATGTGGCCAAGAAGTCAAACATTATTAATAATGTATAGTAAAATTTCTCATATTTAGGAGCTGTTGCACCACTTGACCACTACCCAGGTTTAGTCTCCAGGCCTGTTCGTTCATGCTAGAAATTTAATGTGGTCTAAATAAAAATAGCAATTATATCGATATTTCTTTGTCCATAGCGGTATACTGAAATACTGTTTCGTTCATTACTGACTGCTTTTGGGATGGAGCTAATCTCACTCCTCTATCTTAATAAATCTGTAAATTAAGTAGAGTGGTATTTAAAAGGTTTGGTAACCTTTAAGTGTGTTATGTTGCCTGATAATTTGAGAAATTCCAAATTGACACAACTATGAAGA
>OZ024740.1:179378574-179413574 GCA_964016885.1 Eledone cirrhosa
ACTAACAGCAGGGCGTGGGACTTTCCCAGAAAAGTCTCTAGACGTTTGAAGATGTCTGGCCGCGGTGTCCCGGATAGGGCATATGCGGCCACCAGCCTGAAGGCTCCACCTTCACTACCATCAACGTCTAGGACCACCTTTCGACCCTCCGGGTCCAGATGTACCGTCTGTGTTACGAGGTCCAGGTGTTTCCGCAGCAAAACGGCAACCTCACCTCCACCTCCCGGCTGACAGAGAGATGCGTAGATCTGTGTGTCGTCGAAGATGGGGGCCAGTTGTCGCTCGCTGTGCATCCTGGACTCGCAAATGGCTACTACATCCATACTGCGTGACCTGAGGTCGTTTAAGAGTTTGCCCTGTTTCCAGGGCATCCCCAGGCCGCGTACATTCACACATCCAACTCTTATATTGACCATGTTGGTGATGAAAAGTTAAAAGAAGAGGAAAAGAAATCACTCACCTCTTCGTCACCTGGGGACCAGGCTGCACAATTTCCATGGGGGTGTTGGAGGGGTTGTTTGGAGGAGTAGTGGTCTCTGGTGGGGTGGGGACGGAGATATTTGGTGGGGTGGGTGTCAGGTGGGGGGTGGGGTGGGGTGGGGAAACATTTCAAAAGGACGCGGTTATAGGGTTTGACGCAGGGGTTACCTACGTCGTTAGGAAATTTTTCTTTTAACTGTTTATGTGTGTCCATGGAGATCCTAATCATTTTAAGGTTAGGATTCTCCGAAGAGTGTGTAAAAGTTTTCCCTTCGGTCCCCACCGAAGGGTTTTTATATATGGTGTATGTTAAAGTTTTATTATTAGTATTTATGTAGGTGTAACATTTTTGTTGTGTTGTGTTGCTTTTTGTCTGTGGTTCTTGTGAGTGTTTACGTTTTGTAGTAGGTATTTTGTTTTCAGGAGGGGGTGTTTTTGTTTGTGCTGTTTGCGTCGCTTGTGTTGGTGAGTGTGTTTGTTGCACTTTTGTTTGTGTTATGACTTTTCTTTTTTCTTTTTACTGGTCGGAAAGGCTCTCCCTCATCGTCACCGTGTCACGATGATGAGGCCTCATCCGTGTTGTTGGGGAGGGGTACATTTTGGGGAGCTGTTATGAGTGTGGGTGTTTTGGGAGTTGTTTTAGGTGGGGAGGGGTTGGGTGGGACTGTGTTTGTCGTTTGTTTTGTTGTCACTATTTTTTTATGTTGTTGTTGTTGTTGTGGTGGTGGTTGTGGTGGTGGTGGTTGTTGTGCTCGTGTTGCAGGTGTTGGCAATAATACCTTTTTTTGGCTAGTTAGCCGAGGACAGGAAGCTCTCAGGTGACCCCTGCTTAGGCAGTGGTAACACGAGGGTCGCCTCCGCTAGAACACAAACTGTACGTTAATAAATCTACAAGGGTAAGTACAATCTGGCGCCCTTTAAAATGTAAAATTATAGCTTATTCGGAAAATACAGCAAATTAATACATACCACTTCACTCTACGCATTTACCAATGAGATATCTATCATAAACAGTGAAATGTGTTACTAAAATGAACGAATAATACTAGTTTCCTGCTATTTCAAGCGTTAAAATATGTACTGAGTGGTTTGCTTTTTTATTTATGTTTCCTTTTTACACACAGACACATACACACACAGAGAGAGACACACACACGCTCTCACACACTCTCACACACACTCACACACACTCGCACACACTCATATACACACACACACACATATATATATATATATATATATATATATATATATATATATATATATATATATATATATATATATATATATATATATATATATATATATATATATATATATAATCATAGATATACGTACACGCACTTATATTACATATTTACTCGTTTATGTAAATATAGGTTGGGTGAGGTTTTGAGTTTCTGAAAGCGCATATGTCTGTTCAAATGATATTTTATTCTACACCCGAAACAATCAGAAAACATACAATGCTATTTCGTTCAGCATAGCTTTAGATTGAAAGACATTAGATCAAGCTCTCGTTTTAAATTCTCTTTATTCTTGATTGTCAGTACGTATACAAGCTGACAAAATGAATATGACAATAAGGAATACTTGTCACGAACAAACCTAGAAACGCTTAGAATGACTAAGAAATAAATTGACATTTAAAGATGGAATCTCAGCCCAACTTAGCCACAACGAGGTCATTTTAAATGAACATTAGGGAGATTGAGATTAAGACATTCGGTGATGTCTATGTGTGAAGCAATATTGATTTGATGTGAAAATATTAATTCTCGTGAGCCAAAGATTCTGACTTTTCAATACGAGTTGATCGCTGGCATATTACAAGAACAAAGATGCCTGTATTGCATCTATTGAACACTCAGAGAGAAACTCCATGGAAATTTGGAAGCTGTGTGAGATACATAGCGTATATTTATTAAGTGCATCTGATGTATGAAAAGCAATATAATATGAATAAGAAAAAAGAAGAAAGGAATAAAATATAACAAAGAAAAAAAAATGAAGGAAATATATTTTTATATGAAATGAAATGTTCACCAAGAACAGAATCGGTGGATAAATGACAGGTGTTTTATCTTCGCAGTCACAATATGACAAATATTCGGTATAATGGCATTGGAGTAATTGTACACAGGTCTCGTTGTCTGTCAGTCACATGTGCTTGCAATTTTACAGTTCAATCTGAACTCTACTAATCAAAATGCTTTTGACATAGACATATTATATGCATTAGATAAATAAAAGAATTATATCTATGTAGATTCTTCCCTTTTAAAAATCGACCTGCATCAAATTATGTATGTTGGATGAGTCTGCAACATATATTTGAAATGTTGCTAGTCAAGTGGGTTTCAAATACAAATAGTTGTTGCTGAAAACTTTCATGTTCTTATTACACATAAATTCGTATAGAGAAACTCCTACTCCAAATGATACAAATACAGCTATTCTTCAGAAATGAACTCCAACATTGGTTGAAAATTCGTAGGTGAACGGTCTTACAAAACTGGCTTTTTGTCTACATGGTACATGAAAAAAAAAAAAAAGGATCTTAGGTAATGAGTAAATTTCCTGCATACATATATGTATTCTTTCCTGTAAACGTCCTGTGGTGCTGCGAATTTAGTGTGAGCAGCCTGTTTAAAACCACACAGGCACCCACCTGCATTTAAAGGTTTTATACTAGAAACAGTCTTTTCTTTATCATCAAATAAAGCTATATCATTTGGTTGCAAAGTGGGTATCTAAGCAGCTCTATTCTGGAGAGTACTGCACTTTAGGACTCGAGAAAGTACTGATAACATGAATAAAAAATTGATTTGACTTTCCTGTCTGAATAAAATGGAATGGCATATGGATGTTCACCTCATAACATAAATTTCCGGTTTGAATGTGCAAACACTCCTGGGTAATAAGAGATAATATAGCCCCCTCAAATCCGGATCTTACTGGTTGCAGGATTTTTAACAGATAACGGTAGCGAAAACGTGTCGAGAAAAAGAAATTCATAACCAAAGGTAAGACAAATGACAAATGGCATATGGGTGTGTAATCGTTAACCAGTATCACATATGAAAAAAAAAGAGTTTTCTTTGCGAGAAGTTGTTGGGCATTTACATTTACGACGTAGCAATAGTTATTATCAATTCTACTTAGTATTACATTGATTTCTCCAAAGCATTCGATAGCATTCATCGACCGTCGCTCTGGAGCATCATGCATGAATATGGTCTGCCCCAGAAAGTCATTTCGGCAATCAAACAGATTTACGCAAACTCCAAGTGCTACATATGGACAGAGGATGGTTACAGGGACTGGTTTGAGGTGGTTACTGGCGTACGTCAAGGTTGCTCGCTCTCTCCAATTCTCTTTGCTATAGCCATTGACTGGCTACTAAGAAGAGTGTCTAAAGACCAGGGTATATCTTAGGTCGGAGAGCAAAAGCTGTCTGACCTGGACTTTGCGGACGATATTGCTGCACTTTCAGAGAGCACAGCTGACCTGCAAATCATTGTGAACAATATCAATGTCGAAGCAGGAAGCTTAGGTCTCAATATCAGTGCCAAGAAGACCAAAAGCATGTTATCTGGGACACACCCACCACCAACCAGTGTCTTCATTGAACAGGGGGAGGTGGAGATAGTGGACAACTTCACCTACCTAGGAAGCTCCATTAACAATGAGGGCACCATAGACAGTGAACTGCAATGTAGAATGGGAAAGGCTTCAGCAGCAGTTAACCAGCTTGACAAGATCTGGAAGAGCAGGAAGTTTACCCTCAAAACAAAGATGAGATTCTACAACAGCAACGTGCTGTCCACACTCTTGTACGGAAGTGAAACATAGCACCTTAAGACCAGCTAAGAGAAGAAGTTGGACGCATTCGATTGCAGGTGTCTGCGAAAGATCCTGGGGATTAAATGGAGTGACCATGTAACAAACCAGGAAGTCAGGAACCGCACCAACCAGCAGCTAGTCTCTTCTACCATCTGCAAGCGACGCCTGGGCTGGTTTGGACACGCTTTGTGACTTCCCCCGGAGAGACTGGCGAACCAAGTAATTAAATGGAGCCCGCAGGGAAGCAGGCGGAGAGGGCGACCCAAAAGGAACTGGCGCCAGACAGTTGAGAGAGAGACCTGCGAGCAACAAACAGACAATGGCGGGACGCTGTGCAACTGGCTGCTGACCGAACGCGATGGAGAATATTGATTGCCTCATGCATCGCAAGACGCGGGAGCTTCTGAGTCTGAGTCTACTTAGTATTACGTTCTACATGTGTAACATAACGAAGAACGCACCCCAGTGTATCCACGTATTCGAATAATTGACCGATACTAAAACCAAAAGATTGGGCCAATCAAGAAGCCTCTACGTTATATGTCAAGCAAGTTGATACATCAGCAAAACGTCCATCAAAATACACATTGTCAGATTTAAATTTAAGTAGTACATATTGTGTACAGTAGGCAGGTGTATAATATGCTTGAACATAGTAGATTATATGGGATGGGATTGATTCCTACACGAACATGGCCGACTTTGGCTACGTCCTCCCCTATCACATAAACAAACCCGAAACGAAATGAAACAAAATGAAACAATAAATTCAATTTTTCGTCGCATGAGGGTATGCAGAATAAAACATCAAAGATTCAAATCCACTGTTGTGATCTCCGAAGAGCGGATGTTCCATTTATTAGAAAATGGAAACTAAAGTTAAACTTAAGGGAAATGGAAGTATTTTCGATGCATGCACACGATCTGAATAGATAAGCAGAAGCAAATGTCTCCAAGATCAGTAAACTATCATCTATATGATAACACGAGTTAAAATAATCTTGTAACTTACTACATAAATTTAGAATCTCAAAATCCCCACAGAGAGCAGGAATTTGTGAATACTGTCAGTAACATTATAATCACCCTATGTAAAAGGCATTTTGTATTTTCAAATAATGACAACATACATACCAGCTGAAAAAATGTTAACATCTTTTCAACAAATGTTCCACAATTCCACGAGGATATATTTAGTTTCTCCACTAATATATAATACATGATTGTTTGATGTATAACTGAGTAAATTCGTTGATAATGCAACATACGAAAAATTAGATAAAACATATATTACAGTTTTTGAAAAATTTAAGTCCATTACACAACAGTTACTTATTCTTTTCAATTGCAAGTCCAGTACTATTTTATGAATTATTTTTGTCGAACTACAATTTTGCAGGACAAATAATTGTGTGTGTGTGATGTGTGTGTGTGTGTATATGTGTGTGTTAATCTAATATGCTACTAGTTGTTTTATACATTATAATTTATATTTAGTTGTATAGCTAATGTAATCAAGTTTTTACGTAGTTTTAGCGTATAAATTGGTATATTAATTATAGTATGCTTTTAGTTGAAAAAAAAAGAGATTATATATCTATGGTCAGTTGGGAATAATATGGCTTTTGGTAATTTTTACTCTGATGTTTTCCTTCGGATATAATCTGCATAGAGCGATATTTTTGTGAGGGATTGTTAATATAGTTTCCTAAAGGTTGCGTAAAACTATTTATTTCTAATTGTACTGGCAGTGTCATATCACCTTAATGTGTGTGTGTCTGTTTGTCTGTGTGTCTTTTTTCCTATGAAAATACGTCGGAATCTGCGATGAACGACTATGCCGTAACGTGAACGATCGTACGCCAAACGCGCGTATATGCACACCTGCCGCTGGCCAGCTCTGTTGGTAAAAGGGGAGTTGGCCCTAGGGCCAAGGACACCAGACGTCTCCACAGCCAAGGGCACGATCCCGAACCTGTCGGAGAGCGACATGTACTTGGAGAGTTTGGCCTCCTCAGCCCGACGTGCAGCAGTACCTGGGTTTGTCGCAGACTGCACCAGGTTTTCGCTGCAAGTGGCATCCCCGACGAGGGGTTTGCCATCGCGGAACGGGTTCAATGTTAGTTATATTGACATATTTGGTATATGCATTTTGGGGGTGTAGTTGGTATTATATGTTTACCCATTTCTTCTACTCGGGCTTAAGATGGTGTGGTGTATTTTTTGCTTTGTTGTCCTTGTTTACTTTTAAACACACATATACATTATATACGTATTTAGAGTTATGGCTCTTTACGTTGTGAGTTCAAATCCCGCCGAGGTTAGCTTTGCCTTTCATCCTTACGCGGTTGATAAAATAAAGTACCAGTAATGCTCTGGGGTTTAATCGACTTTCCCTTTACCACAAATCTTTTGGCATTTTGCCTAAATCAGAAACCATTAATATTATTATCATTATTTCCATTATTATTTTTATTGCGGATCAATATTGGTCTACCGAGCAGAGCTCGGTGCACCTTAGGTATATATCTTTTGTATGCTGTATATATTTATAAGACCTGGGGTTTGGGCTATGTATTTGTCTGTGTGTTTTTTTATTATCATTTCTAGAGCACCTCTTATCATATGTATTGCTTCTGTTTCCATTTTCCACATTCGAGTGAATTCTATCTCTAGTTATTTATATTTAGAGAGTTTCTCTATTTCCTTCTAAGACACATTGTTGACTCTGGAGATAGATACATCTATTAGAAGGCAGTTTTTGTGATATTTGACTATAATATCCGGTCGGTTGGCCTTGATCTCTCTGTCTGTATATATTGGCATATCCAGAGAATGGTTGCTTTTTCATTCTCTGATACCTTCTGATAACGCAACATACGAGATATTAGATAAAAACATATATTACGGTTTTAGAAAAAAATTAAGCTCATTACACTACAATTATTTATTCAGTTCAATTACAAGTCCAGTACTTATTTCATCGATTTATTTTTGTCGAACTACAAAGTTTCGGGACTATTATTATTATTATTACTTTAAGAAAGTTACATCTTATTCCGACGTGGCTTATTAAGATTACATAACAGGTTTTTTTAGTTTTTATAGTAACAAAGCCAACACATCAGTAAATAAAGGACGAGGATCAGAAGAAAGAGAGAGAGAGAGAGAGGGAGAGAGAGAGAGAGAGAGAGAGAGAGAGAGGGGGGGGGGAAGAGCGAGTCAGAGAGAGAGTTGAATCTGACTATTTTCTCAAATAACATTGGTCAAAAGTTCATATTGCTGACTGGCAATTGTCTGCTAAAAATGTACTTAAACACACATATACACACATATATATATATAACTATATATATATATATATATATATATATACATATATATACATGCAGAAGTTATATTTAATTTGTTGGGATTCAACAAGCTTAAACGATTTATAACTGATATAAAGCACTCAACAGCTTACTGGAATAAATATTCAATATATTAATAAATGGAAACTATATTTATAAAATCATAATTATTTTATTATATATATTTCAAGGGCAAGCGAACTATCCAGCCAACCTTCAACCGTCAAGGTTGTTTTTCTAAGGGTATGTCAACATTTATAAAACAAATTTTGTATTTTATCTGATGAAAGCGTACCAAAACTTCCTTGGTTGCCCTTGAAGTTATAATAAAATAATTATGGTTTTATAAATATAGTTTCCATTTATTAATATTTTGTATACATATATATATATATATGACTCCAGTTCCTCAGTGAAATAACAACCCAACAAGGAACTGGGCATATCAGAGTATTGACAATATTATACACATCAACAACATATGTACTTGTCTATACCATACTAATTCAAACTGCCTGAAGAGGTCACAGCCAAAGATGGCTGTCACTGAAATATATATAGCAGTAATAAACGAAGCTAAATTTTAATCATTTGACTTTTATTTAACTTTATATATATATATATATATATATAGTGAAAGAATGAAGAGTAACATGGTTGGCTTTACAATAAGGGGCTTTGTTTCATGTACTGACAATTGTTTCGTTGATCAGGTGAGTCTAGAGGTCGTTAATCGGTTGAAGTTGCGTCACTCGATCTCCAATACATTATTAACTTCCAATACATACATAAAATCAACCACAAAAATATCTCTAAAGAAATTAACCTACCAACATACACCATAGCACCAAATACAAAACGCAAACACATAACAACATCACAATCACAAACACATCGGGGCGCATCACAACAAAACACTAATAGGCCTAAATCACAACCCACCCACAACAACTTACAAAACCGCATCGGAGAACCTGCACACAGAAAAACCTCAAATTGTAATTGTTACCTACCGGATAAGTGCCCACTACAGAATAGATGCCTGGATTCAAGTATGGTATACCTGTGTACAGTAGATTCAGGCAACTCTGCTTAGCACTACATAGGTTGCACGACTGGGGAGTTCAAGAAAAGGTGGTACGTCCACAGAAACTCCATGAAGAACCGTAGACTGACTGAGGAACTCTACGACACTCACCAATAAAATCTGGCATCTTAAAAACAAAAACCTAGAATATAAGATTAGCTGGTAAAAATTATCGGTAGCAGGAGCCTACAGCAACGGAATGTCCCACTGCGGACTTTATAATTTAGAACTACTCCATATTTTAAGGTACGATGGGATGCTGCTTAACAGCAAAATAGAGAGATCAATTTTCTGTAGGCATAAAATAGCTACCAGATTCACAAACTTCAAACCACCATGATTTGAACCAGCAATCCCAAAATTAGAACTCAACCACCAATATTTTAGCATATAGAATACACACCATCGCACTGCCAACTGATCACTGGATCATAAATCTCTGAACATCTCTTTCACCCTCTTTCCCTGAAACAGCATCAACCCCATTCAGATAGAACAACCATCAAAACACACGTTTGTCAAACGTCCCTTCACAATCCAGCCCTAGCCCGTAATATCTAATTTATTGCTTTTTCTTTTTTCTTTTATCCGTCACTACATCAGACCCTCTACATGTATCTATGTATATTTCTAATCTGTTTTCTTTCATGTTAGCACTAAACCCACCAACGAATCCTTATAAGAACACTTACTCACCACCACCACAAACAAACTGTACTTACATGCTCTGACTTATCCTTATCTATTTCTTTACATTTTCCATTTTCTTATGTTCTTACTTTTTAATGTATTCCATCTTATCTTTTACTTTTTACTTTTTATATCTGTAACTTCTCTACCTATTTACCATATATATTTTATTATTGATGTTATTGTTTTGATTATACGCTATTCTTCTATATATGTCTTGCCTCGAGTGAATTATTTTTATATCTACGTACTCTGATGTGTTAACCAGAGGTAAATAATGTATTGGAGATCGAGTGACGCAACTTCAATCGATTAGCGACCTCTAGACTCACCTGATCAACGAAACAATTGTTAGTACTTGAAATAAAGCCCCTTATTGTACAGCCAACTATGTTACTCTTCATTCTTTCACTATTATTACTCCAAGTATAACCTGCATAGGAATTACCGCGAACTCGCTGCATAACTATGGAAGCATCTTGTTGAGTCAAACAAAGCCGTACGTTAAAACTATCCACGACACGGAGTACTCACAACCTCTAACTGGATTACCTATAACGATAACTTGTTATCCCATATATATATATATATATATATATATATATATATATATATATATATATATATATATATATATATATATATATATATATATATATGTATATATATGTGTGTGTGTGTCTATGTGTACTTGAATATCTAGTGATATGCGGTATGTTTACGAATGTACATTTGAATCTATTTAGCTATGAATTTAGGCAGCTGATGATTAGAGTCATCAGGCGGAATCCATCAGAAACAGGAGTCGGTAATCTGTCGAGGCTTGACTGATTCTGAATCTGGTCTTTATAAAGGCAGCGCTCCCACATCTTGCTCTTTCCTGGAATTCACTATATGGTTTTGATTCCTATGTAAATGGGCTGAATAGCCTGATTTGCAAAGGGAGCTGCCGGCCAGCTCGGCTTGAATATGGGATTAAGGTATTCGCTTTAGTCACCAGCTTCCAAAATTCATAGCTAACGGTTTTCAAATATTTATTCGTAAACATGCCGTATATCATTACCAATACAGATACATATACCTCTAGGTATACAGCTATGTTGGAGCGGAAACCTTGATTGTATTTTCAGGCCGTGCAAACAGAAATCCCTATATGCAAATGAGGCTTAGCCTCCCATGTACATAGGCATTAAAACTATATATGTTCGCCTATATTGAATTCCAGCAGAGTGTAGGGTGAGAGAGCGCTCTCTTCATAATGAACGGAGTCAGAAACGGTGGTCCGTCGACAGATTACCTGACCCTGCTCTTGCTGGTAATTGCCTGATGGATCTTGTCATCAGCTTCCTAAATTCATTGTTAAAGGCTTTCAAATGTATATACGTAAACATACCGCATATTGCTAGATATACAAATGCACGTACCAATATATATATAGCTATTTCTGAGCGAACACATTAATTATATATGCACATACACACACGTACCGACACACACACACACACATACACACACACACACACACACACACACACACGTACACCCCCCACCCCACCCCCCGCCCACATACACCCCCCACACCCCCCACACACATATATATATATATGTGTGTATGTGTGTGTGTGTGTGCGTGTGAATGCGCGTGGCCTTGTGTTTGGGGTTCTGGATATACTATCCTCAAGTCACGGGTTCGATTTTTGTAGCAGATTGTGTGCCGTGTTCTTTAGCAAAACCCTTCATTTCACGTTGCTCCAGTGTACACTGCTGAGTATGAATACCTGTAAAATCTAGTCAACTCTGTAAAATTGTAATGTTAGTGCCTCAGAAAATGCACCCAGTAAACTCTCTGAAGATGTTAGGAAATGCATCTATCTAGCCGTAGGAACCACGCTAAATATGTAAAGTATAAGCAAGACAATGTCACTCGGATCTGTCTGGTCTCATAACGTGAAATATCAGTGTGAAAAGTGTAAAGAAAATGAAAATAATGGGATTTTTTGCATTTAATATCTTGCCACTTCCATTTACATGCACGAAACCGTCTTTAATACGTAGGTTTACGGGGCATGCTATGTATCTAAACTATATCTGTTTGAGGGGTCCACCAAGCCTTAATTGACGAAGGTCTATACCGGCCCCGAGGAAAGGAACAAAAGTTTCTTACATCACGAGATAGGAATGGAGGGTGAAATGTTCATCCATACAAGTATAGGTTTGGACATATAATATAGATGTAGACGGGCGTGAATATCTCTCTCCTTTGTTTACAAACAAAGGTGCAAGAGAATAAAAAGAGAACAAATCAATGGGTGAAAATGTGACGTTAACTGATCATTGATTAGTATAATGCCAATCGGTTCGGCGACTTACTGGGGCTACTATAATCCCACCCTAAGACAAAGAAGAAATCAATAAATAAACGACTAAGTGAATGAGGTAGCTAAGGAATCAATACTGTTCAGTACATGTTCAACGATATATAAATATATATATATATATATATATAATAAAAGAATTCATATATAGTAACATATATATACATACAAATGCATATCGATGCTAGCAAATATATAGGTTTTGTCTTAATAACATTGTGGTTCAATGCATGGGGTTGCAGAACAATAATATAAGAGACGTAAAATAAAAAAATTATAAAATTAACTTACTTACTAAAATATCACTTCCAACTAATTAGTTTCTGGAATGGAGTAGATACATCTTCCGAAGAAGGTGTAGAGAAACATCCCGTCATCAGGAAAGTCAATTCTCATATAAGTTTCCAGGCAAAGCGAGGACACTGGAAGCTTATTAAAAAATAAATCAGTGAATAGGAAATAGCAAAGCGTGGACTTAATTCCTAGCCATTGAGAAAATCACTGCCTCTGTGTCCGTGGCAAATTCAAAAAGAATCGAGCACGTGACATCGAGGTCAATCGGTGGAAAGTGGGTTGTTAATAAGACAGCGGCCAGCCTACTACTGTAGCAGCAGTCATGGCCAGAATTGCTCGACAAAAGATTTGGAGATAATATATATATATATATATATATATATATATATATATATATATATATATATATATATACATATATATACATATATATATGTAACCGTTAAACTAATATATTTCTCCGTTTGCTTTATTTCTATTTAATTTCTACCCCACCCCATATATATATATATATATATATATATATATATGTGAGGTGGGGGGTGAATGTGTGCGTGTTTGTGTGTGAGTGTGATAACCTGATACTTAATTGAAAAGTTTTGAAATACAACATAAAACAACAATAGAAGGAGATAGACACCCCAGCCAATTACCTTCATAATGAAAGTCATAATAATCTTGTTTCCACAACTGAAACTTTGTTGTAATTCTTCATGTCTCGACGAACTGTTTTAGTTGTCGATCAGATTTCTCTATTGTAATTTCTCTATTCATTATAAATTCATTAGTGTCGTATTTTCATTCCAAATCTCTAGACGGTATATTCGGGTTTTGTTTGTCTTTAAGAAAACAACTAAATAACACAGTGTGCATGTGGAATTCAATTCGTTCTATAATATTATTTGTTTTGCACTGGGATTATAAAGCAAAAATAATCAAGATATTTCATGTCAAATCGTATATATTTTGATTTTCTCAACGGAAACTATGCATTAGTTCATTTTGATTAAATAACATAATAGGATCAAGCCTTAAACTTTTCTTTTAGATAGGAAAATTAAATAGAGAAAATATTTTCGTTTGCGTTTAAATAAAAGTAGATAATAATAGATGAAACTAGAAAGGTTCGGAAAAATGTAGGGCTTAACTCCCGAGTTTTGGTTTGACATACTAGATATGTTTAGAAACTGAAAAGTACATATTCTGCGTAGTTGTTCTTTGGTAAAGTTGCCTAATATGTTCCTTCCCTTCTGTTCAACGCAATTATATATCAAACAAAGGATTTAAGTAACGCTTCTCTTCGTTATTTTTCATAAATCAAGGTTTCATATCGATTGATATTGAGATCTTACCAACTATTAACTTGGTAATAAATGATTATTTTATTAAAATTTCCTGAGTCAAAAAATGGCTTGGGAGTCTTACGTAATAGAGTATGCGAAAAAGAATTGAAGTGTCCGTGGTTCTATTCTTGTACCCCTATACCTAACATTAACCCATTGCAAAGTCGAGGACTATTGTTCAATGAATCCTTCCTTTTTGTTGCAGCTAGAATATGCCTTGTGGGAAATTTGGCTTTTATTTATTCGAGAGAATGTGGAGGGTGTTCACGTTGGCTGAGACAGAATATATACTGTTTTTGTTTTGGCCCAGATTATTCTTGGTTGAACAAATGTATAAAGAACATCGATGCAACCATAGATATGACACGTCTCCAATTCGTAGTAGATGGTCATAGTATCCGTTGCATCATTATATATGGTTTAAGGAAGATTTGGTTGCTATGTCTTGTGAATTTGTTAAAGACGTAGGTGCTCTTCCGTTGGTTCTTTTATCATATACGTATAAACATTATGTGTACATATATCGTCTATACATGTTTTGAAAAGATGCTGTATTCCTTACCGCTCCGGCTTCTATTGGTACATATATAGTTGCTTCTTTTTAAGACCTATCTTCTCAATCTATTTAGCGTTATTTTTCAATTCATTGAATCTTACTGTCGATATCCACCTCTCCTCTAAATCTCTATGGAAATCATGATGTTATTTAGCAGGTCCAATAAATTTCTATATGGTTTGAAGAAATTCTTTAAAAATATGTATTTTGGATTTCTGTATTTGATATTCAAGAAACGCTTGCAAATATTAAAGCCTATTAAAGATTCAGCTATATGCTTACAGCTACGACAAACCCAAAACAACTAAAAGCTTTTGAATACTAAATACTCTTCACTAAATCTTTTCGTTCAGAAAAAATATTAAAAACATTTTCTCATCTAATCTCTGAAAGAGATAGATAATGCAAGACTAAATATATTCATATATTTGACCGCGCATTAATAGTTATACTCACACACACATACATATATTCCCACGTGCATACATATATACATATATACATATATACATAAATACATACACAAATAAATAGGTACAATCATACATATATGCATATTTACATACTCATACTTACATGCAAATAACATCCGTACATATATATTCGTGAAAGAATAAACACACAAGCAGATACACACAGACAAATATACCATCTTATAAAAATAGAGACAAACACATGGACACAGACTTACACATACACACACAAGTTTGAAAAAACTGATTCTAATATAAACATTAAGAGCGAGCATTTCCAACCTTCGTCACAAAACTAATAAAAAGCAAATAAACACGCACGCACGCGCGCGCACACACACACACACACGCAAACACACACAGGCGCACATACACACACATACACACACACGTACACATATACAGGCACACACACACACACACACACTCATATATATATATATATATATATATATATATATATATATATATATATATGAATGTATGTATAGTATATTTGATATTATACTATACATACATTCATATATACATCGCTATTTCAGAGCACCAATACTTATATATGTCTATATATATATATGTGTGCGTGTGTATGTGTGTGTGTGTGTATATATATATATATATATGTATATATATATGTAAGTATATATACAGTATATATATATATATATATATATATATATATATATATATATATATATATATATATATGGGTGTAAGTGTTCATCAAATACATTTTAACTGCTTTATCAAATAAATTTTAACTGCAGCAAAACCATCAGTATATTATTAAGTATAAGTAGTAAAACATTAATTTCCCGCATATATAATGTTCAAGTATGAGCATATCCATTATGTGGGTTCACATTGCACAAGTGATACATTAGCACTTAATCTTTCATGTCAGTAATTGATATTGCTCCCCCCCCCACAAACACAAACACACACCCATGCACCCCCCATATATATATATATATATATATATATATATATGATGGAATCTCTGGTCGTAAATAGAAGTATGTGAGTACAAGTGTTTTATCAATTGTTCAATTTCTTATAGTATAACTTAAATGATACATTAGTTCACCTGCTGAATTACACATCAGGCCGCATTTGGTGCAAATGACAGGATGGAAAGTCTGATCGGATGTTGGTGTAAGACATCGCGATCTAAAACATCGGATGATGACTTAGATCGCGAAAATGGACCAGGCGAGATTTTTCAAAGTTCTCTATAGTTTCATGACTGAGAGTTTCCCATATATATAGTTTTGACTAATGCCATCGCTTGATACTTAAACATGAGTATCACGGACGTGGCTTTTTAGTCCTGTTAGTGACGTGCCTATGGCCAGCAATGCTAGACATCGCAAAAAAGTAACACATCAAGCGATGCGTGTGCTTGAGGCTTTTTTAAGCCAATCCCACTCTATGAACATTTACCCAAAATGTAAAACTGGCCTACTTCATTGGATGCACACGAAGTCGCAGGTTTTTCATCAGAGTGATCCTCTTCTAAGGAGATGTCTTAAGGAAGACTAAAAATCTCTTGCTCCACAAAATAAATAAAGAAAAAATAAATACTTTATTGAATACTCGTTGACGCTCCTCCTTTCAACGGGTTTTGATATATATATATATATATATATATATATATATATATATATATATATATATATATATATATATATATATATATATATATATATATATATATCCAAAATTAAGATAAATCAAAGTGAATTTAATCTAAGTCAAAATTATGGGTGTCATGCCAGAAAGGCATGCGCCATATCACCCGTAAAATAAGCTCCAAGATTCTAATGAATAGGTCCGCAGCATTTTATATCAACTAGAAATTGATTAACATATAAATAAACATATGAAACTATCACAGGGGAGAATTTTTACAAGTGTGTAAGCACACATAGCTAGGCAGGTAACTAAATAAAGTTAACTTGAACTTCAAAAATAGATACCTTATAATAGGATTAATCTTCCCTGTATATATTTCATTAAAGAAATATATTTCACCAATTAATCGAATGGTAAACCACGGAGTCCGATACTTGGATTTTCAACAAGGAAGAAGTCCAGCTATCTGTGTTTACGCATTAAGTTCAAATCAGGGACTGGTCAGTAACACGTGCTGTATCTACTAAAAATACACACATCATACCAGCTGCGTCCCAGTGGCGTGAATAGGGTTATCGACAACTAGAAACAGCAGTCAAGTCCTTTCAACAGAGTCAGCTCTACAATTATGGGTGTCATGCCAGAAAGGCATGACACCCATCATTTTGATTTAGATTAAATTCACTTTGATTTATCTTAATTTTGAATATAGATATATAAATACGGCTCCTTAATTGTAGAGCTAACTCTGTTGAAAGTACTTGACTGCTGTTTTTAGTTGTCGATAACCCTATTCATGCCACTGGGACGAAGCTGGTATGAAGTGTGTAGTTTTAGTAGATACAGCACGTGTTACTGGCCAGTCGCTGATTTGAACTTAATGCGTAAACACAGATGGATGGACTTCTTCCTTGTTGAAAATCCAAGTATCGGCCTCCGTGGTTTACCATTCGATTAATTGGTGAAATATATTTCTTTAATGGAATATATACAGGGAAGATTAATCATATTATAAGGTATCCATTTTTGAAGGTCTAGTTAACTTTATTTAGTTACCTACCTAGCTATGTGTGCTTATTTCGTATATTTTTGTTGTAGTGTAGGAACAATAGTTCTTTCGGATTTCTCTTAGCCACACTGCTTCTTGGTTAAAATTCTTCTTTTCACCCCATATTTTGCTCAAAAAGAATTATATGTCTTTCTGGGATGGGGCCTCAGTGACACTTATTATTTTGTTCTTCACATCTCTATAGACTGATGTTTGGTTTCGTCTGAATCTTTTATTAAGCACTTTTCTCTCATCTACCTTTTTCAGGTATCGGCGTTTTTCGCTGACAGCTCTCAATTCTTGTTTGAGGGTGATCAGCTTATATTGAAGAGTTCTGGTTCTACTGTTACCAAACATCGTCTTTATTTTATTTTTCACTCTTTGTTGGTGAGGAGTGAGGTTTGTTTTGTGTTTGTTTGCATGTAAGGAGCATTGCCACATATCCATGGTTTTTCGTAGGTCAGCAATCTTTTTTTCTATTTTAGTTATATATGATGGTATTTTTGGTGGTGTTCCATTCTTGTTAATATCTCTGCTATCACTAGATAATGTTTCACTGTCATTGCTAATGCATATAACAGGCGTTGATTTGCCAAAATGTTGGGTTTTTTATCCATCGTAAATATTAATTCATCAGATGGTACACGTGGTGTCAAATTTCTTCAATTATCATTATTATTTCTTCGATTATTATTATTATCGATAGTGTTTTCCCCAGCATTCGAGGTAGACTTAGATGGTACAGGTGGTGTCAAGTTTCTTACAGGCATAGTTGTTTCAAGGCGCTGTTCAACCTGGCTGCTAGGATGTCTAGTAGCATGGCGACCTGTAGCACGTGTTTGTTGTTGGGGACTTATAATTATTACTATTTATTTTATTTTTACGTTCAACAAACGTCGCTTGTTGGCGTAATTGTTTCGCTGTGAAATAATTTAGCTATGGGTGCATTTCGTCCCAGTGTAGCTTCATTCTGTTGATATAGCCAATGGAGGGATTGTTTTTTGCCATTTTATAACAATTAAATAAATCATTATTAAGTTCGCAACTCCAAGAGAAATGCAATTTATAATTTCGGTTTCTTCTGTAGCTACAACTGAATAAAGTTTGTTTACCTTTCTTGTTGTTTGTCTTCTATACTTCCTGAATTTTGTTGCTGATGTTGTGTTCAGCCATGCTGTTTGTAGCAAATCCTTGTAAAATGAATTATTGATTTAGTCGGATATCTCTACGAATTCGAATAAAAGGTGTATGTATGTATGTATGTATGTATGTATGTATGTATGTATGTATGTATGTTTGTATGTATGTTTGTATCATGTATGTATCTCTCTCTCTCTCTCTCTCTCTCTCTCTCTCTCTCTCTCTATATATATATATATATATATATATATATATATATATATATATATATATATATATATGCATGTATGCATGTATGTATAAATGTATGTGTGTCTGTATTTATGTCTGTATGTATATATTAAAGTCCTGGTTTTTTCAAGAGAGGTGGTAAATTACTCATTATCGCGTTCATTTCAATTAGATTTGTGAATGAGTGACTGTTTATGTGCACGCGTGTGTTTATATATTTCTCCCTACATATTCATGAATTCACAAAGATGCATAGATATATATAAACATACATATGTATGTATATATATATATATATTTCGAAAATATTTATCGGAAATAATTATCTTAGAAAATGCATAAATTGCAAACGCGGAAAATCACTGTCACCATAGTTGATTGCTATGAATGATAGTTGAGAGAAACCTGTATAAATCCTTGCAGACGGCAAAAAGAGGCTGAATTTCACAGATATTAATTTCGTCTCTTTTTCTGAATACATGACCATTTTACAGGATTTTCTAATCTATTTTTGTGGTTACTGTTATTTTCTGAGCTTGAGATTTCTGCATTCTCTAAGAATGGTATAGTATGGTCCAGAAACTCCCGATGGAGTCGTAGGGGCGCCGTATTGTTTATACGTTGGCTGTTACTAATACTAAATATAATTGGTATTATTTAAGGTTTTTCGTGTGTTTTCAGTTAATCTGATCTCCAATAATCTCGCTGTCGACTTTTTCTTCGAAAACGAAATGGTGGTGCAGATCGAATTTTCCCTGCCTCAGATATTTCTTCCGAGGTAATGTTTTTCGCTTCTAGTTGCTTTCGTTTGTTATCGATCAATCTGACAACAGTCTCACTCGCCAACTATTCCTTTTTCTGAGAACGGTGGCTGGAAGTGATGGAAACACTCAGCGATACAGACAATCAGTTCTCAGCCGTTTGAATTCATAGAAAAGCACCCACTATCATCCTTTTCATGACAACCTGTAAAAGGAACAATTCATCCAAGTCATTTTATATTCTATTTACATTTTTTTAGATGTTACTACAATTGATAGTTGTTTTTTTCGAGAAACAGCTTCGTTGATTACTCAACAGCATATTTTTAATATATAAATCAAATAATTGACGGTGCGTCCTGTAAAGTGACCGTGTGTGTAAAACATAACTACACAAATAATAACAGCTATCATATTAAGTGATAATGACTGAGCTACAAACAGCCAGAACTGTGACAATAGCACACTTTGTGAAAGACATCAAATTTTGAATGGTCAACATTGCACAGAGTAGGTGTATTTAATGTATCTATTACGGTTCGGAAATTTAAGGTTTTGCCAAGCATAATGATTACATAAAACGGTTGGAACACAAAGCATTGCTAAATACCACTGCACTTTCTGCACTGCTTGTTTCTCAGTTCAAGGTATGTGAAAACGAAAATATCATTGAAGGTCAAATATGTATTTCTAGCTTTAGGTATATCGGAATTTATGAGGAACATGTTATATAAAATTCGGCAAACAAGAAACGTTGCTCCGTTTGTGATTACATCAATTCTGCGATATTACTTTAGTGGAGTTTACTTTATTAGTTTTAAACATCAGTATGAATTTATTTTTCTTTAAACATACTTATTTCTGACTGTTCAGATCTTTTATTAAATACATACACGTGATCATGCCGTCTTTCTTATTTATGTAGTGTGCATCTAGTACCACATCATTCATTCTGTCTTTCCCTTTTAAACCGAAATCCATTATTTGAAGGAGATTTGGCTATTGTTTCTAGCAAATCGACTACACCCTCTCAGAAGATTTATGCAACAAGGGAATAATAGAACTAACTCCTATTAAATCACTAGTGAAATGAAAAGTTTCTAGTTGACAAATAAAGCAAATTGATAATTGATTTAAACAATATTTATTTTAAGAAATCAAATTTAAAAAGTAAATATAGAAATACTAAAACATGAATACGCAACTAGTATCTTACACTTCATTTAATGTATTTTAATTGCAATAAAACAAATTATGAAAACGTATCATAAAACATCAGGGAAGCAGAATAAAAGAGGATACAATTCCCAATAGAGTGGTGGTGTTAAGGACCAATTAAACTGTACAAATGAAATAAAATATTAAATTGAAAAGTTAATGAATGGGAACTTATAATCTTCATTCAAAGGAAACAACAAAAAATCATATTAATTCTTACTGGCTGAAAAGCATTACTAATGAGTTACAATATTGAAAACATTACACATTTTTCTTAATTACAATTGATTGTTTCAATGCTTTTGACCAATGTGTGGTTATATATTTAATTTGATTTGTTTTGGTATAGAGAAGAAGAAATATTGATGAAACTACGATCACAATTTCCATATACTTGCTTGTTGGTAGAGGAAGAAGGGGGTTGAAGTTTACACAGGTCAAGTAAAATATTGTAGAATTAATTTTCTTCACACACTCTGACGAGTTGTTTCCTAATATGATGACAGCCGAAGACGACACATTTGATTGAGGAAAAGAAGGAAACTATTAAAGGTTGAAGAAGAAAGAAAAAGAAGGGATGGGCAAACCGTAGGAACAAAAAAGAACCATAAGAAAAGGAAATAGGACAGCGTGGAAAAATAAAGAGAAACTAATTATTGAAGAAGAAAATAATAGTGAAGTAACAGAAAATAAAACGAACAAGAAATTTAGCAATAATTGTTTCTACTATTGGCACAAGGCCAGAAAATTACCCAGTACATTACTGGTACTTTATTTTATCGACCCCGTAAGGATGAAAGGCAAAGTTAACCTCGGCGGGATTTGAACTCAGAATGGCAACGGCCGTAACTCTATGCGTCAAAGCATGGCGTCCGAACCTCTACCGATACTGCCAATCCACCGAGCAATAATAGGAAGCAATGTTACTCGATAGAATGCGTAGCTTGGGGATGAGAGAGTCACCACAAGTCCAGCCGCTTCCCCTCCGAATTGAGAGATCAAAGCTCCGATATTATGTGCATGGGGTTAGAATGTCTCAGGAAGGAATTACTGGTCAGATTTTACGGGCAAAGCAACCGTGCCGGCTATCCAGAGAAAGACACTGAGCAAGATAGATGAGCTTGACTGATCTCACCTGGGGATCTGTTGGAGGCGGTTGCTTCTGACAGTTCCCGGTGGAAGGAGAAGAAGAAGACTCTTCCCCCATGACCCTCACAAGAAGAAGAAGAAGAAGAAGAAGAAGAAGAAGAAGAAGAAGAAGAAGAAGAAGAAGAAGAAGAAGCAAAGATTCTGCAATGTGACATGATTCACTATACTACGGTCATAAAGGGGTACAAATTGATTTGGTTTATCATCCAGACCCAGTGCGTATAATTTCCTATATTCTCTATCTCTCTCTCTGTATATAAACATTATTCGTGTTAAACATGAGGCTATGAAGAAAGATAAGAATGATTCTGAAGAAAGAAGACATTCAGAGAAGGATAGATAGTGATGAAGAAAAAGAGATTACTTTGATATTGAGAGGGAGAAAAAGAATACATTTTATTTTCATAGCTATTACTTAGATTATTACAAGTAGAGTTTTCTATGCGTTTGAAGATATAAAAGAATTAATCGGAGAAAAATGGCAATTAGTTGGCTCTATTGTTACTTAGAAGAGTGTTTTATGAAATAATTTGAATAAAAAACGGAAACGTCTTCAACGAAGTACAACAAAATTATATATATATATATATATATATATATATATATATATATAAACGAAAAAAATGAAACGAAATTTCATTTCTCACTCTTTGTTTATAAACACACCGAGCATTATAATAAATGTTCGGTGAACCCATACGTACATATATATATATATATGTGCATGTATTTATATATATATATACATACTACTGTACGTCTGTATACATATATGTATGTACGTATACACACTTATATATATATATATATATATATATATATATATATATATATATATATATATATATACATATATATACAAGGAGAGATTACAATACGAACATTTTTATTCTGTGTGTGCAACTATGTCAATTGTCAGGAAAGTTCGCCGATAATTATATCGTATATACATAGAGAGAAAGAGAGAGAGAGAGAGAGAGAGGGGGGAAAATGAAAGATAAATATATATACAGACACACATATATATTTTATATACAAACAAACATATATATATATACATACATATATATATATATATATATATATATATATATATATATATATATATATATATATATATATATATATATATATATATATATATATATATATATATATGTGTATGTGTGTATGTATGTCTGTGTATGTGTGTGTGTGTTAGTAAATACATTTATATTTGTTGTTTTTACATCTGTGTGTTTGGATCTGTGTGTTTCTATGACACACAAACATTATATATATATATATATATATATATATATATATATATATATATATATATGCTTCTATCTATATTCTGTTGAACATTGGTATCTATACTTGGCACTATTCTGGCAAACATCTGTAATGTGTCAGGCATAATTGTGTCCCTATCGTGTATGCAAATGTACTCAATCGAAAACTTGGCATTTATTTAACTGAACATTTTGGTATATTTTTTTTCTTTTTCATGTCTTTTCCACTTTATTTAAGTTATTTTTTGGTTTCAGGTTAAATTTCCCTCTGCGAATAGTCAATGAGCATCACTTTAACAAACTTATTTGCTCATATATCTCTTATTCAAGATATCTCCAACAAGTAGTTCTTTCGAAAAAAGAAAAAAATAAGAAGGGAAAAAGAAATAAAAAATTGAGATACTTAATTCGAATTGCTAATTCGAACTGTTTGTAGTCGTTTCTTTATTATATTCAAGGGCATCATTATATTAAGTAAAATTCCTCAATCAAACGTGTAGGCATCGGAGTCTTCACTTTCTTCAACCTCTTCTAGACTTGTATGATTGGTAAAAGCAGTAGAGGTACAGGTCCATATTAAATGGAAAATGCTTTCAGAAGGAAACTAGACGAGAGGGCACCATAAGTGCGACCTGAGTATGTGTGCAGGGAAAATATATTTGTTAAATACACCCGTTGGTGAAATAGAAGCTTTGAACTATTTTGTGGGGAGTAAAATGCATTTGTAAGAATATAAGGTAAAATATATAGTTCATGATCATATTATATGTATCTCTCTCTCTCTCTCCCCCTCTCTCTCCCCCCCCCCTCTCTCTCTCTCTCTCTCTCTCTCTCTCTCTCTCTCTCTCTCTCTCTATATATATATATATATATATATATATATATATATATATATATATATATATTCTTCAATCTTTCACTATATATTATTCTTCAATCTTTCACTATATATATATATATATATATAGTGAAAATTGAAGAATAAAATGGTCGACTGTACAAAAATGGTTTTATTTCTAGTATTAACAATTGTTTCATTGATCACTATCCACAATACAGAGTACTCACAACCACTAACTGGATTACTTAAAACGTTATCCCATATATATATATATATAACGAAGGAAATGTGGTAAGGAACCAGATGGACCATAACGCATCAAAGTACTCAATACTTAGGGTAGTAGAGTGGGTAATAGGAACAGTCCAGAATTAGCCGTCGAAACGGCTTGAGCTCTGCCGTCGGGGTCATACGTGTTCCTATTACCCACTCTACTAGTAAAGCTCTGTATATATAAATATATATATATATATATATATATATATATATAGTAGAATAATCGAGAATCGGTATTTCAGCCCACGAAATCACGATAAACAATATCCGATATATGTGGCAGAGGGCTCAATAATTTGGAAAAATCAGAGCTATAACTATCGTTAAAATACCAACACATAGAGGTCATGCCTAAAATCACCCATGCAGCCGAGAATAAACGACCAGGAAGATTCGGGTCACTCAAATAAAATATCAATAAATTAATAAATTAAATGAATGTAAAACTTACCCGGACCCGCTAGAATGATGTTAAATCTAGCTTGGGTTTCTGCAATTCCTTAATCTGAACACTATCAGCCCAATAAAAGATATATAAGGCTTATAGAGAAGAGAGGAACAAGGAAAGCTTTATCAACGAGTCTTTAGTTCCACAGTATAGAAGGGCCCCGAAGCTAAATGACGCACATGATATTCAGCAAGGGAGGGAACCCTTATATTAGCGAAAGAATTCGGTGATGTGTAAATTATGTAACAATACAAATTATCACATATCGAATCAGAGTGCTCAACAGACATGTTAAAATAAACAAGAGCTATTCATCAGTCAATAAGATCAACAAAGCAATCATCAATAAAATTAACTGGTCAATAGCTAGGGTCTAGAGCTGTTACCTTTACCTTTATATATATATTTATATATACAGAGAGCTTTATTCACATAAATCTTAACATCCTGCTTCAAAGATTAATGTGGTTTTCTTACAAAATCCCCAATGACTTCACTATTTTAAAATCAAACTGACTGTGTGTCTGTCTTAGAAAAACATTCCGACTACCATTCTAAAGAACATTGACAAGCAATGGTAAACAGATATTGGTAAACGGTAGTTGGCGCTTAAGGCTCCACTTAATTAAAACTAAATTACGTGAATTTAATATTGCCGAAATATTTCCTGATTTGGTAAAAAATTCTTCAACAGTCACAAATATTCCACATAATTGTACCGCAAAGTTTAGCACAGGGAACATCATTTGGCTCGTAATTGATCCGAAAAACCCAATAACCGCTTCAAATTATTCGATAACCCCAAAAGCCAGGAAATTTATTCCGAATACACATGTCAACTAGTAAGCAGATGAAACAAATTCAACTGCCAAAATAATAAATATATGTCCCCAAGAAAATTTGTGCAAAGGTGAAACTGGTAAGTGACCGATCAAACAGTATATGATGCAGGGATTATATGAAGCTAAAGTAAACACCAACAGAACAGTCAATATTTAGAAGCAATAGAACACGAATGAATCTAACGGTTAAAATTGAAATCTCTACACTAATAATATTTGCTTTGTCCTAAACGATAGGGCAAAGACACATGCCGAAATCACTTCATTCTAAAGAGACCCCTACGAGGTTATAACATAACTGATGGGAGATTTTCTTTTCAATGCTGCAATGTAATTGTACGAAATATGAAAACACGTTAGTATACAAATATAACTGCAGAACGCATACATCTTTTCAATGCCACACATTGACAAATACCTCTCTCTGACTAGGTGTGTGTGTACAAAACACAGCTGAAATCTAACGCTTGTGTTATGAGCGTATATAATGTACAGGCGTCTTTATAATTTTGAATAAAGTATATCGAATTGGTATTTGTAGTTTTCATTACAAATATGTTTACAACAACGGTTTCCATTTCTAGCTAATATATTCTATTCGGATTCATTACTTATGCATTTTACTCAAGAGAATTATTAAAATTATCTATATTTCAATAGGCGAAATTATACATATAATAGCAAAAATAGATATATTTATTTACTTAAACATAGCTAAACACGCATACATTATATATATATATATATATACATATACATACATGTCTGCATGTGCTTAAGTGTATGTTTACTTAATAGCCACAGGTGCATAATTATGCATAGCAACTAATATAATACACAATCATTTGTGATGTAAAAAGAAATATTTGTATATTATCGACATATTGTATAGTTAAGTGAGAAAAGTTCTTTCGTACAACCACGGCAAAAGAATCCAGATGTTCTGTCAGGTAACTATAAATATACCACATACCCTTCATATGGTGCAGTTGACCTCTTATCCTTTTGATAATGTAATCCACATAGTTATTAATAGTACTGTGTTGTTCTTGAGCTCGTAAGCTAGAATGGCTCTTCCAACGCGTCTCTCTCATCATCCTCCGCGGAAACGCCTGCTCCATTTTGTCTACCGGGGTCACGGGGCAGCCAGCGCGTGGGCCCCTATTTGTTCAATTTAAATATTTGCCTGCAAGGTAAAACGAAGCATATATATGAAATGTGGCAAAAGATCCAAGCGTTTCGAAAAAATTTAACATTTTTCAAAACATTACTCTCTCGCTCGAATATATCTGCAGAAAACTTCCCAGAGCTAGCAAAAATGTTGAATGAGCTGAAATGGGAAAATAAAATATTCGATGAATATGTAGATGTCTTGAATTCTTTAATAGAAGAATATACTGAAAGATTTTCAGATATTGACGAACACACACCTGCTATGAAACTGGTATTTGAACCACATTTAGTAGATATACCCGAGGCTTGCACGGAACTACAAGTTGAGTTACTTGAGTTGGAGGAAGATAGTATCCACAAATCCCTTTTCGACACTAAAAAGTATCCCATAGAAATCTGGTCAAATGCTGTTGCATATCCACGCCTACGAGAGCATGCACGCCGTTTACTTTCCTGCTTTAGAAGTACTTACTGCTGCGAGTCAACATTTTCTCTCATGACAAAAATTAAAACTACTTTAAGAACGCAAACCACAGATGCTCATTGAGAGGATCAATTAAGGCTGCGCGTTACGAAGCTTGATCCAAATATTCAATTACTTTCAAGCAAGAAACAAATACAAATATCCCACTAACTTCAATTTTCCATCGGATTTAAAAATTATTTTACGTATTGTTACTATGTTAGTTTTTTTAACTTAATATTATGTTAGTTTTTTTTAACTTGATATTATTATTTTTCTATTGTATTTCTTTATATGAATACAAACATATTTTATATTGTAACTTTTTATGTTAAATAATAAATAAATGACTATGAAACTATACAAAAACTATAATAATTTCACCAAAGTCGCATTTATAGGTATATCAACTTATGCGGCCTCCTTTATTACTGCCTAATTTAAATGTGGCCTCTAATGGTAAAAAGGTTCCCCACATCTGGTTTATATGTTTCAGGGACACACTCATGCATTATCTCACGAATGTGAATCACTGTCAAAAGCTTTCTTTTAATTAATCCCGATGGTGCTCAAATCTTCCCCTCTCCTCTCCCATCATCCAACTTCGTTCCTTCCTCTGTGTTCTCACTCGGATAAACCGGAATACTGAATGTATGATATATGTATGTATGTATTTATGTATGTGTGTATTTATGTATTTATGTATGTATTTATGTATGTATGCATTTATGTATGTATGAATGTATGTATGTATGCATGTATGTATATATGCTGTCCTGACAGTGCATCGCCTTCACAGGTTAAGACAATTTCGGAAACCCTTAAATTATTTCAGACTTCTACTTATTTTATGGATGTCTTGTTGTCTAATCAGCCGATTTACGAAACATATATCCTTCTAGGTCATTTCGATTTTGGGAACAATATATTAAAAACGTATATACATGTATGTACGTATGCATGTGTATATGATATAAGTTACTTGTATTAACGATCCATTCCTTTTAGTAGGTAAATTTGACATAGGCGGACTACCATAATTTTTCTGACAACATGGCAACGGACACGCTATATTGATACATCACGTTTCCTATTAAATCGGTACTTTAGAATGATCGGCTCATGCACCCTTTAATTACAAATTCATTACAAATTTATCCCAAATTTGGTTTCAGTCAAATTGATTGATTAGTTTGGCAATTGATGGGATTAATATCATCGTCTACTTACAAGCATGTGAAGCAGAAATCGTAGTGATATTGCCTAAATAATTAGAAATATTTAGTTACATATCATTTATGAAAAGTGTGTGTTCTGGCTCAGTAAAATAGAAAGCAGTGGTGTCTTACAGTTGAGTCAAGACCATAAAACACTTAAATGATGTTCTTGAAACAAGTATTCTCAGAAATCATATCATAAGAAAATTAGAAGGACATTGAGATGATTAAATGCCTAAACAAAGATGATGATTATGTCCCTCAATATTCTGCAATAAAATCCTGCTAGGGCCGAATATTAAATATCCTCCACTTTGTGAGGAGAAACTGAGATAATATGAATATAGACAGTTCGAAATCATGAAGTATATAATAATTTCAATGAAAATAACCCTCATATAAAATATTTTCATTGCTCAGAATGAAGAAAATAATTCTGATCTTACCATACTCTCTCTTTCTTACACACACACACACTATATATATATATATATATATGTGTGTGTGTGTGTGTGTGTTTGTGTGTGTATGTGTGTGTGTCTGTTTCCAATATTAATAATAATATTCGATTCGTTTTCAATTATGCAAACAAGCCTCATTTTTAAAGCCATATCAGTAGAATAAACCCCCCATTCTTGCTCTTGTGTTGGCATGTAAACAGAACTGCAGGCACTAATGTTTCCGGGTACCACTCTTCATCTATACAGCTCACTGACCACCTGCCAACTCTCAGAGGTAGTGAATATATATGCTTATTTTCTAAAATATACTTGTTTGCATAATTGCAAACGAATCAACTATTATTATTAATATTGGTATCGGTAGAGGGTCGGACGCCATGCTTTGACGCAAAGAGTTACAGCCCTTTCCATTCTGAGTTCAAATCTCGGTGAGGTTAACTTTGCCTTTCATCCTTACGGGGTCGATAAAATAAAGTACCAGTAATACACTGGTTATTTGCTGGCCTTGTGCCAAAAGTAGAAACAATTATTATTAATATTGGTGGATTGGCAGTATCGGTAGAGGGTCGGACGCCATGCTTTGACGCATAGAATTACGGCCCTTTCCATTCTGAGTTCAAATCCCGCCGAGGTCAACTTTGCCTTTCATCCTTACGGGGTCGATAAAAAAAGTACCAGTAATGTACTGGGTAATTGCGGGCTTTGTAGCAAAAGTTTAAACAATTATTATTAATATTCGAAAAACTCAGATTACATTTATTGTATTCAGCCATGAAAAGCAAAAAAAAAAAGAAAATTTATATATATATATATATATATATAAGTATTTTGTTTCATTTTTTCCGTTTATATATATATATATATATATATATATATATATATATATATATATATATATATATATATATATATATATATAATAAACATTACAATATAATTACCTCATTACCAGAGGTTTCCCGAATAAGACGAATACGAAAAACGTCCTCATTTGTTCGTCGGATAAGGCAATTTAAAACATAGTGAAATATTTGAAAAATCTCCTCAAGAAAGGCAAAAGTTTAACGGGCAAAAAAAAATATAAATAAAAGTAATGCAATAGATATATAAAAAAATAAGGAAATATAGTTAGGGTATGTGTATAAATGTGTGCATATTCACTCACAAATGTACATATGTGTGCATATACAAATGCATGTGTATAGTGAAAAAATAACCCATCCCTCTTACTTTCTCTTTGATTTAAACATTTTTATTTTCTTATATTGTTTCGTTTCTATATGTATCGAGCCTCAGACTGACACTGCTTTGACTAAAACACTCCCTCCCCTTTATATATCACTCGCATGTGTGTGATCGCGCGCGGGTGTGTGTTTATACGCGTGCTTTCATACCTGTATGTGTATATATTTCATTCCTTAATACCTGTATCTGGATGTATGTTAACTCTATTAACTTACAATTCCTTTTTCAACATATATTATATACGTATTTGTAGTCACACACACACTGATATGCTTACCCTCATATATGTACTTACGCACATATCCTTTCACTATACACATGCATTTGTACATTTGTGAGTGACTATACACACATTTATACACATACCCTAACTATATTTCCTTATTTTTTATATATCTCTAGCATTACTTTTATTTATATTTTTTTTTGCCCATTAAACTTTTGCCTTTCTTGAGGAGATTTTTCAAATATTTCACTATGTTTTAAATTGCCTTATCCGACGAACGAATGAGGACGTTTTTCGTATTCGTCTTATTCGGGAAACCTCTGGTAATGAGGTAATTATATTGTATTGTTTATTATACATTAAATTTAGCTCTGGCACTTACATAGAGCACTCTTCACTCTTATGACCTTTTCAATTTTCAACGGAAACTTCAATACGTATATATATATATATATATATATATATATATATATATATATATATATATATATATATATATATATATATATATATATATATATATATATATATATATATATATATATATATATATATATATATATGGTACGTTATGGTCCATCTGGTTCCTTACCACATTTCCTTAGTTATATATATATATATATATATATAATCCATGTACAACCAGCAGTATTCTTCTCCCCATATTTTTCACATATATTTACCTAAACTGCGATTCTGTTTCTCTCTCTCTCTTACTGCTCCATCGTTCTCTCTGTTTCTCTTACTTTCTTTCGTCCCCTCTGTCATGTCAGTTAACACTTTCTCTCTACTGACCTCTTCCTCGCACTTCCACTCACTCACTCACTGTTTCTCCCCTTCTCACTTCCCCCCGTTCGCGACGAAAACGATTTTCCTTCTTTCTTACATCGGATTCATCTCAAAAGATCTATTTCTTACTCGCTCATATATTCACCCAGCTTATACTGATAGAATAACTATGTAGCTTGTGTTTCTTCCTATCTCCGGTTAGCTTTCCCCTGTGTTGTTTACTTGTCTCACTCGCTTTACGCGTTTTAATTGTCCTAATAACTTATTTTAGTTATTATTGCACCAACGTGAGGTATATGATTTTTAATGCAATGAAATATCTATGATCTTCGGCAAATCACTGATGAGGGACTTATTTTATTACATGTTATCTATGTGCTACCTGCAGTATTTTTTTTTCTCTCTCTCTCTCTCTATATATATATATATATATAATATAAAACTAAAAATCAGTGATACATCTGGACTCAGTTTATTGCGTGTTACAATTGTTTCGCCGGCAGATAGCTCGAGACACGATCATTGTATGTATGGATCTGTCTGACTCTAGATCTGCAGGTTCTTCGGACACATACAATACTTTCGGAACAAATTTTCTCACTGGGGTGTTAGCTTCAAAAAACATCTTCCTCACTTGTCATACTATTGGCTGTTGTTTTTCTACGTCATCATAAATTCTGGTCAATATTTGCTGCCAAACTGGCCATCAGCTACTCTCCGTCCGACACACTTCAATGGACTCATGCTGGGTTTGGTATTTCATAAGTTCGCTCACACACACATATATATATATATCCACACATAGACACCTACATATATACCCACACATACATACCCACATATATACACACACGCGCACACGTTCATATATACGCATCCACATATGTACACAGACATATATACGAATCTCTATGTGACGTTATATGCATATTTTAATGTATTTTAATATATGGTAAATTTATTTTATTGTTTTTATGTGTGTATATGCATAGACGTGTGCGTATGTATATGTACATGTCTGTGTGTGTATGTAGATATATATATATATATATGTCTGTGTGTGTATGTACATATATATGTGTATGTATATATATACATGTAAGTATGTATGTATACGTACATACATATATGTATACAGACGTACAGTAATATGTATATATATATATATATATATATATATATACATACATGCACACATATATATATATATATATGTACGTATGGGTTTAACGAACATTTATTATAATGTTCGGTTTGTTTGTAAACAAACAGCCCGAATTACGCCGTACAGTGTTCAGGCAACTATCGTCGCCTTTTTGTTCAACACTGACACAGGAACGATTTCAAGCTAATTAGCTATCGTCAGCATCGTATACCTTCCTGCCAGATGATTGAACGTCTGAAAGTATATACTTTCCTTATGCATATTAATGGCTGAGCAGCCTAATTTGCATATCGAGTGAGTTAGTCGGCCGGGCGCACCGAAAACGAAAAATAGAAAAGATTGAAACGAAATTTCATTTCTCACTCTTAGTATGGCTGATACTTAAATGTAAGTATGTATGTATACGTACATACATATATGTATACAGACGTACAGTAGTACGTATATATATATATATATATATATATATATATATATATATATATATATACACATACATGCACACATATATATATGTACGTATGGGTTAACCGAACATTTATTATAATGTTCGGTTTGTTTGTAAACAAACAACCCGAATTACGCCATACAATGTTCAGGCATTTTATATATATATATAAACTTTAAAGGGTATATACATATAAACTAGACAAGGCCATATAAATATATATATATATCTATATATTTTGTTGGCAACAATTCACAGTGTGGTTCAATGACGAATTAATTAAATAATTATTAATCAGAGCAATATATGAATTCGTTTCTGGCGGGGATCATGTAAGAAAAATCTTTGTCCAATTAAGTTTATCTCCTGATGATTTCCAGCCTTCCTTGATTTATCAAAGATCTGATATATCCAAAAACGGAATGAAACTGCCTGTAGTAGAGATGTTTTGATGAGTCTGGCATGTTTATGGTCATTTTTTCTTCTAACTTTAATTTTTGCAACTAATCATGTATGGTTAACTATTTGTCTAGTCAATTTCTACAGGCTATCAGAGATAATGGGTAAATTTTCTATAGCTGTGAATCGCGGATAAAGAGCTGTATCATCTATCTACTATTTCTTCATAGGTATATATTAAACCTATAGCCTCGTTTAAATGATTTTTTGTGTGGTTAATTTATGCTGATTGGGAGAAGAAATACTGTATATATTTTATCTGATGATTCTATGGACATACTTTATATATATATATATATATATATATATATATATATATATATATATATATATATATATATATATATATATATATATATATGTGCGTATATGTGTGTATGTGTGTGTGTGTGTATGTGTATATATGTATGTGTATATGTGTATATATCTGTGTATATATATATATATATACATTTATTTATTTTTCTATTTACTTATTTATTTATTTATATGTGTGTATGTATGCATGCATGTATGTGTATGCATGTGTGCATATGGTTACATGGTTTATATTTGTGCATGTATAACAGGATTCATCCTTCCATGGATGACGATGTATGACCTTTTGTGCATGTATCTGACTGCGAGTATATAAAATTGGGGTTCGGACAGAGATATATACATGTGTGCGTGTATGTGTCTTTGTGGATGTATGTGGACACGGAGGTAATTGAGCGCGTATTTGTTGAAATGTATATGAGCCAGTGCGTGTGTTTGTGTGTTTGTGTGGATGGGGGCTGTCTGTGTATGTGTGAGTACGTGCACCTTCATAGGGTAGGGATGGGTTATATACATGTATGTATATATATATATATATATATATATATATATATATATATATATATATATATATATATATATATATATATATATATATATATTTATATATGTATATGTGTGTATGTGTGTATGTGTCTTTGGTAGCGTGTCTGTCTTTGCGGCTCTCTATAAGGACAGGCGTGCATATGTGCGTGTGTCTGTCTATGTATATGTCTGTACGTGTTTGTGTATATCAGCAAATGTACGCGTCGCAGTTATGTGTCCCTGTATGCGTGTACGTGTGTGTGTGCGCGCGTGTGCGTGCGTGTGAGAGTAGATATATATACATATATATATATATATATATATATATATATATATATATATATATATATATATATATATATATATATAAAACTGACGTTGTCTGTCTGTCTGTCTGTCTGTCTGTCTGTGTACTAAATCCGTCGGCACACATCTCCTCCTAAACCGTGCGTTCAAATTTCGGTGAAATTGCTACACTTATAGATGAAGGTCTGGCGGAGACATCGGTCAAAAAAATATTCAAATCGACCCACGCCAAGTGCAAAGATCGAATTTGAAATGTATTGATTTTTTAGTTCAAATGTATAAATAGAGACGAGAGACGAGTTAATTCCCTTTTATGGCGTCATTTGCTTATCTATTTATGTTACGTATAAACGATGCGGTGGATCGAGAAGAACAATTTCATGCAAAGACAAGACGAAGTTTATGGTTTAAATGGAGTCGTTAGACTAATATTCTATTTAAAATAACCGAATGATTTCCAGCCCCGGAGTTTATGAATGATGTGAATAAAATTGTAAACGAAAATGGCAGGTTATTAAAATAGTTGTTAACCAGTACATTACTGGAACTTTATTTTATCGACCATGTAAGGATGAATGGCAAAGTTAACCTCGACGGGATTTTAACTTTGCCTTAACATAGTAAAAGTAAATAGTGAAGATTTAGGCCAGTACATACGTATGTGCCGAGAACATACACATACATATACACACACACACACACACACACACACACACACACACACACACACACACACACACACACACACACACACACACACACACACACACACACACACACACACACACACACACACACACACACACACGTAGCCCTGGAGTTTAAGAATGATGTAAATAAAAAAT
>OZ024740.1:179418574-179468574 GCA_964016885.1 Eledone cirrhosa
TCGTTATAGGTATCCATTTAGAGGTTGTAAATATTTCTTATTATGGATAGTTTTAGCGTACGGCGTTGTTTGACTCAACAAAAGGTTTACGTAGGTGGCGAGTTTATGATTTCACTTTTATTCCTATGTAAGTTTATCCTGGAGTAATAAAATTGAAAAAGTGAAGAATAACATGGTCAACAGTACAAAAAAAGGGATTTATTTACAGTCTAACAATTGTTTCACTGATTAAGTTGTCTAAACATTGCTGAACACTAGAAGCAGTGCCACTCAATTTCAAATACGATGTTAGCTTAATCAGATCATCAGAGAGAACTACAAATTTTCCGGTAAATTTACAAATTCAAATTACAGCATCATTAATAATATTAATAATAAAGATAAAAGAAAGAAAGAAAAAGGAAAAAGAAAAAGAAACAGAAAAAGTAGAAAGGAAAACAGAGAAAGATATAGAGAGAAAAAAAGACACAGAGAAAGGAGGATAGAAAGAGGAGAGAAAAGGATAAAGGAGAAATAACGGTAGAGAAAAATAGAAATAGAGGGAAAATAATGATATCAACAATAAATGAATAAATGTTAATACATAATGAATAAATGTTAATACATAAATGTTAATACATAAATGTAAATAATTATATAAACAAGTTACATCGAGGATGATACAAAATAATACAAAATATGAAAATAAATAAGTAAACATGTGCGAAGAAATGTAAACATATTAAGATTATTGAGAGTGGTTATTGAGAGTGGTTAAAATATAGAGAGATACGAAGGTTTAAACAAAATAATGTTAAATATATTTATGTGTGTATTGGTTATTTTAATAAATTAATTATATAATTAATTAATTATTTGATTTATTAGTTGTAAGTCATATTAGAAGTGAAAATGATATGATAAGATAAAATAAGATAAAATGCCAGAGATGAAATAAATTTAGGGAGAAAAAAAAAGATATAAAGTGAAAGATAGAGATATATAAAATATGAATGTAAAATATAAGAGGTTATGATATTGGTTGATTGATATATGATGACAATTATAATAATAATGATGATAATGGGATATTATAATAGATCTAAGTGGTACAATTTGGGTTATGGAATAGAATAGATGAATTAAGCTGGTCTAAAGTTCTCAAATTTGGTCGCCATTTTATGCCTACAGAAAATAGTTCTTTCAATTTTACTGTTAAGTAGCATTTTGTTGTAATTTAAAATTTGGAAAAGCTCCATATTACAAAGACCACAGTGGGACACGCCAATTCTATAGGCTATTGCTGTTGATAGTTTCGTCCAGCTGATTTTATATTCCATGTTAGCATGACTGAGTTGCCTGATTTTATTGGCGAGTGTTGTTGTATTCATGAGCTTCCTGTTATTCATAGAGTGTCTATGGATATACCACCTTTTCTTAAACTCCCCCGCTGTGGAACCTATGTAGTGCCATGCTAGGCTGCCTGAATTTATAGTACATAGGTATACTATATTTGACTCCAGGCATCTATTTTGTAATGGGCATTTATCAAGTAGATGACAGTTACATTTAGATGCCTTCCTATGTGCCGGTTCTTCGATATGGTTTTGTAAGTTGTTATGCACGGGCTGTGAATTGGGTTTGTTGATGTATTGTGGTGATGTGTTCTGAGGTGTGTTTGGTTGTGATGATGTTACATGCTTGCGTTTTGTATTTGGTGTTATGGTACTTATTTGCGGGCTACTTGTATTATAAATTCTCTTATAGTTAATTTTATGTATGTGCGGTTCTATGTTGTTGGCAGTGGAGTATGATAGTTTGATAGCTTTTCTTTTAAAGATTTTATGATATTTATGAATTTTAGGGACGTGTTTGTCAACTAATTTGAAGAAAGTGTAAGGTGGTTTTGATTTTATAGAGGAGTTAAATACTGGATTGAACCATAAGTACTTTCTATCTCTGCATCTTCTATAGTTACCAGTGGTCTTTATGTTAGTATTCTGTTCAATTAATTCTCGTGCTGGTTGCCAATTTCAATGTTTAGTCCTAGATTTTCTGCTTCTATAGGTGTGGATAGTGTTATTTCTATTAAGTGTGTTGTTATTTTTTGTATCTGGTATGTATTTGAGTCTCTCTTTATGGCCTGCCTTAAGTAACGCTATGTTGTAGTAGTTAGCGTGTTCGTTAAACATCTCTAGATTAGAATATAGGCGCGAGATTCTAAGGGATACACTATGTGCTATGGAGTTAATTATGGATCGAGGGTGATTACAGTTATAATTAATGTAAGCTAAATTTTCATTATTTTTATGGAAGGGTTCTATTAGTCTAGTGTCTAAGAAGTTAGCTTTTTTAGGGTTGAGTTCAAAAGTGATGTTAAGGCCTAATTTATTAAAGAATTTTCTAATCTTTTCCGTAATCTTTCTAAGTTTTGATTATTTAGGTTTTTAGCTAAAAGCTATGTATCGTCTCTATAAATTCCTCCTTGTAGGTTATCAAATTCCTTATGTAAGATGTGTGCTATATAAATTCCGACAACGTCTGTAACTTGGGCTGAATCATTTGATCCCATAGTTATATCGATGTTATTTTGTCTATTTTTTCTTTCCCAGTAACTATTGTCGAATCTAATGATTGTTCTAGCAGCTAGTATTATTTTAATTTCCTCTGGTGACAGGTCAGAGTTTATTTTGTGCACAGGATAGTGCCTTATTTAGGGTTACTGGGGAAATAGAAGAGTAGTAGTCATTAATGTTAAATTGTATGAAGTCGGAAGATTCTCTGTTGTCTAATTTATTAAACCAATCTATTGCTTGATTAGTGTTACCCCAGAGCTTGATCATTAGTTTTTCTTTAATTTGTGGTATTATTCTATCTAGTATAAACTTGCTAATTTTGCCTATATCAGATTTTGATGGACATATTAATCTAATAGTAGGGTAAGTTTCGAAGTTACGTTTATGATCCTCCAGATTAAAAGTTGGTTTACAAGTGGTTAGAGGTTCGGTTCTATCAGATATTTTAATTTGTTTTACTATGTTAAGTCCTTCCTTGTTAATGTTATTGAGTGTAGACACTGTAGTTTTCTTGTATTTTTTATGTAATTCCCGGCGTATTAAAGTTGTTGTATGCATTAAGGCTCATGGTGTATACGTTTGATGTTTTGTATGCCTTTACTATAATACCTTTGGTGTTACGCAATTTTTTTAGCAGTGCATTAATG
Organism: Eledone cirrhosa; assembly: GCA_964016885.1. NCBI lineage: Eukaryota > Metazoa > Mollusca > Cephalopoda > Octopoda > Eledonidae > Eledone > Eledone cirrhosa. Next base: position 179,421,777 of record OZ024740.1, read on the forward strand.
TTATTTTGTAGCTTGTTATGATGCGTTCGTTCTTTGAATTTAATTTCCTTTATCATGTTCATGAGGTAAAGTTCAAAGGCATCAATTTGTGGGTTGTTCGGTGGATTTTTACAGGATCTAAACCCCTATTTTTCACTGGTAGACCCATCATTTCTATCATTATTATTATGTCCTTTATGGTAATGATATGCTTTCCATCTGAATCTACGGATAAAGTCATTAGTTCTTTGTATCATACCGAGCGTGTATTCTTTATTTGTAGGTATAGGTATGTTTTTCTAAGGACATTCCTATGTAGTGTCTTTCCATGTTAGTGCTGTGCGTTAAATATTTGCTCAACCTAATGGGAGCTTGGTACCGGGGATAACAAAATATCGTTATAGGTAATCGAGTTAGAGGTTGTGAATACTTTTATTATGGATAGTTTTAGAATACGGCGTTGTTGGACTCAATACGAGGTTTACGTAGGTGGCGAGTTTATGATTTCACTTGTATTCCTATCTAAGTTTATCTTGGAGTAATAAAATTGAAAAATAAATTTGAATTTGTAAATTTACCGGATATTTTATAGTTGTCTCTGATGATCTGATTAAGCTAACATCGTATTTGAAATTGTGTTTCACTGCTTCTAGTGTTCAGCAATTTTTTGACAACTTAATCAGTGAAACAATTGTTAGACTGTAAATAAATCCCTTTTTTGTACTGTTGTCCATGTTATTCTTCATTTTTTCAATTATATTTATATATATATATATGTGTGTGTGTGTGTTTGTGTGTGTGTGTTTATGTATATGCATGTATATATATATGTTTGTGTTATGTATCTATATATGTATATATGTATGTGTGCGCATGTGTATATATAAGTGTGTCTGTATATGTGTACGGATGTGTCTGTATGTGTATATATATATATATATATATATATATATATATATACACAAACAGACACATCCGTACACATATACAGACACACATATATATATATATATATATATAAATATATATATAAATATAAATATATATACACACACACACACACACACACACACACACACACACACACACACACACACACACACACACACACACACACATATATATATATATATATATATATATATATATATATATATATATATATATATATATATATATATATGTATATATATATATATTTACATGTATATATATATATATATAGGTATATATAGGTATGTATATTTGGGGATATCGGTGGTATATGAACATAAATCTACCAGTAAAGGGCAGGACAACGACCTCGCACTCCTGAAGGTACACGACAGCCTGACTGGAGGACAAGCAGCCGCCACCTTGAGGATAGACTGATGATGATGATGGGATAATTGAACCAATGAACGGGCGTAGAATAACATAATGCTATATGCTATAGATAGCTAATAGGTGAAGATTTGAACACACAGAATCGGAGACGAATTCATGTATTAAGTATATCTGATGACCTGTCGAGTTAGGTTCGATCTATAATAGGTCTTGCCTCGAGCTGATCGATAGAGAAAAATATGTAATATGTTATTAGATATGTTATGATGCAACACTCACTTGTTCCTTTTCCTTATAGTATATATATATATAATGACAGCATACTTGTGCGGCAAGTACGTAAGTATGTAAATAGTAATGTATATAGTAAGAGTGAGTGAATGAGGGAGAGAGAGAGACAGAGTGTGTTTTTTTTTATGTTTCATCTTTCCCCTCTCCTGTTTAAAATGAGTCGGTTTGGTTTATTATAATGAACATCATTCATTCGTACTGTATGATACCCTTAGTCCCTTACCATATTTTTATTACTCATCTTCTTTCCTCATTTTTGGATACTTTACTATCCATTTATCTGCCATTTTTGTTATACAAGTTGCTGTCATAGAAAAATTACCATGAAGTTTCAGTGTTTGATCTACATATGAGCGTAGTACAAATTGGTACATATATTTATGGAACATTATTTGCTATACCTTTAGGTAAAGATGCCTTACCGCATTGAAGAAAAATCGTATTGAACGCTATATAACCAGAGAAATACATAAATGCCTCTATTGCTTTTTAACAACGTAATATAGGATATATAGATCTTCTGGATTTTATTTCTTCCGTGTATATGAACAAGAAAATGCTCATTTTATATTCATTGTACTGTATTCTTTGCTATGTACTTTCCATTTACTTTCTGTACACACACATATTCGTGTATATATACAGTTTCCCCCCGTTATTCGTGGAGATTACGTTCCTAAAACACTCGTTCCTAGAACACTCGAAGGGTGAAAAACCGCAAATAATTGACGGAGTCCATAAAAAATGCCTATAAAAGTCAAAACATAACGTAAAATAAAGGCCGGCAAACATGGTATATTGGTATTAATCATTTCGCGTTTAAAAGCGTCAAAAAATATATATTCCCACGAAAACAGCCTTTAAAAATATCGCGGAAGATATTTACGATTCCGCGAATAAGCGGTGGTTTCTACGAACAATTATTAGTTAGGTTCTAAGGAAAATTCCGCGAATAACCGGGACCGTGAATGCCATGACCACGAGTACGTGGGATACACTGTGTATATGTATATATGTATATATATATATATATATATATATATATATATATATATATATATATATAATTTTCTTTCGTAGGATTATGGTTCGGAATGAATTAATTTACTAAAAGTAATGCATTTCAGAAATGTTTTTGTCTCTTTATACTGGAAATATATTATACACATATTTTCATAAATATGGATGAAGCGTGATGTCATTTTAGAATCTAAGCTGTCTAAATAAATTCTGGCTCACACTATATAACGATGTCTTTCATACTTTATATTATTTAACATATTACACCACAACGACTGTTATATTTGGGAAAATTAACAAAGTTTGTGAGACTGCAAAGTTTTGATTAAATACAACCACAGACACTAAAATACATGTTAGACCTGGGGAAATCTATTATATCTTTGATACGCTATAACATGACATCGTATAATACCCATGGTATTGTTTGATACTTTACACCTAAACATAGAGACGAGTAGAGTAAAATAAGAAAACAGTAAATAAGCATAAAATAACAAAATTAAAAGCATGAAAAGTAGGTTTTGGATTAACATCAACTAATAATGATATACCGCCATTGACAATTACGTTGCAAGTCATCCAACTATTTCGTTCATTTATTATCCCATAAATCTTAGATGACTATGATCGCTTGCATTTTACTGTAGTTGCATGTTTAAAGTTGCAATTTTAAAGCCTAACTTACAGAACTTATATAATTATTTACTCAACACAAAATTGACGACTGGTGACATTTTCTACTGATTTATAGAGATTCTCTGAATAAACAAATGGCTTTTATAGTTTACGATCCATAAAGCAAAGACTTTATTATTAAGTTACAATACTTCAAAGGGTACATTTGTATATATTACATCAAAACAATAACGAAAAATAAAATATATATTTTCTATCAAGTCGATCTGCAAAGCGCTATACATATTTCGATCATATATATATATATGTGTATGTATGTAAAAGTTAAACAGAAATAACAAAAATAACAGAAGAGCACAGTATATGAAAGAAATATATACATCCCAATTTTGTTTTCAAACATAATCTATAAATCTCTACGATATGAAATGCGTCCTGTTTCTTAGACGCTAGAATAGGATTTTAAAGAGTTTTGGCTGGTATTTCTAGGTAGTTGATTTTCCACAGTATATATATATATATATACGCGTGGTTCGAATACATTTGTAATCACAGGAAGGGGAGAGTGGTTCTTTGTGGAAAATCAACTACCTAGAAACACCAGCCAAAACTCTTTAAAATTCTATTCTAGCGTCTAAGAAACAGGACGCAATTCATATCGTAGAGATTTATAGATTATGTTTGAAAACAAAATTGGGATGGTCACTACTGATATTTTATATACAAAATCAATATATTTCTGACTCTAAACCGAATCAAAAACAGTAATCATATATATTAAAGATAATTTAACGTTAGTGTAACGTTTTATTAACGTTGTTACAATTTTATAATGATTATTTAAAGCCTATCAAATCATTTCGTAATCAAATTATTCGTTTAATTTCATTTTTCAAAATGAATTACTTGAAATGTTATTTAAATAGCATAATATATTACATGTCTCGAGACAGAAGCGTGCAAAATATTTTGACAATGAAATATTTTATACGGCAAAGAAATAGATTCCGTATATGCGATAGAATATTTCTGAAGATTCGCGGATCACAATATAAAGCCACTATATGATTGAGTGCGAAAAGGTAAGAAGACGTGGTTAGACACGCAATTAATATTTACAAATAAATAGACAAATACATATCAAATTTAATGCTAAAAAAAACAAAAACTTATTCTGGAAGTAATAATAGGTATTTCAAGAAATACTTTTAGTCGGCTTATTTTTTTTTTTTATCAATTTTCCATTTAGTGCGAAAAATACGAAACATTTTATATATATATATATATATATATATATATATATATATATATATATATATATATATTACATTACAATTTAGAAATTAAAAATTAAAAAATATATGATCAACACTACTGTGTTTTTTTTTTTTTGCAAAATGACAATAATTTTTTTTTTTTTAATATCATTGTATATATATATATATATATATATACAGTGATATTAAATAAATGGAAACTATATTTATATTTATAAAACCATATTTATTCTATTATATATATTTCAAGGGTACCAAAATTTGGTACGCCCTCATCAGATAAAATACAAAGTTTGTTTTATAAATATTGACATAACCAGCAAGATCTTAACGGTTCAAGTTTTTCCTGGATAGTCAATATTTATTGGTTATGTTAATATTTATAAAACAAACTTTGTATTTTATCTGATGACGGCGCTCCAAAGTTTTGGTACCCTTGAAATATATATAATAGAATAAATATAGTTTTATAACTATAGTTTCCATTTATTTAATATCATTGAATATTATACTCTCCAGAAAACATGTCGAGTGCTTTGAATCAGTTATAAACATTTATTTTTGTTGAATTACTAACAAATTAAATATCCCTTTTGCTTATATATATATATATATATATATATATAAATATATATATATATATATACATATACTATTAATAATGAGTTCAAATCTCAGGCAGTCCTTTACAATGAAATAGCTCAAAGAAATATTTCGGAGCCGTGTAATACAAGTTAATATAAATTAATATATTTGATAAACACAAATACCAACATATCCGTGTTTGTATTGTAAACGACTAAAGTTAGCTAGATTGAAAAATACTAATTATAATAATACAGTTTGCCTGTCTCGATTTAAAATAATAAATCAATAAAAGCAAAGCATATTGGCAAATGGCCGTGGTGCTTGGACAAATTTAAATTTTAAATCAAACCTGTTCCGTAGACAGGTTTAAACCCTAAAATCCAAATATGTTTCGAAAAATGACAAGTAAATATGACAAGTAAATATGTTTTGAAACAGTGAGCAGGTTTGAAATTAGAAAATAGAATAGTTTTCACCGTATTTTTTTACTAAAGATTATTTAGTCTGATAATGGGGTTTAGAACCGTCAGATAAATGGAAAAAGATGAGTATTGTACGTCAATACTCATCTTTTTCCATTTATCTGAGGGTTCTAAACCCCATTATCAGACTAACATTTATTTAGTAAAAAAAATACCGTGAAAGCTATTATATATATATATATATATATATATATATATATATATATATCGTTTCTGAATTTGTTTAGCAAGATTCTTTATTGGCAACATGACCCTCCCAAAGTATAACAATATATATATATATATTTATATATATATATATATTTATATATATATATTTATATATATATATATATATATATATATATATATATATATATATATATATATATATATATATATCTATATCTATATATATATATATATCTATATATATATATATATATATATATATATATATATATATATATATATATATATATATATATATATATATAAAGAGAGAGAGAGAGAGAGAGAGAGATCAGTATATACAGAGGGTGCATATGTCGGTATATATTGGTTCTATTATATGTTACTCTAGATTTGTGTAGCTGTGTGTGCCACTGACCTAATGCTGACCAAAACAATCTGTTTTAGGTTGATAACATTTCAATAACATCTATATTTCAGCTAACACATTTTGACATATTATAAAGGATAACAAAATATATTTTTTTAATTTCTTACATGGAAATTCTCAAGCACCTAGATTTCAGTACAAATTGATAGAAATATTTTTTAGGTTGTTAGTATAATATTTTTCAATATTTAGATAGAATTATTCTCCAAAGTATGACTGAAAATCAGATATCGAGAATATTTTGTTGCTCTTCAGATAGTCAAAGAAAATGCAATTTTACAAAAAACTTATGGTTCTCGTAACCATTGTGCATTAGAGCCACACACACACACACATACACACACGCACACACACACACACACACACAACACACACATATATGTATTTATATATATAAATATATATGATGAATTTGTTGCAATGGTTTTGATATGAAATCGTGTGTTGAAACAAGCAATGTTATATTTGGGGAGGGTCATATTATTGTAATATTGCGAGAAATATATATATATAAAAGCAAGTCGGTCTCTGTGTGTGTCTGTCTGTGTGTCTGTCTGTGTACAACTACTAGGCTCCTTTTAACTTTTGAAGTACTAGGCCGATTTGCTTCAAGGAATGATATTTCTATGTCCAGTAGGTGGTCTACGTGGTAGTGGCAGCGCCATCTTACGCATAGGGTTTAGTCTACTGAAGGACATGCGGTGCGTCTATTCCATCTTTATCCCCTTACTCATACCTACTACAGCAAGGCCGGATCTGAAATCAGTCATGCCAATTAACTGAAGCTACCCCATGAATTGTTTTTATGTTGCCGTTTATTTCACTCAATCATGTCACTGTACACCCATTTTGTTAACATTTTTTTTACAATTACATTTCAATTCTTTGCTCAACCTTTGGCTCTCTTTATACGGACAAACAGGCTGTCATTCATTTCCCGAGCAACGCCGGGTACATCTGCTAGTATATAATAAAACCCACTCACTGTTTGGGGTGGTTTCGCTTCCTTATATTTCATATCCCTATAGTCAATTTAGCTGCCAATCAATGTTTATCATTGATTGACCAACAGTCAAAATATAAAATATAAGGAAGCGAAACCAGCCCAAACAGTGAGTGTGTTTTATTATATATATATATATATATATATATATATATATATATATATATAGTCTCTTAGAGTTCTTTCATAACACACCTGTGACATCATCAGTGATACTGTTATGTTTCCTACCGTTGTATTGTAATGGTTTCTGATTATATTATTTATTTGGATTGGCAGTATCGGTAGAGAGTCGGACGCCATTATTTGCAGCAAAGAGTTACGGTTCTTTATGGATCTGAGTTCAAATCCCGCCGAGGTTAACTTTGCTTTCATCCTTACAGGGTCGATAATATAAAGTACCAGTAATACACTGGGATAATTGCTGCCCTTGTGCCAAAAGTAGAAACAATTATTTATTTATTTATTGTATTCTCTGTTTGCGCAGGCGTTTGTGCGCGTGTTTTCACCAAACAGATGTAGTAGTAGTAGTAGTAGTAGTAGTAGTTGTTGTAATAGTAGTAGCAGCATCAACTGTCGTAGCAGTACGAGCCATGCGTTACAATCTCTCTTGGAAATTTTGTGTTGGAATGTCTCATTGCTTCCTCTTGCTGAACTGGCTGTGGTCACTGCAGTCATGAGGGAAATTTATTGGTGGATTGAATGCAATAAAACCTAAAAGAAAAGATATAATAAAAAATACACCAAGAATAATAGTATAATCCATAAATAGTGCACTGGGTGAAGAATGAGGTATTTCAGAAGTAAATGAAAGGGTTCATACTATATATAAGGGTGAAAGCAGCGATTCTTTTTTTAAACTTTAATCTGTTATTTTAATAAATGTTTGCGTTGTGGTTTTTATATATTTGATATATATCCTTATCGAAGCCTCTTTGGATTTTAGTCTTCACATTTATTATTATTACTATATATATATTGGGAGAGTCATGTTGCAATAAACAACATACGCACCAGGTGTTTCACTTCAATTTATTATAAATTTCATAAATTTTATGAATTTCTGGTTGGTTGGTTCTACAACCGGATGGTTGTTTATATATTGTCAAAATTCTTTTGTCACATGTGATGTTGGGATGTTGCTATTCCATTCATGTTTTCTATTTAATTTTGGTTGGAGTTCATTTATGTTTATTGCCTCTGCGATTTGTCTAAGCATTGCGTCTTTTCTGTGTGTAGATTCTATTTTTATCTCTATATTCTCTAATTTGCTTTTATGTTCTATTTTAGAATGTTGGTGGAGTATTGATGAGTCTTTTCCATCTTGGAGTTCTCGCCAGTGTTCATTTAATCGTTCTCGTATGCTACGAGCTGTCGCACCTATGTATATTATATTCTTATTTGTATATTGTCCCTCAGTACATCTTATGCTATAGACTATGTTTCTAGTTTTACAGTTAATATGGGGGCTTAGCTTACAGGTTATGAATTTCCTATCTATACAGGGAGGTCTTTGAAAAGGGTATGTATTAGTGTTTTTATGGAGGTACCTGGTCTTCCCACTATCTTAATATTTAGTTTAAGTTTATCTTGGGCCCTTCTGAATTTGTAAGCTAGTTCACCTCTAGGGGTTGTATTGATACACTCTGGTATTTATTGCTATCATACCATGAGTTTATTTTATTATTCCTAGTTCTTTCTATTCTATTCCAAAATTTGTTCCTATACAAGGGGCAGGTTCCATTTGTATCATTATTTACCATTTTTTCCTGTTTGATTCTGGCTTCTCTATATACCCTGATTTTATCTCTCTGATTGTAGCCAGAGAACTGCATACGGTGGATGAAGTGTTGTATGTGTCTTTCTAATTCTTTGGGGTTGCACATGTGGGACACGTTTCTCATCACCATTACTAAATCCGTAATCAGTATGTTGATTTTGGTGTGATCCGAAACAGCTGAGTTTCGGTGGACCAGGTATTTGAAAGTCATAGGTTTGGCATAATGGGAATGGAGGATTTGTTTTTTTTTTATTAATAGTTTCTAACCAGAGCTCTGTGTCTAGTACAGGTAAACGATGGCTGGGTGTTTGCTTGGGTAGTCTATAGTAACTTTGATGCTCTGGTGGATGGAGTTAGCTGTTTACTGGATAATTTCCATTATGCTTTTCTCTAATTCCTGACTGTTCTCAATTGTGTTTTTTTTACTACGATGTTTATATCATCAACGTGGCAGGAGTACATAATCAGGGTTAAGAGGTTGTTGTCTTCTAATTGTTTCTTTAAGTTTATTGTCCCACCATACCATGAATAGGTTAGCTATGTCACCTGCAATGCTAACACACACATAGAACAAACAACTAACTAGTAACATGTAAATAAACAAATAAATAAAATAATAAAAACACACACAGACACCCGGATGTAACACATGCATTAACTAAGCACACAACACACACAAAAACAAGATGGCGTAGGACAGAACAAAGGAGAGGCACAAAACAAAGAAAAGAATCGCCATTCACTGAAGAGGTCACATAATGTGTGAGGAAAGAACTTTGACAATATATGAACAACCATCCGGTTGTGGAACCAACCAACCAACCGGAAATTTATAAAATTTATGAAATTTATAAAATTTATGAAATTTATATTTATAAAATTTATAATAAATTGAAGTGAAAGCAACTGGTGCGTGTGTTTCTTATTGGCAACATGACCCTCCCAAAGTATAACAATATTGGTTTTAACACACATTTTCAGATAAAGAATCTTGCTAAACAAATTCAGAAACGAACTATATATATATATATATATATATATATATATATATATATATATATATAGAGAGAGAGAGAGAGAGAGAGAGTAAGAGGGGGAGCTTTGTCTGTATGTGTATTTATGAATTCATAAAATACATTTCTTTGTCTTGGAGGAATAAATTTCAATAAATATTGAAACCGAGTGTATTTAATTTTATTTTCCTTTAGCATCTTCAGCTGCCTATATTTTAATTCAATATATTAAAATGTATTCTTTGAACTACTTTCGATTACATTAATCAATTATTACTACTTTATCTCTTGATAAGTATCACCCAATATTTATATTTAAAACTGTTGAAATCTGATATAGGCCGTAGGCTTGAATTTTTAAGTGAACGTAGAATTGATTTGAATTCCTCTTATTTATTTCATTGACCTCACCCGGGTAAGATGCTAAGCTAACCCAAGAAAGTTTAATAATTTGTCTCGAGTCCTGAGGCTCGTCAAGCCGGTGCTTATGCCGGTTTTCGTAGCATTAAGCGTACAAGTGTTCAAGTGTATAAGACTCTCCCATGGACAGGACGCCAGTCAATCGAACGGTTAAGACTCGTCTATTGCTGCTGCTCATTTTCAACTAAATATACTGAGGTAACGTGAAATTAAGTGTTTTACTCAGGAACACAAATCACAACACACTCCCCGAATCGAACCCACGATATTACAACAAGGTCATGTGCCTTCACTAACCACCATAATATTTATACTTAGAAACTAAAATGGATTTTCTGGTAGAGTCAAAATAGATCACAGAAAATCACACTGTCCTAACTCAGAAATCGTGATTCATAATCCTTTTTTTATCATGAAAAAGAAAGCTTTTTCTCTCAGATCTCTCTCTACTAATGGGACATTCGATCAGTTCTGATAATTTTATGTTTATGTTGTATGTTGAAAGCAACTGAATTTAGAAAACCCCATTCTCTCAGGGTAGTAAATGTTAGCTCGGAAATGTAGTTACAATGGGGAACAGATAATAAGTAAATTAGTGTGATATTTATTTAGCTATACCTTAATATAAGCTAGAATGTACAATGTTTTCATTTATATAATTGTATATACAAATATATTATTTAACTAATTAGAATTTGTAATGAAAATATTACTTTTATGATGATTCAATACATAAAAATACCCTGCAAGAAAATGAAATATTTAGCAGTTCCTCTGTTTAAAAATAGGATACTGAAATTTAACTCAGAAACATATTTGATAAAATGGCATGAACAACAAATGAATTATTCTGCCACACTAAAAGAGATGAATATTTCAATATATAAATTCAGAGTTGAAAGTTTGAAGTACTTTGAATGCAATTGTCTCCATATGTGATAAGTTGTCGGCAATTACAATAATAGGACATGCGATAGATGTAATGTATAAAACAAATAGAAAATACATCCATGCAACCTTACCCCACTCACAAATACGAACCTCTCCCCCCCCCATATCTCTCCATCTCCTCTCTCCACACATATATATACTCATACACACAAAAATAATCTATATATTATATTAATATTAATGATCTAATTATTGTTAATGCCCATGATGTATTCGAAAAATAATTGCTAATGAGTGGATGGTAAAAAAATGATGGCTAATCAAAGCAGAATAACTGTGAATGGCCTATTAAATGTATTCTCAGAAGTGAATATAATGAACAGAATATATTCACATTTGTATTATTTTAATAAAAGTGATGATTTGACAATCAAACGAAACTAAATCGGAAATCAACATTCTCTAGGCATATTAATATTTTCTTCGTAATATTGATTCTTCTCTATTTGGTGACCTATAAAATGATGAAGAATGTTAAGTTTATTTAATTTTGCCTGTGTAAGATTCCCTTTGGAATACAACTGTGTTAATGCACCTCTGCCATATTTCCAGGATTAGACATCGGTAAAGTAATTATCAGTACGGGTTTTGAATTATTCGCCTCTACCCTTCTCTCCCATACGGCCCTGGCGCACGGTTAAAATGCTGTATTCACTTCTGATATAGGCAAGCTATTAATTTGTATATGAATCGTTTTATTGAGAGTCGAAACAAAATTCAGTATTTTGTTATTTTTACAGCTAGTTTTGGAGTGTACAGATACCTATACAAGAACGTAATCTATATCGGGCTAGCCAAAATGAATATAAGAAAATTAAATATGCGCAAAGAAACTTGTGACGGTAGTAGTAAATTTGATATTATACGGCAAATTAATATGGACATTTCAGAATTGTCTCTTGTGACTTTGTGAAAGGGCGTTCGGTTTGAGAGCATCCATTGGTTCATTATGACATATATGGTGGTGGATTGGCAGTATCGGTAGAGAGTCAGACGCCATGCTTTGCAGCACTGAGTTCAAATCCCGCCGAGGTTAACTTTGCCTTTCATCCTTACGGGGTCAATAAAATAAAGTACCATTAATGTACTGGGTAATTGCTGGCCTTGTGCCAAAAGTAGAAATAATTATGACATATATATATATATATATATATATATATATATATATATATATATATATATATATATATATATATATATATATATATATATATATATATATATATATATATATTCGATATGTCTCATGAAATAATACAGCCAATTTTCCACACAATACATTTAGTTAGCACCCCGAACGTTTAATTGGGAATATACTCACTTATTTCCTAATGTTTGTTGAGTGAGTTGGAATTTGGCCGGAGTATCGCTAAAAGCTTTCTACGATAATGTATTTATATATATATATATATATATATATATATAAACGTTTGTATATGTATACTAAAGCCAAAACAATGCAGGGATAGACATAGAATAAAGAATGCAAATGCAAAAGATATTGTTGACAATTAGTCTTTTACCTTAGATTTATTTAAATGTCCTTAATTTTCTAGATAATATCTCTTCTTCGGAGGGAAATAAAGCGGTTAAACCAGTGTTCTAAATAGCTTGCCAAATCATGCTGACAGGAAATTTTGCATTTCTTTATTCTATGTCGATACCTGCATTGTTCTGGCTTTATTATACATATACAAACGTTTATACCTCATTACATAATGCTTCAAGTGAACTATAACCTCCTCCCATATATATATATATATATTTAAGGGTATATATATATATTTATATATATAATTTTAAGGATCTGTTTTACTTTTTTTTATCCTTTCTTTGATTCGTCAAAGTGACATTATTGAAAAAATCAGATGGACGATTCTGTTAAAGACAAGTTTTAAAATGTATATAAAGTATAGAAAGTACTACCGGTTTAGATGTATTATTGAATTCATCTTATCAAATGTTGAGTATTGAAATACAAAAATTAAAAAGAATTAATAGCTGCTGCTATCTTCACTACCACCGCTCTATTAACAAGAACTCATTCTCCAGCCACATTTTGAGCAAGAAAGATGAGAAAAACCTTACTCCATCATTTGATTTTAAATCTTTAATTTTTAGTTTTTAACTCCTATTAATTCTTTTTAATAGGAGTGAAAAACTAGACTGAAACTGGTGAAAATCTGAAGTAGCAAGTTTGGAAAAATATGGAGGGTGAGGCAAAACTTCCCAGTCTAGCCCTAGTAAATTCTGCCACAAGAGAGTGTGTGAACTGGCATTGTCTTGATGAAACACAATATCTTTTCGGAGTGTCGCTATGAACTACTTTCAAGCATCAAATATCTAACGATTGCATACTCTGAAGGAAAAAAAAGTAAAGTTAGCAAGCATGAGAGCACCTGAAGTATAGTATGTGCAAAAACCGACGGACGTTTTGACCAACCCCAAATAAGTGTAATATTAGTAGTAGTAGTAGCAGCAGCAGCAGCAGCAGCAGCAGTAGTAGTAGTAGTAGTAGTAGTAGTAGTAGTAGTAGTAGTAGTAGTAGTAGTAGTAGTAGTAGTCATAAATGTAAACATTTTATTGCAACGATAATGTATGTATAAATGTATCAAAATATGATATTCAACTAGATTGTTTCAGTTTCAAAACCGATATTAAATAAAATACTTTGGCATTATGGTAAACCAGACAATAAAGGTGTTAATGTATTCGATTATTTGCTTACATATTCATGGGCGAATATATTGCCGTCGAAAAACTCTCTTCTATTATTGGTGTCTCTGATGTCAATAAATACTTGTGAGAGTCAGTACCAGACACATTGATACTTTCTAAACAAACACCACTATTATAGTATTTCTCTCTTTAGTGATTTATTACTATCAACACATGGACACATATATAGATACACATGCAAAAACTTATATGTGGTTTCGAACAAACATACACACACACACATTTGCACGCGCACGCGCACATGCACACACAAACAGACACACACACACGCGCACACACACACACACACACACACACACACACACACACACACACACACACACACACACACACACACACACACACATATATATATATATATATGACAACTAAAAAATAGTTTTTGCTCTACATGACTGAATAAAATAAATGCAATCTGAGTTTTTCGAATATTAATAATAATATTCGAAAGAGTCGTTTGCAATTATGCAAACAGCCTCTTTTAATCCATGTTAGTAGAATGAGCCCTTCATTCTTGCTCTTTTGTTGGCATGTAAACAGAATTCTACTGACATGGCTTAAAAAAGGCTGTTTGCATAATTGCAAACGAATCGAATATTATTATTAATATTCGTAAAACTCAGATTATATATATATATATATATATATATATATATATATATATATTCTCAGTCTTATGTAAACGCCTGTATTGGTGAATTCGTTAAATTGTTAATGTAATATTGATAACGTGGTATTGTTATTCAAGATAATGCCAAATTTATTTTAACGTTGTCCCATTAGGCGATAAATGTGATTATGAAACGGATTTAGATACGCATGTTTATTTACATTCCTTCGTCTATGATGAAGTAGAACATGCCGGCAGTTGAAATTGTTTCAAATAATGGAAATATGGGATTTAAATGGATTTTGTCAATAGTAACTATGATAGTACATATTTTCGGGTTTATCCAGTTTATTTCCTGTCGCAAATATATTTCGAGGGCAATTTACATGGAACGAAATACGATAAAGGCATGGTATTAATTATGCAGTATTATTGAGCAAAATGTTTATGCTTTTAAGAAAAAAGATAAGCTTTGTTTCATTTGCAACTCTATCAATGGAAGGGTAATTAGGGTGTGGGACAAAAAAACTTATGTTACTGGTTTGTGTTGACTGCATTCTCTGTTCAATTCTTGCCGAGAACAAATTTCATTTTGACCCTTTTCAGATTGACAAAATAAAATGTCAGCCTAAGGCAGTTTTTGGAGCAATTTTTGAAGGGCAAGAGGAGATGACTTCATGTATTTTTCAGTTTAAATTGTTCTTTGTTTAGTAGACATTACACCAGTATACCAACTATGAGAGTTACAACTAGTTTTAAATTAAATAAATCATTATATATACACACTCACGATTCTGTAGAGAAACAATAGTAACTATAATATTAGAAATGAAACACGTAACATAATGTTAAGTAGGTCGAACATTAGAAAGGCAATTAGGTTTTCAGTCTATAATTACCATTGTAGGAGAGGGGGAATTGATATTCCGAATAACAAAAAACAAACAATTGTTACGACCTTGCATGATGATGGATATCATCATACGAGTATTAATGTAGTAGTTATATAGAATAAAATTTTGAAAAGACGAGATAAAATTCATGTAATGAATAAATTTAGGTATGTAATGTACATAGGATAATTAGACGGATATATCGATATAAATGCATAGACATATATAGAAAGGGACATGTATATAATCAGTAGATTTAATGAAATTAAATAAAACTAATAGCTTATATATATATATATATGCACAAAATTGATGTTCACATATATATATATATGCACAAAATTGATGTTTACATTCAATATTCAAAATGCTATTAAGGATATATTATCACTTAATATCTCATATCAAAATAAAATACACCCAATAATTAGTTCACACAATGTATTTTGGATGATAAATTGAAAATTATTAACATTTTTCATGTAGTTAGCATCAAAAACCTAATTAGAAATATATATGAGTTTACCAAAATCCCCATTACCATTATTAACATCGTATGTTTAAATTAACATCGTTGTTGAAAGTATGGTTAACCTATCCTGTTATGTTTCGTTATTATTAAGCTCCATCAGAACAGTACATCTTCAATGACAAAGCGGAGATCATTAACGAATGTCACCACATTACATTAGAGTAGACGTGTAAATTAGCAAATATCAAATATACAAACTTTTGTTGTCAATTATTCATAGACGCATGTAAACAATCGGTAAGTTTGGGTTAAGCTTTTCAACGTGTTTAGAAAAAAGTCTAATCATAAATATTAATAGTGAAGGAATATCTCGCTAAATATAATATCAAATTCTAGCGGAGATTCTGTATGAAATTGCAATGGTTGACAACCAGGAAGTGATATGGTTAATATCAATTTTCTATGTTTCTTAATATAAGGATTATGTAGGGTAAACACTCAGCATGGTACCCAAATGAGGAAATCGTTGTTAACATACACGGTTCGCTATATTAAATAAGTTAATTGTACTTGGCGTTTGACATTAATTCCATCTCGAGTAGGTCAAGCGAACTTCTAGAATTTTCTTCATTGATTCAAACTCACTAGGCCTAATAAAATCGAGATGAATTAT
Source organism: Eledone cirrhosa (assembly GCA_964016885.1). Taxonomy (NCBI): domain Eukaryota; kingdom Metazoa; phylum Mollusca; class Cephalopoda; order Octopoda; family Eledonidae; genus Eledone; species Eledone cirrhosa. Next base: position 179,438,534 of record OZ024740.1, read on the forward strand.
TCTGATTAGAAACGGCAAATAATAACCTTTATTCTTTATTATTATTTATTTTCTAATCTGTATATAAAGTAACCAGAAGTTATTATGATATTAACCGGTTTTATTTCGACCAGTTATCTTTGCTCCACCTAACACACCCATTCCTCTTGAAGAAGTGTATATTCAATCAATAACTAACTCACCTTGGATTATTTAGATTAGTTCTAAATATTGTGAGCCAGAGTGAAATGGATTGTATAATAGAATCCTGAAAATATACTTGCGTGATATACTCTCTTGGCCTGTAGATAGATGATTTAATGACCTCAGTGGGAAGAATTCCATGTGCAAATTTTAGACATGATAGCATTTATATATAGGTCAAAGTTAAAATGCATTGGAGAATTGTGTTTGAGAGTTGCATGTAGAGAATGTTGCCAATAATGTAAAGAATATTATAATTATGTACATAGTAATATAGTTGGATGCGATGTGTCCCTTGGAAGTATCCTTATTAAAGTTCAACTCTGCACAACTGAAATCCACGAATGAATAATTTACTGGAGATATGATATACGAGACGTTTAGTATATGAAGATTGAATTCTATAATCACTATGTCTATTGTTTCTTTATATCATATGTATCAAATATATATATACACATATATTCTATACAAATACTTTGTATGTTTGGAAGTACATTTATTGAGATTAGAACACTTTGCTTATTGAATAATATTCTGTTAGTTACTCTTTTTTTTCTAGAAGATCGACAAGATCTCAGACCTCTTTCTCTTACCGAGTGAGGTGGAACTCATTAGATCGAAGCAAAGAGACAATGTTTTCATTGGTCCTTCCAACTACAGCTACAATCTACTGGTCGCAAATTTTGGTTCCTTTATTTAATTATATTCTCCCACCTTTCAATATCCGGTGTTATATATTGTCTTCGTCATGAGCGGTTCTCACAGATTCTTACGAGTAACGTTGGTGTTTAATTTAAAAAAAAAAAAAAAAAATATATATATATATATATATATATATATATATATATATATATATATATATATATATATATCCAAAATTAAGATAAATTAAATGAATTTAATCCAAATCGAAATTGTGGGTGTCATACCTTAACGGTATGCGCCATATCGCCCGGAAAATAAGCTCAAAGATTATGTAGGTCTGAGCATTTTATAGAAATTATCTCCTGTGATTATTCATGTTTATATTTATTTCTATATATGTTAATCAATTTCTAGTTATTATATATATATATATATATATATATATATATATATATATATATATATATATGTGTGTGTGTGTGTGTGTGTGTGTTTGTGTGTGTGTGTATATAGTGTTAGAAGGTAATCTGGACACAAACAAGAGAAGAAAAGCTTCCCTTCGTCAGATGTTTACTACGGATCTTGGATGTTTCGGCGCACAAAACAGAACATCGATGTGTAGCGCGCCCATGACCTTTTATCTATCAAAAGGTATATATATATATATATATATATGTGTGTGTATATATATATATATATATATATATATAATTGGTGTTGGATGCTTAAAGCATCCATATGCGGCAGGCCATATGAGCACTCGATGCCCTCGTAGAGCAGAGTATGATATCACAGAAAAAAGAGAATCAGGAAAATCTGCTTCGTAGAATCGAGACGTATCCGAGGACCGCGCGATTTCAGAGTCAGGTTTCATAACCACATCGATCGTGCCTCGAACTGGTCGCCCGAGAAACAATTGTTATATATCCAATACATTCCTTTCGTCGCAACACTGATTCTCTTTTTTCTGTGATATATATATATATATATAAATATTTATACAGATATTCTACAGCTATTGCAACATCCTTGGTTAGAGACGCATGCCGGATTATAAGTTTGGCCGGATTAGAACAGTACTCAATAGAAGCATGTTATAAAGTCGTAAATATTTTTTCTACATCTCAAATATATTCACATACAGGTGCAGCTAGTTAAACTGAATATAACGCTAAGTTCTAATATTTTATCGGGAATTGGGTAGTCAGCCGTGCCGAATGAAAGTGACGTATCTCCCCACAATGCTGGGATTAGAAGAGAAGCCAGTTCTTTACGTATACGAGAATTAATAATGATTTCTATTATAGATGCAAGGCTAGTAATTGGGGGGGGGGGGGGAGTCGATTAAATCGACTCCAGCACGTTACTGGTCCTTTATTTTATCGACCCCATAAGGATGACGTGATTTGAACTCAGACCGTAAAGGACCGGAACACTATGCTGCAAAGCATGGTGTCCGATTCTAACGATACTGCCAATCCAAGAGAATTAATGATATATATATTTATATATATATATATATATATGTGTGTGTGTGTGTGTGTGTGTGTGTGTGTGGTGCTTGTATATATGAGTGTGCGTGGGTGTCAGTGTGAGCATTCCTGATTGTCTATATAATACGTTATCATGGATTTACACATCTTTTGGTGTGTACAATATACATAGGTTAATTTGATCGAGAATACAGAACATTATTCTATTCTATAAGGCGTATTATTTGACAGAATAATCAGTAAACTAAATGATTCGAAACGTTTATTCGATATTACCAATATCGATATGTAACAAGTGAAATGAGACACAATTTAATAAAAATCAAAATAAAGACCTCACCGATCCAGTTGTATGTTATTATAAACTGATACTACCTGACATAGCCACAGGGAAACGAAAGAAATATTAATACAGATAGACAAAGAATATATGAAAACGAAACATAAAACAAAAACTGTCCTATATAAATACAGTTGATGAATTATTATTTCTCATTTCTTGTCTAGTTTGTATAAGTTGGTTCATCAGATTTTCCTAATGGGTTTTATTGCTTTAAATTGAGGCAGAAGAAAGATAATATATTTCATCGTATGCACAAGCAGATGCGAGACACTAACTCTTTCGTTCTATCTCTCTTGATATACCGCTCTCTATTTTTTGTCTCAACTCTCAACGTTTCAGTACCCCCCCCCCCTCAATAAATATAAAACCCCCTCTCTCTCTTCTTCTTCTCTCTCTCTCTCACTATCTCTCTCTATCTCTCTCTCTCTATCTCTCTCTCTCTCGCTCTCTGTGTTTCTCTGCCTTTGTTCTATGTTTCATTTAAGTAAACCAGAGAGACGAACTCCAGAGAGTCGAGCAGAATTTTATTAATGTCGAAAAAACCTTGTCTCTCATATATCGGAGTTCGTATAGAAAGGAATAAATTGACGAAAGAAATTTATCATTAGCAAAACAAAGAATAAAAGTCTACTATTTAACAGAATGGCAATGGTAACTATAGAAATATGAATTCAGTGAAGGAGAACAGAAACCACGAGAACAAGAAATAAACAACGAAGGGGTGAAAGAGAGAGAGAGAGAGAGAGAGAGAGAGAGAGAGAGAGAGAGAGAGAGAGAGAGAGAGAGAGGGGGGGGGGGGTTATTTTATGTGGAATAATGTGTAAGATAAAGAAAAAAAACCAAATAATATTTAAATGAAATGATAATATTTGTCAGAATGCAGACAATATTAAATAAAATAAATCAACCTTATATAAATTTGTAACATATTGTTTGCTACTGACAGATAATGTTTAGATTGAGCTTAATTTGTATGGTTTCTAATTCTTACACAAAGAAATAATTCATTCAGAACACAAATTTTACATTAAATATATAAATAAATGCTAACAAAAAATATTGGGTTCTTAGTTCACTATGACAAAAAATTGGACTAAAAAATATCATATGTATATATGTATGTATGTGTAATCTCTTTCTCTTAATTTCGAGTATATTTTTTTGACCGGCAACCTTCTTGGTGGCAAGGTTGTAAAAGAAAAGAAATTGACATCCCTTGAATCGCAAGAATGTTTTGCAAATTTTGAAGGTGCCAGCTATCGCAGCCATTTGTAGACTATGAATTAGGGAGCTGCGCTCTCTGTCCGCAAATCCAAGTTCAGTCATACTTTGGTCCGTGCGGGTTGGTATATAACCCGTAACTCCAATAATGATGGGTATGAAGCTAATGGTGTATCTTGGATACTGGATTTGTAAACTCCTCATCAATGGTCCGCAGATGTCCTCCTTCTCCTGTATTTTTCTGACAACGTTTATATCAAGTGGGCAGCTGATCTCCACGACAGAATACGTTTTCAATGTGTGGTCCAAAACAAAAATATCAGGCCGTTTGTGCTTTAATTTGGTGGCAGTTTTTATTTTCAGGTTCCACCAGTATTCCTTAGTGCCATCTGTCTCAATATATCCTTCCTCGTTTGTTGTTAATTTTGTTTGTTGTTAATTATGTATGTATGTATGTATGTATGTATGTATGTATGTATGTTTGTATGTATGTATGTATGTATGTATGTATGTATGTATGTATGTTTGGATGGATATACATATGTACTAGCATAGTACCCACCAATATGACAGGGTTTATAGTAAATTGATTGCAACATTCTATGTAAAAGAGATTTTCCTCAAGATTTCCTTGACTTTATCGCTCATATCATTTTCGATCCACGATATTTAAGTTTGCATTCATTTAAGTCAATTACAATAATTTTCTTCCATATTAAAAAAAGAAAGCAACAAAAAAACAGCAAATAAATATTCATTAAATGTTGAGGACTTTGTTCTATATTCGGACGACTGCTAGTAGCATTTGTCTTGTTCGAAAATAGATAACTATTTGTGGCTCGTAAATATTTTGTTAGTAGAGCCTTTTCTGTTGAAAGGACTCGGCTGTTATTTCTAGCTGTTGATAAGCCTATTCACGCTCCTGGACTTGATGGTAGGGCGATGTGTATTTTTCCAAACAACATGTGCTTTTCGTCGTTATTCCTGATTTCTTCATAGATAGTTTTAAAACTTTTCCTTTGCTGACGTTCCAAGATTTAACATCTATGATTCAGCTATTAATGGTGAAATATATTTCTTTATTGGAATATATACAAAAGGAGATTAATCATTATTGCAAGGTATCTATATTCAAAGTTCTCCTTAAATTTTTAATATGCTACCTCCGTAACTATGTGTGGTTACACACTTTGCACTCTTTGCAAATTATCCCCTATCAATGTTTGATGTTTATTTTATAAATATTGTCAATCGATTTTTAATTTAATTTTACGTTAGTAAATATAAATACATATATGTTGTTATACTTTGGGAGGGACATGTTGCTAATAAGAAACACACGCACCAGTTGCTTTAACTCGAATTTATTATAAATTAAATTATAAATTTAAAAATTTATAAATTTCCGATTGTTCATATATTGTCAAAGTTCTTTCGTCACACATTATGTGACCTCTTTAGTGACTGGGGATTCTTTTCTTTGTTTTGTGCCTCTCCTTTGTTCTGTCCTACGCCATATTGTTTTTGTGTGTGTTGTACATATATAATTATGAGTTGAGGCATTTGAGCTTATTTCCCACCTAATGTTGAGAAATTATTCATCCCCTTATATAGATTTATGAGAAAATATATCTGGCAACTATCGATTCGACAGAGTCATTAGAGGGTTGGTTATTTGGTCCACCATGCCGAATTCAAACTCTGTCGAGGTTCACCTGGTCTTTCATGCTTTCTGGATCGATAAGGAATGTTCCAGTCTATTGTTGGTGCTGCACTTTCTCCTAGCAGTCACAATATTGATGATTCATTGGCTAAATTGAAAGGGAGTCGAGAGGGATTCTGCGATACGTTCTGCATTACACGCCGTGTCAACACATAAACACGTATGTCCCATTAATTCTCTGTAAAAAAAGTATATGCACTCATGTGTACGCACGACATCTCCCTCTGTATATATATATATATATATATATATATATATATATATATATATATATATATATATATATATATATATATATATATATATATATATATATATATATATATATATATATACTAGCATATATAAGTATATCTATAAATATAGGGAAAATACCAACATACTGAGCCACTTATTTGATATCTGGAATTGCGTGGTATATTAGTGAACGGGTTCTTATTTTCAAATTTGATATAGAAAACATGTCTGAAGTTTGTTGCATCATATATATATCTCGTTTTGGATAATATAATTCAAATTTCATCATGTAATGCCGAGATATCATATATATATTTAGAAAACAAAATTCCCTAACGAAATTCGTATTGATTCGAGATCCAATATTCAAGCCAGTATAATTTTATTAAGTCAGACTAAGAGAGGATCAATCATTGTTACTTGCCAACAATCTGACAACACTGTTTCTTTAAGAATTTAAGAATACTTGGTGTCTGAATTATGTTAAAAAATATATTGCTTTATTGGCATTGAGTTATACACTTTCGTATTTTTGAAATTATAATTTGATAGCAATGTTTGACGAGGCAATAGAGTATAAAACTGAGGTAACGATGTAAAAAGTCAGCTAAAATTCAACGTCAGTGTTATCTACATTTAGTTTAGAATCATTTCACTCTAATGTTATGTAATCAGCTCGTTAAACATTTTCACAAATTCTGGGCTACGTGATGCCGATGTTTCGGGTCAGATCGTCGCACCTTCCTACATCTGGCCCCTTTCTAGTTATTTTCCAATGCCTCTGTCACTTAGCCAACATGTTTTCTCTGAAAGGAGACACATGGTAAGCTCAATTATGAAACGTATATCTATAAGAAATATATATATATACACGCAAAAAACGTGCAGACAAAAGCGTATGCAAGCACATCTACACACACAGGATGCACATATATACGCATATATGCCTCGCCCCATGTATATCTAATCACGCGCACGCACGCGACTGTATACACACTCGCACACACAGACACACACACACACACACACATATACATGCTTATATACACACGCACACTTACACATCCATACGTTCGGTACGTACACACACACACACACACACACATACATATACTCACGCATATTGACCTGTTTGCATGCACACGCATAAAAATGTGGATGTAAAAAAAAAAGGAAGAAGAAAAAAACAAAACAAAAAACATAGATGTAAAAACACAGATATAAAGACACATACACATACACACACACACACACATATATATATATATATATATATATATATATATATATATATATATATATATATATATATATATACACGCACGGGCGCGCACATACGGAAGCGCTCGTGTACATATATAGAAAGTATACACACATTAAGGCGTTCAGACACATAGATACAGGGTGTAAAAAACTTGTGGAGAAGTAAGTACACATATAAAATTATAAGATTGGCTGCGAAAATATAAAAAATAAAAATATCTGGAGTGGAAAACGCAAGTGACCTTTAAAATCAGTTAGTCAAGAAAATAGGGAAGTAAAAAGTGGAAAGTGAAGATATTAGGTAAGTGAATCGGAGAATAAAGGGGGGAGGGGTCCCTTAAAGATCACAAACCCGACTTTATTAATCGTCCTAGTTGTAGGTTAATCAACCTTGCTAAGACTGATATTGGTCTTGCCAGCAAAACATTTTAAAATAATATAAATACACACATTAGAAGTAAGTCTAAATTACTCCAATGGATAAATAGCTCTTCCGTAGTACATTGGTTTAATAATATTAAAAACAAAAATAGTTCTAGATTCACCCAATTTGACATTGTAGATTTCTACCCATCTATCACTCAGACCCTTTTAGCGAAAGGTTTACTAGAAGGTTTACTAAGAAGAGAATGTCATCTTGCGCGCTAGAAACACTCTACTCTTTACTGATAATGACACTTGGGTAAAAATATCTAACCCAGAGAACCCATTCTATGTCTCAATCGGCTCTTATGACAGTGCTGATGTTTGTGATTTGGTCGGCCTATTCCTCCTACACACACTTAAAGAAAAATTCCCTAACCATATTTTTGGGCTTTATCGCGACGATGGTCTAATACTTTCCCATACCACCATAGGCCATAACTTATATAGATTAAGGAAAGACTTAATAAAAACCTTCGCTAGTTTTAATCTTAAAATTACTATTGACACTAACCTTTCCAATGTATATTTCCTAGATATAAACCTAGATTTGCCTACTGCTTCTTATAAACCATACCATAAACCTAATGAAAACTTAAAATATATAAATAAAGGCTCTTGCCATCCTCCTATAGTTTTTAAAAACCTTATCCCTAATATTAGCCGTAGGATCTCCACCCTCTCTTCCTCAGAAGCTATTTTTAATAAGGCATCCCCCTACTATAATAAAGCCCTCCAAAATAGCGGTTTTAGCGAACCGATTAAATACATACCCAACTATACTAACTCTATTAAACATAAAAACAGGAAAAGAAAAATAATCTGGTTCACACCCCTCTACTCTCTAGCAGTTAAAACTAATGTAGGCAAAAAATTCCTAGAGCTCCTAGATAAACATTTCCCTAGAACACATAGATACTATAAGATCTTTAATAGAAACTGTGTCAAAATTAGCTATTCCTGCGGTCCCCCTATTAAGTCCTATATCATCAACAAAAAATCACCTAGAGAACATCAAAATTGCTCCTGTAGAATCAAAAGTGAATGCCCATTACGAGGTAAATGCAACACCAAAGCCATTGTATATGCGGCTAAAGTGACAACCATCAGCAACAACCATCCAGCCACCAGTGAACGATATGTGGGTATGACGCAAGACAAATTCAAAACGCGTTATTACTCACATGTCGCATCCTTTCGACATCCAGAAAAAAGATTTACAACAGCTCTGGCTAGCAGAATATGGGATTTGAAAGACCAAGGTATCCAATATAAATTGGATTGGTCAATTTTGAACCAATCTAAAGAATATGCAAGAGGAACAAGAAAATGCACGCTCTGCATAAATGAAAAATATTGGATCTTGCAAAATCTTAATACACCAAAGACCTGTCTGAACACAAAGACGGAAATTTTCACGAGTTTCCCACACATGAAATCACACCTGCAATCCAGCTCATATAAACTTAACACACTTTCAGATACTTATCCTCCATAAACTCTTATTATTCTCTTTATAACTACCCTTTCTGATTTACTTTCATTTTTATCCTTATTATTAATTTCATTTTTATTTTTATTTTTATTTTTATTTTTATTTTTATTTTTATTTTTATTTTTATTTTTATTTTTATTTTTATTTTTATTTTTATTTTTATTTTTATTTTTATTTTTATTTTTATTTTTATTTTTATTTTTATTTTTATTTTTATTTTTATTTTTATTTTTATTTTTATTTTTATTTTTATTTTTATTTTTATTTTTATTTTTATTTTTATTTTTATATTTTAAATTTTTACTTCCCATCCACCAATAACCCCCACCCTCTTTATTCTCCGATTCACTTACCTAATATCTTCACTTTCCACTTTTTACTTCCCTATTTTCTTCACTAACTGATTATAAAGTTCACTTGCGTTTTCCACTCCAGATATTTTTTAATTTTATTTTTTATATTTTCGCAGCCAATCTTATAATTTTATATTTGTACTTACTTATCCACAAGTTTTTTACACCCCGTATTTATGTGTCTGAACGCCTTAATGTGTGTATACTTTCTATATATGTACACGAGCGCCTCCGTATGTGCGCACCCGTGCGTGTATATATATATATATATATATATATATATATATATATATATATGTGTGTGTGTATCTATATGTATGTATATGTGTCTTTATATCCGTGTTTTTACATCTATGTTTTTTGTTTTGTTTTTTCTTCTTCCTTTTTTTTTTACATCCTCATTTTTATGCGTGTGCATGCAAACAGGTCAATATGCGTGAGTCTATGTGTGTGTGTGTGTGTGTGTGTGTGTGTGTGTGTGTGTGTGTGTACGTACCGAACGTATGGATGTGTAAGTGTGCGTGTGTATATAAGCATGTATACTTGTGTGTGTGTGTGTGCGTGCGAGTGTGTATACAGTCGCGTGCGTGCGCGTGATTAGATATACATGGGGCGAGGCGTATATGCGTATATATATGTGCATCCTGTGTGTGTAGATGTGCTTGCATACGCTTTTGTCTGCACGTTTTTTGCGTGTATATATATATATTTCTTATAGATATACGTTTCTTGTAGATATACGCGTGTGTGTACGCGTGTACCTTGTTTGTCTTCTTTTCTTTAATTTTTTCTTTCTAAATTATTGTTCCATTTTTATAATTATATCGAAAATGATACTTTCTTTTAATTATTACACTCCCTTACCTCTTTTACTTCCGCATATAAGTGTACGTGCGTGTGGGTGTGTTTATACGCATGTCTTCATATTCTTATAATGTATCTATTACCCTATTTCTGTGTACCTGCCAAACAGAAAACCACATCATGTCTGTCTGTAGTTGACAGATACACAGATACACTTACCCTAACACATATATTTACACACACTTTTTCACTATACGTATACATTTGTACATACACATATATGTACATCTGTGAGCGTATATACATACATATACACACACCTAACTATATTTCTTGAAAGATTTTTATATATTTCATATGGCTATTGTAATTCATTTGTCTATATTTATATAATTTTTTTTTTTTTTTTTTGCTTTTCTTGATGAGACTTTCCAAGTATTTAGCCATGTTTTATATAGCCTCGTCTGACGAACGAATCAAGACGTTTCTTTCGTATTCGCCTCATTCGGGAAACCTCTGGTAATGAGGTAATTATATTGTATTGATTTTTAGACATTATATATATATATATATATATATATATATATATATATATATATATATATATATATATATATATATACATATATATATATATATCGGAAATATATATATATATATATATATATATATATATATATATATATATATATATATATATATATATATATATATATATATATATATATATATATATATATATATACATATATATATATAAATACAAATATAAATTAGCGAGAATCGTTTTCAGCTCAGGAATTAACGAAAATCAACGTCCGATATGTGTGGCAAGCGCTCGATGAATCATATGAATCAGAGCTACAACATACGTTAAGGGCCAAATACACTGAGATGATGGTTAAACATATCATCCGCACAGCCAAAATCAAAACGACCAAGTAATTCGGGTCAAACAATAAAAATATATGTGTTGATACTTTCCCGGACCCTGGACTGATGGTAAAATCCAGTATTGGTTTCTGCGACTCCAAATCAAGTACTATCCGCCTACATAAAGAATGTTGGGCTTCTGGTGAGATGATGAGCAAGGCAGTCGTGTTTTCAACGGGTTTTGCTCCAATATGCTATAGATAGTGTAGCTATTACTGACCCCTCGTGGGATTCAGCAAGGGAGGTAACACCTCTATTAAGCGAATGATTCAGTTGTGTATTATTGCGAGAATGCAAAATATCACAAATCGAATAAAGCTCTCGACAGAATGATTAAATATAACAGAGCCATTCAACAGTCAATATAAGTAACTGAAAAAATCAATAAAATTAACTGCTCAATAGCTGGACTCTGGAGATTAATACAAATATAAATTAGCGAGAATCGTTTTCAGCTCAGGAATTAACGAAAATCAACGTCCGATATGTGTGGCAAGCGCTCGATGAATCATATGAATCAGAGCTACAACATACGTTAAGGGCCAAATACACTGAGATGATGGTTAAACATATCATCCGCACAGCCAAAATCAAAACGACCAAGTAATTCGGGTCAAACAATAAAAATATATGTGTTGATACTTTCCCGGACCCTGGACTGATGGTAAAATCCAGTATTGGTTTCTGCGACTCCAAATCATATATATATATCGGATATCTTAAAATGGTAAAATCCAGTATTGGTTTCTGCGACTCCAAATCATATATATATATATATCGGATATCTTAAAATGCGGACGAAACCATGGTAGAGGTTACTAAATATGTTCACTTTTCTCCTAGTTTATTTTACACCTAATTCTGTTTAGTTGACTGTATATCTGGTCGATTTATACAGGCTGTCGAAATACTCGATAAATACTCCGTCGCAACCACCGCGAAGGGCTGCTTTCGGTTATTTGTCGGAGATTTCTTCATAGGAGCCTTTATTCTTATAGCGTGGTCTAATTGATTTTTTATATTGTTCATTATGCTAATTGGGAGAGGAAACGGTATATATTTTATCTGGTGATTCTATAGACTTGTTTTATGATATATATATATATATATATATATATATATATAAACGTTTGTATTTGTAAAGACAAAAGAATGCACGTATGGATATAGAATTTAAATGCAAATGCAAAAGATATTGTTGACAATTAGTCTTTTACCTTAAATTTGTTTAAATATCCTTAATTTTCGAGATAATATCTCTTCTTCAGAGGGATGTAAAGTTGTTAAACCAGCGTTCTAAATAGCTTGCCAAGTCATGCTGACAGGAAATGGTATAGAGAATATGTTCTATCTCTAACGTCAAGGAGTGAAGGTTAGGTGGATAAAGAGTAGTCTCCCTTTAAAAGGGTTTTGTACATGTATGTTTAAGTGTGTGGGAGAATACGTGAAGGTGTAAGTATGTGTGTGTGTGTGTTTGAGTGTTAGAAGATATGTCTATACGTAAATGTGGGGGATAGATGCTCTATCGTGTTAAAACTGGTCTTTGTGTGTGTATGTGTGTTTGTGAGAGGGAATAAGTGGAGGTGTAAGCGCGCGCGTGTGTGTGTGAGTACGTGTGCGTGTGTGTGAGGGGGAGGGTGAAAGTATGGCGCTAGGTGCTCTAAAAAGTTATACATTGGGTGTTGAGTTCTAGTCTATCATTGAACATACATGTACAAAACCCCTTTTAAAGGGAGACTACTCTTTATCCACCTAACCTTCACTCCTTGACATTAGAGATAGAACAGATTTTCTATACCATTTCCTGTCAGCATGACTTGGCAAGCTATTTAGAACGTTGGTTTATCAACTTTACTTCCCTCCGAAGAAGAGATATTATCTCGAAAAAATCTTTTGCATTTGCATTTATATTCTATATCCAAGACTGCATTGTTTTGGCTTTACAAATATACACGTTTATACCTCTTTACACAATGCTTCAAGTGAACTATAACTTCCTCCTCTCCTTACGCCTGAGCCAGGCCCAGTTCACAACTGTAAAGAAACTCTTCCAGCTATCTGAAAAGCGCGCCAAAGCTGGCTGCCAATAAACTTCCTCAAACGATGCCTGAATAACAACATCAACCCCCAAACTATCAAAAACTTGCACCTACCAACATGCTTCAAATCACCAGGCCTCAAACGATCACTTAGTTACATACAAACATTCTGCCTAAGAAAACTCATACAACACCAACACCGCACGCTACAACAACACATACGGACTATTTCCAGCCTTGTACCACAACTCGCTGCAACCCCAGAAACTCTGCCCAGAGTTATCTCCGCCGCTATAGACAGGTCATACCACCATCGCCGAGACTACGAGAAAATACGCATAACGCAAACATTTCTCAAACTCAGCACGGCTAACCGTCTTAACAACAACCCAACTCTAAGCACCAACAGAGGCGAACAAGAGGGTACCAACGCCGAACCTAGCGGCGCCCCGACGAACAACACACCTGACGCAAAACACCTCGTCACAGACTTGACAGGATCCCTCTCCGAGAGGAATTAGACCTCCTCAGCCTGGGTCCCAAGTGCATATTGAAACAGAGACTGGACGACAAATTATGGCTCGACATAGAAAGAATTTCTATCGGGCTGCCTATCAACTAAAATAGATATCGACTCTCGCAAACAACACAACGGAATCTAACAAACCCAGATTCCTGATATACCAACTGGATCGCCCACTCTGTCCACCGCCTGCCAACCGCGAGCTTGAAGAAAAACTCTCGAGGCTAAAACATTCCGTATTTAACATCTTACGGAAACAGCAGAAACCTCTCCAGGACACAACTCGCCCTGAAGAATCTACGGAATAGGGAACTTATATACTTACCATCCGGCAAAGGTAAAGAGTTTTGTATCATCTCTCAAACCACATACAACAACCTAGCCTTTGAACACCTAAGCGACAATGAACTATATACAGAGATCCCGGACATGACTGCTGCCCAGATCGAAAAACAGGCCAACTCCATCTGGTTCGACATCTGTAGGAGAAGACAACTCCCAAATAAAGTTAAGCTCAACTACACCACTAGAAATAACAGACTGCCCACTTTCTACCACCTCATCAAGACCCACAAGAATAGTACTAAGACACAAATAAGACCCATTGTTTCTAGCATAGAAGGACCCCTATACACAATCTCCTGGCTCCTCTCCCAGGTCCTCAAGCCTCTAGTCTCCACCTTTCCCGGGCACGTCAGTAGCTCCGTCGAAGTCATACATAGAATACACCAACTCCAACCAGGTCAACTTGAACTAAATAGATACGCCTTTAGCCTCGACGTTGTCTCCCTCTACACTACAGTCCCCGCTCATCCAGCTGTCGATTTATTGAAGGACTGCGTGGTTGCAGAGGACATCCACTGCTACGGCCCCCATCCGACGGACATACACCAGCTTTTGTCCTTCACAGTAGACAGAACGTACTTCACCTTCCACCACCACACATACAGACAGACAACAGGATTACCCATGGGATCCAGACTATCGGGCCTGCTGGCCATCATCTATATGAACCAGCTAGACTGCCGAGCTCTCAACACCTGCCATTCCCATACCTTCTTCACCCGATATCTAGATGACATACTCATCCTTACATCATCCCATGAGAAGGCGGATCAAATATACACGACATTCTCCAGCATGGACGCTAGTATAGAGTTCAGCATGGAACAGCCCGATGACCGCGGATCCTTATCCCTACTGGACTTCCAACTCAGGTTTACAGAGGAAGGCAACATCCATACCTGCTTCTATAAAAAAGCTGCCAGCAGGGACCTGTTTGTACATTTCAGATCGCCCTCCCAGCCTGCGCTAAGTTCTGATACATAAGGAACGAATTAACACTTAACCGGAACAAATCCACTGACGCTGGAGTCCGAGACACACCCACCACACATTTCCTGGAAGTACTCAAACTGAACGGATATACGACGTCCACCACGAACCGTGCCAGAAAGAACAGAGGACACCACACCCGAGGCATTAACACCTGCTTCCTGAAGCTCCCACACTTCAGTGAGGAAACAACAACAGCCATCCGCAGAGCTATCAGACGAGAGGGACTAGATGTCCAACTAGCCCACTCAGGACCTTCTCTATGCGGACGGCTAACCAAACGACACTCCACCAGACATGACAGCCGCTGCAGGCTAGCCAACTGCCCCACTAACGACACAGACCTATGCCACCAGGCTTACGTCGTATACAGATTAGAGTGCGACAAATGCAGCAATTTCTACGTAGGTAGCACCACCATACCACTTCACATAAGAATAAAAGGACACCTCAATACTAACGCTTCCTCATTTAGCGAAATGCAAAAACACCGACAACAACAGAGCAGTTACGATAGAAACTAAGAAAAGAAACCTAGGCAATCTTAGAATTAAGGAAGCACTGATTATAGACAAAACACAACCACCAATCAATAATAGACGAGAACTCAACACCCAATTTATAACTTGATAGAGCACTTAGCCCCATAATATCACCCCACCCCTCTTCCACACACTCACACGCACTCACACACGCACACACACGCACACAGACACACACACGCTTATACCTCCACTTATTCTCTCTCACACACACATATACACACACAAACACCAGTTTTAACACGATAGAACATCTATCCCCCACATTTACGTATAGACATATCTTCTCACACACACATACACACACATACTTACACCTTCACGTATTCTCCCACACACTTAAACATACATGTACAAAACCGTTTTAAAGGGAGACTACTCTTTATCCCCCTAACCTTCACTCTTTGACGTTAGAGATAGAACATATTCTCTATACCATTTCCTGTCAGCATGACTTGGCAAGCTATTTAGAACGCTGGTTTAACAACTTTACATCCCTCCGAAGAAGAGATATTATCTCGAAAATTAAGGATATTTAAATAAATTTAAGGTAAAAGACTAATTGTCAACAATAACTTTTGCATTTGCATTTATATTCTATACCCATACCTGTATTGTCTTGGCTTTACAAATACAAACGTTTATACCTGATTACACAATGCTTCAAGTGAACTATAACTTCCTCATATATATATATATATATATATATATATACACAAAGATCGGAATTAAGAGTATTCCGCAGTTCACAGTAATAATAATAATATTAGCTCAAAGAAGAATAGAGAATTTTCTTCTGAGCTCAAATGCAAAGAGAAGTGTGTTACACAGTTAGAGGTGTGTAAAGAATTATTACAAGTGAGTTTTACGGTTACTGTATAGAGAACAATATCTACAATTAAATAGAAACAATATCTACAATTAAATAGAAAAAAACTAAGTCAGAATCAAATCTCTGAATTAGAGTTTAAAATTACCAACCTTATAACTATAAGTTTCCTGATACGAATCTCGTTCGTTTCACCACCGACATGTGAAATATAATAGCCCCCAGGATTCTCAGTCAGCAAATGTGGATTCTGTTCAGGACACATCTAACCTCATGGATAGAGAGAAAGCTAATATACACGCTGCCCAGAGTAGGGCTAAATCACGTGTTATTTGCATCAAATAACGGCTCTCATGGATTAGGGAAAATGCTAGAGAGGGCAGCCCAACCATTCGAATTTATTAGATCAACAATTTGGAGATTTGATTCTGACTTAGTTTTTTTCTATTTAATTTCTAAACCTGTAGATATTGGTCTCTATACAGTAACGGTAAAACTCACTTGTAATAATTCTTTACACACATCTCACTGTATAACACACTTCTCTTTGTGTAATATATATATATATATATATATATATATATATATATATATATATATATATATATATATATATACATATAATGCGCCGAAACATCCGTAGTAAACAGCTGACGAAAGGGAACTGTCCATCTCTTGTTTGTGTTGCCTTACATTCTAACACTCGTTATCAGTAACCACACATCCTCGCCTACTTCAATCCATATGTTTATATGTATATATATATAGTGTGTGTGTGTGTATGTGTATATATATATATGTATATATATATATATGCCCGTATACGAACTGACACACACGCAGATATATATGTGTGTGTATAGTGTCAAGAGTTTCCGTCGCCGTAGGAGTCCAGTATTGTGGTTCGGAAATTTTTCATTAAGGGTATTGAAGGAGGAATAATCCAACCGTATCATACACATCTACCCTGTTGTAGGATTCCATGGATGCATCGAAGGGATTCTCAGGCGTTGATTTTTTAATCCAGTTAGACTAATTTGTAAATAGCAGGGTTTTCCTGGAATGCATTTTAACTTTTATTTCTCTATCAATTATTGGACTAAAGCGACGGGTGAAATATAAAGCTTTAGCTAATAGTGAACAAGTGATGGAGGGTTAAAATTCATTTAAATCTAATGTTTAACTTGCCTTATTTTATTCTGGTATATTTTTTAAACAAACTATCATTGAAGAAGTTTTCTTCCACTGTAATATGTCAGTTTCATTCTTGGTAATTATATTTATCCGTATTAATATCTATATCTTCTTATATACAAATCCTATTTCGATTCTAGCGGAGTTTCTGAACTTTCAATGTCATGCAAGCATTAGTTTCAACTAGGATTTCAGTTCTTTTAGCTATCTTTAAGTTTCTTTCGGTGTCCTTAGCTTCATTATAAATTTCATTATAATTATTAGTTTTGGCTTTCTTGTATTTATCCTTATCTACTTCATATAAATCTTTACTTTTATCAGGAAAGAAACTATTTCTGGAATATGTAATCGTTCTTATGTGATACGAATGTTTAGTTTGAAAATTGTTATAGTGTAATTAATCATTTGTAATAAGTTCGAATCAAAGGGGCATAAGTCGCTAACCCTAGGAATATATTTGTATGACTTTATGTTAAAAACGTTTGTGCCAGTGGCCGAATAGTAGTGTCTTCCATCTCAATCTGCGCACTTTCTCTATGCGTATATTAATTTAATATGTATTGGTTTGTTTGGGCATGATTTTAGTAGCGTCATCAATCTCATATAAACCCATCTTGTTGTATTGGTGTGTCTTTAGAGGTTCGATAAATCCACGTGGTGAGCTGTAGATGCAGTGTCACAATTCTGCTTATGTGTGTGCTTGTATTTTCCCGTATATAATTTATGTTATGTATTTGTGTACTTGTGTATGTGTGTGCCTCTATTTAAGTTTAAATCTAGTTTAAAGTCTCTCTAAAGCTAGGAAGCTTGCCAGACCGGTACTTATCTAGGTTTCGTGGCGTGAAGCTAGTTAGAGTAAAAGACTCCCTCTGTTCAGGACGCCAGTCTATGGCAGGGTTGAGCCTTCAGTTTTTCAGGAATTCACTTTCAACTGAGTGTACTGGAGCAACGTGAAATGGAGAGTTTTGATGAACACAACACACAAACCAGCCCAGGAATCGAACCTATGACGTTATGATCGTAGGTCCAAAACAGTTACCACTAGGCTACGCACCCCCGCATGTATATTTATGTGAACACTATGGATATCGGTTGAAATTGATATGTGTTTTTTTAAGGGTTTATGTGTTAATTGTAGTGTATTGTCATTAATAGTGTTTGGGAACAGTGTAGGCCTGATACCAATATAGGTGAACATTGCGGATATAAGGTAACTGTGTTTTGTGTGTTTGGGCCTGTATATATTCATTTAAAACGATGAAAAGGCCCAAACAACGCATAAAATGAACTAAATATGCTTTGTTTGGACTTTTAATAATTTAAAATAATGATAGTATTGTAATGCTTTGTAAACCTCTCTCGAAACTCAATTTATATGTATGTATGAATGTATGTATATTTTTCCGTATATATATATATATATATATATGGGTGTTTGTGTCTGTGTGTATGTTTGTAGATATAGTCAGATATATTCATCTGAACCTTGTTAATGAGCTCCTTCAGGCGACACATATACGAAGCCTTTTGTCGCGTGAGGTATTGAATGTGGCAGCAAGATTCCAGTAGCAGCGGATTATGATTGTCTTCAAACAAATGTAGAAATATATAGTAATTTGGTGATATTAACATTGTGCTACCCAGGTATATGTGTATGTTTATTCTTAACAATTAGTAAATTTGAGAATTAAATAAACAAATATGAATTTAATCATATTGTAATAATATTTCAATTTATTGATTACTTATTGATAATTTAAATATACAAGAATTACATTCAGCTGATTACAAGACCTCACAGACCGTGTTTCTATCACTAATATGCAGCTACATTAAATAAAGGAAGTTGCCATTTTGCTTTTTATGTGCACCTGAACACTAATCCTGTATGTCTGTCACCTGACATTCTTATATAAACACAATCTACTTGTGGCTATATTATCTAATTATTCTTTTGTTGTGTAAACATAGCGGTGAGGAATTTAATGGTGCTTTGTCTTGCCATTCCTAGCAGGATGACAGAAGCTATACAGACTCTCGCTTTCCTTACCTAGAGAAGATCATCTGGAACTAGGAAGCAAATGATGGCCTCGATTGTAAAACAAACTATGGAAACTAAAGTGTGAGATACAGTATATGATTCACCATGTGATTGAACAGATACATCTTTTACAGACAAATATATGCACAATACACAAAATAACAACATCTAGACATTCAGTACATTTTTGTTCATGTCTATGTATTCTTTTCCGAAGATGCACAACTTCATTTCTAACAACAATGCACTGATCCAAAAGGTATTGTTGAGGAATTCCCTATTCCAGCACGTGAATCTTGAAACAAATATATAAAGCCCAACAATTTTATTCTAATTAACCAATACACATGCTACGGTCATTGATATCTCACATGGCTAACAATGAGAAATTTTAACTACCTCAAAAGTTGTCTATATTTGGTGTTGGCACATATCCAACTATGGGCAATTTCTCCACCTAAAATTTCTCTGAAATAAAAAGAATTATATAAGACAAATCCTCATTCCTCGTAGAGTCCGACAGCAAATTGCAAATGATAAAACCCAACGCAAACTAAAGTTTAGATAAACAGTAGATAGGAGTCAAATATGAATTGTAGCTCAAATGTTTTTATGAATTTATCATAAGAATAAAAAGCGAGGTAATATTCTTTGCTATTTGAAAACCGGTTGAAGACCATCGCCATACACATGGATCTACAAATTAATGGAAATTAAGGAATGGACACAAGTTAGTTAAAAATAATAATAATGAAATTTATTAATTACAGTTTGACACACCACACACATTATATTTTTGGTGAATGGATGGGAAGCAAACATGTCATCCACACGAGACTTGCAGAAGGTATATTATTGAGTCGATTCAAATATATACAGCTTTGTTGATTGGGTAATAAAATATATTTCGTGATGATGTACTGGAACCACTTCTATTGTTGCTCCCACCTAAATGAAGGGAATGTATTTACTGACTGGTAAATAATATCTATATGAATAGAAAAACTATCTTTGGTAAGTAGCTTTCTTAATATGTATTGTTTTTTATGAGTATTGGAGCATGAGACAATGGAAGATATTTTAGTAAGAAATATACCACAAGACATAGCTTTTTCCCCTTCGAAATATTGAGATCTGCTGCATTATATTTACCGTTGAATATAATCAAAGCACATTAAAATTTACATTAATCAAGAGCGCAAATGTGGAATATTAAAGGAATTTTAACGAGAATTTCGACGGCTTTGGCATTCTAATTATGCGTTGAACAAAGTGAATTTACTCGAACTAGTAATTCAACGAGGATCCCACTGAACAACCATTGAACGAATGACAAACACCACATATAATCTTATTACATTACAAATATTATTTATATTATTAGATATAATTGAACTAAATCAAATAAATTTAGAAACACTCATTAATTCCATAATGTTCTTTGGAATGAAGCCAAACATATACTACGTTACTACAGCTAAGGGAGACAGGAATGATTGTTTCAATTACAGAGGAATCTCCCTGTTAAGCCCACCCGGTAAAGTCTAAGCTATGTGTCTGGCAAACAGATGTAGGGAGATTGCCGAATCAAAGTTAGCTGATAAACAGTGCGTGTTTTGTTCCGGTTGCAGCAGAAATTCGAGAAATCGTGCCGCTTTTGTCAAGATGTAAATTCTTGTTTTGTATACTTCAAAAAGACATATGACAGAGTTTCTCAAGACCTCCCGTGGAAGATCCTGCAGGAGTATGGGTTCGATAGTCAGCTTCCTGTTTCCCTGATGTCCCTGTACGAATATCCGAGTATTTATGTCCGGATAAATAGTGAGTGCTAAATCGAAACCATTCAAGCCAAAGCTTCATATTATTACTTCTGCTGTTCGCTATTTTCACGAACAAGATTGACATGCGCAACCTGGTTGTAAGTGGTTTCACGACTAGCTGGTGTAAAATAAGTCGGCTGGAATATGCAAATAACATGGTGTTACTTAACTCGACAGAAGGTGTCCCGACATGGACTTGTTAGGTTTGATGCCGAGCGCTGCAGGGCTGGAATGAAATCAGCGCTGTGACAACTGATGAACTCGTCCTGTCAAAGAAACATGCGTTGTGCATTCTACAGGTGAATAAAGTTCCACCGAAGCAGGTGGCGAAAGTCAAGAATCTCGGGGCTATATTCACGACTGATGGAAGGCAGAAGACTAAATCAAGTGCAGGAATTGAACAAACCCCGGCTTCAGCATTCGGTTGTCATAAGAAGGGAGGTAGGTGTAAAAGCCAAACTCGTTATCTTCAATTTTGTATTCTTGCTAACTTTTACCTATGGTCATGTTAAGTCTGTAATGACTGAAAGAATATGTCATAATACGAGCGCTCGAAATGGAGTTCCTCCAAAAGTTATCTGCCATAACGTTATGCGACAGTGTGCGTAGCCCGGATATCAGAGGAGATTCGCTACTTCTCCGAATTGAGAGATCACAGCTCCGATACTATGAGCATATGTTTAAAAGGTCTCAGGAAAGAATTGTTGGCAAAACCACCCGGCAGCAGACTCAGAGCAAGTGGGTTGGATTACACCATGAGCTCGGATGGTCTCGCTTCGGAATCCAGATGGATAAGTTGAAGACGTTTGCTTCTGACAGGACCTGCTGGTGCGGGAAAGAGTGTTTAAGGACTCTCCTCGCATGACGCTCTCACGAATAAGTGGGTTAAGAAAAAGAGGATGCGGAGGAGGAGAATAATAATAATAATAATAATAATAATAATAAGAAGAAGAAGACTATAGCTGGAATTGGGAGGCATATGACAATCATTTTCATTTAAACCCAGTTTTATGTATTTATATTATGAATATATAATGTACTTTCTTACGCTTTTCTTTCATTTGTGTGCACTGTGCAATGTTTAGTACATATATTCTTAAGTATTTGTAAAATTGCTTCTTTTAGAATTATTATATCTCTCTGTATACGAATCTCACATGATATTAGTATTCTTAAATAATACTCTCATTATCTTGTGAGTCAATCAAGAGAAAAATAAAGCACGCAAAATTATTAAATGCAATATTTAAACAGTTTTCCTGTCAGTATTCTTTTTATGGTTTTATACAAACATTTCTATCAATTATGTATTTCTATTGGCGTACTTTTACATTTTGCTATAGTTTTTTTTCAAATTAAATCACTTTAATCAAGCTTCTCTAATTTGATTTTGGAAATACAAGTCAAATTGTTTAGCAAAAATATTTCAGAATTTTGCCAAAAGACAAACACACTGCCAGAAATAAATGAAAATGAAACAAATTAAATAATAAAAGTTTAGAAATAAAGTAAAAAAAAAAAAAGTATCTTATATTTGTCATGGTAAATATAACTCAATATTATATTGCTTTTTTTCTTCTTCTGAATATTCAGGTTTATGTTAAAACGTTTCAATGTTATGAACGTTTACTTTAATGATTTAAATATATTCTGTATACTTTTAAAACAGGATTATAAATAAGCCTCACAAAACTGAATTGTTTACCATGCAACCAATTATTTTCACACGCTGACTCAGACATTCGTTCAATCTCTATTGCAACAATTTAAATACATCATCTTTCAGTAGTTTAGATATTTAACTTGTTAAAACTAATTTTCATAGCGTATTATATAATGACATTTTATCCATAGAACGAAACTTTTATCTCAGGAGTCTTCCGTTTGAGGGTAACGGGTTTAAGGTTTTACGTTTATATATATCTATATAAATAAAAGTCGAGTCGTGGCCGCCAGTCTGTCAGCCCACAGATGGAAGTGGGGTGATAAACAATCTACGAATATTTAGGGCAAAATTAAAACCAAAGCGCGTTGCAACATGTGGAAAGGAGAGAGAGAGAGGGTTATAATATATATATATATAAACAGGAAAAATGAAACGAAATTTCATTTCTCACTCTTAGTACGGCTGTTACTTAAATATAAGTATGTATACGTACATACATATATGTATACAGACGTACAGTAGTATGTATATATATATACATACATGCACATATATATATATATATATATGTACGTATGGATTCACCGAACATTTATTATAATGCTCGGTGTGTTTGTAAACAAACATCCCGAATTAAGCCGTACAGTGTCTAGCAACCATCGTTGCTCATTTGTTCAACACTGACAAAGGAACGCTGTACTAGTATCAAGCTTGTTAGCTATCGTCAGCAACGTATACCTTCTTGCCAGATGGTTGAACGTCTGAAAGTATAAACATTCCTTATGCATATTAACGGCTGAGCAGCCTAATTTGCATATCGAGTGAGTTAATCGAGTGAGTTAATCGGCCGGGGTACCGACACGATAAACGGAAAAAAAAATGAAACGAAATTTCTTTTCTCTCTCTTAGTACGGCTGTTACTTAAATATAAGTATGTATACGTACATACATATATCGGTACCCGGCCGATTAACTCACTCGATATGCAAATTAGGCTGCTCAGCCGTTAATATGCATAAGGAAAGTATATCCTTTCAGACGTTCAACCATTTGGTAGGAAGGTATACGTTGCTGACGATAGCTAATAAGGTGAATATTTAAATTGTATTTTGATGTTTTTTAAAGAATGTTTAATGCTTGCTTGTTCTGCTCATCTCATGTGTGTATATATATATATATATATATATATATATATATATATATATATATATATATATATATATATATATATATATATATAGTAATAATAATAAATTTGAAGACTAAAATCCAAAGAGGGCTCGATAAGGATAAATATATATCAAATATATAAGAACCGTAGAGAAAATATTTATTAAAATAACAGATTAAAGTTTAAGCAAAGAATCGCTGCTTTCACCCTTAACGGGATCTTCTGAAACTAACAAAGTCAATCTGTAAACGCAGAAGTGGATATTTCAAAAAACGTTGCGACCGGAAGAAGACAGGAAGACAATACTTTGGTTCGTGGAAACGTTCGCTATGCAAATAAGTAATGGTATAAACAAAACATATACTTAGCTCCCACATCAAGACGTAAAATATCCACGTATAGATCGTACTATCCGTTAGGGTATAACGTGGGGCTGTAATACAGGAAAGTTTTGTGCAATTTATGTTTACAAGCCGAAATTGCCTCAGATTTTTTGTTTAAGATGTGGTCTGTGGCGTAGAGTATTTCCAGGGCCTCAGCGGCGCAGAGGTCACATGGTCTTTTATTTCCGTTATACGATCTAGCCCTAGCTAGGATCTCCCAGTGTAACTTATATTGGGTGTGGTTGTCTTTTAGTCTCCAGATATAAGCTGAAAGTGACGTCATATTCCTTCTTAGAGGGTAACGAAAAGACTGGGTATGCATGTAAAGACGCTGCTTTAATAAATATATATATATATGTGTGTGTGTGTGTGTGTGTGTGTTTGTATGTATATTTATTAAAATATCAGATTAAGGTTTAAGCAAAAAATCGCTGTTTTCACCCTTAACGGGATCTTCTGAAACTAAATACAATCAATCTGTGAACGCAGAAGTAAATATTTCGAAAAACGTTGCAACCGAAGGAAGAAAGGAAGACGATACTTTTGTTCGTGTAGACGTTCTCTGGTAATGAACGAAAAAAACGAAGATAATACGTCATTATTTGGAGCGTGGAGAGCAATTACACGCAAAGACAAAACCACGTTTATGGTAATCTAAAATTCTATTTAGGAAACCGAATGATTCTCGGCTTCAGAGTTAAGAATAATGTAATTAAATTAGAGAGGTTATTGAAATCAACAATAATTAAATATGTATATGCACGCAACCATATACATACATATGCATACGCGAAAACACCCGCCATGAGTATGCATATACTAGCACGTACGCAAAAACACGCGCACACATACAAAAAACCTGCGCAACACCTGTACCCGCACAGATACGAACGTATACGCCAAATACACATAAAAATATATAAAAAAGAATATATATATATATATGTGTGTGTGTGTGCGTGTATACATATACTTATATAAACGTATATAAATACGAACATAAATACGTACATAACGCGCGCACACACATACCTACAGGTAAATAGATATATGTTCGCAAAACGACGTCAACCAAAACACAAAGTACGCATATACGCACACCCTACATACGTTCAAACCCGCATACACACACAAACGCAAAATACACGTATACACATAACCATATACACATGTAGCAGTATATATAATATAATATATACACCTATAACAAATACAAGCAAATATACGTACGAGAAAGTATACGTACCTTCACAAAACATACAGGTAATACTTACTTACCTATACAAATAAGTAATAATATAAACATAAAATATACTTAGCTACCACATCAAGACGTAAATTATCCGCGTATTGTTCGTACTATCCGTTAGGGCATGATGTGGGGCTGTAATACAGGAAAGTTTTATGCAATTTATGTTTAAAGCCACAATTGCCTCAGATTTTTTGTTTAAGATGTGGTGATAGGGCTAGAGTATTTCCAGGGGTTCAGCGGCGCAGAGATCACAAGGTCTTTTATTTCCGTTATACGATCTAGCCCTAGCTAGGATCTCCCAGTGTAACCTGTATTGGGTATGGTTGTCTTTTAGACTCCAGATATAAGCTGAAAGTGACGTCATATTCCTTCTTAAAGGGTTAAGAAAAAAATGGAACGTGGATATTTCAATCTTACATTTGTAGACAATGTAAGAGGGTGTATAATATATATATATAGATAGAGAGCGACGACCTCGTGGTAACGTAGCGAAACAAAACCAATAAGAGAGAGATATTGAGAGAGTTGTAGAAAAAGCTAGATAGACAGATACCTATAACATCGCAGTCATGTGTGTGTGCGAGAGAGAGAGAGCGCGTGTGTGTGTGTATGTGTGAGAGAGAGTCTGTATGTTTGCTTAGGGGAGAGCATTACATGATTAACTGTATGTTATGTCAGTGAGACGCATCCGCACACACTCATACACACCTACACATACACACACAATAAATTGTAGTCTGCTGGAATGATATATGAATAGAACAAATACTGAAAGAAATTATTAGGTTGTCAGTTTGATTCTCGGCGAAAGTTTGCTGACAGTGAACGTATCTGTGGAAATCGTTAATTTCAAGATCAGGGTCTTCCGTTGTTTGAACAATTGGACCACACTATTTTTTCTTCTCCAAACGTTTCTTATGTCATCTTACCCTTCTTTGCCATCCATATTTTTTCGGCATGGAAGCAACCGACACAAATTCATTTAAGAACAGTGTTATTACAGAAAATTACGATATCAATATTAATGCAGCACATAATAATGATAATTCTTAAACAACAATAATAATAATGATGTAAGGAAAATGTCAAATATCTCAGAAAGAAAGCACTGAAAGAGAAAGGAAATGAATGAAGAAGAGAAAGAAATTCAAATAACAACAAATGAAGAGTCTCAAAGACAAGGACGGGAAAGGCTCTCAATTCAAAGGAGAAATAAAATTAGAGAAGAAAACAGATTAGCTCCCCAAGAGTTAAGAGGAAATTTGACAGAAAAAAGAAGAGATGAAATAAGAGAGGAAAATAGAATTTCTCACAATGAAGCAATACATTTTCAGACTAGGGCGGAACAAGAAATTGTAACTCAAGTAGAAAGATCATGGTATGCTGAATTACATAGTTCTGTAAATCATTTACAAATGAAGTATTTGAATATGACCCAAGTAAAAATGATGATAATCTATCAAATTTAGGAACAATATCAGTAGTTTGTAAGCATTGTTGTACAAAATTATTCAAAGACGAACCTAAGGGATCATGTTGTTCATATGGTAAAGTTAAATTGAATCTAATTGAAAGACCACCTGAACCTTTAAATATACTAATGTTGGGGAAGGGATTCCAAAACTTCTTAAAGAATATAAAAAATATAACGAATTGTTTTCGATGACATCCTTTGGAGACGGTGAATCAATATCTCTGCCAGGATTCATGTCAGTTTTTAAAAGGTCACATTTATCGCAGAATAAGTTCATTGTATAATCCAGTTGGTAATATTACGAAATATACTCAAGTTTATTTTATCGATGATTAAAATGAACGAATTAATATTAAAAGTAGCACACTATAACACACATCCAAGATATGCTTTTGGAAAATAGTGAGCTTATCAGACAAATTAAAACTATGGCATCTTTTGTTAACAGCCCAAATCTTCAATTGTCAAATAGAATACCATCTGGTGAGTATACACGGACATACAATTACCGAGTATCTAATGATATAAGATTAGTAATGGTTGGAACTGAATTTTCACGAAGAAACATAATTTTTACTTATAAAGAAAATCAATGAATTACATAGACCCTATGATTCATTACCCTTTGATTCATTGGAGAGGAAATGATGGCTATTCGTTAGATTTACCCTTATACAACCCAAAATACAAATCAAACAGTCCCAAATAAGAACGTTACATGCAGGCAATATTACGCAGATCATTTATAACTAAGAAATACTTGGAATCAAATTGTAAGATGTAAACGATTCTTCCAAATGTATTTAGTTGATAAGTAAGCCAAAATTGAGTTTGAACAGTTATAGTACATTAAACAGCACCAAAGGGTCGAAGATTCTCTAAATAATAAAAGAGTACTCAGTGAATTAGGTAGGGTTGTAATTTTACCTTCTACTTTTGTTGGAAGTTCAGGATATTGGAAAGAAAGAATTCAAGATTCAATGTGTTATGTGAGAGAATACGTCGGACTGATTTATTGATAACATTTACTTTCAATCCTAAATGGAATAAAATCATTGAGAACCTATACAAAGGTCAAAAAGCCGAAGATAGGCCCTACATATTTGCGAGAGTTTTCAAGCAAACGTTAAATAAAATTATGAAAATATAGTTTGATAAGGGAAGTGGAATAGGTAGCAAAACAAAGGCCTACATATATACAGTAGAATGGCAGAAAAGAGGCTTACCACATGTTCATATCGTACTTTGTCTAGAGCAAACAATTTTTCAAAATCAATTAGATACATTAATCTCGGTAGAAATTCCTGATCGAATTGTCACTACATGAATGGTCCATGGTCCATGTGGATTATTAAAGCCGCAATGTCCATGTATGAATAACGGAAAATGTGGGGAAAATTACCCAAAAATATTTAATTAATGAAACTAGAATATCCTTTATATAGACGGAGAAAATAGAAGATGGAGGAAGAACAGCAACAATAGCAACAAACTCAAAAGCATATATAATCGAGTCCGCTTAAGAGTATATCGGATAAGAGTATACGCCGCTTAAGAGTATAGCATAATCAATTCCCGAATTTATGTACTATGTTTTGTACAGTGCATGGGTCCGCTTAAGAGTATATCGGATAAGAGTATAGTTCGCATAAGAGTATAGCATAATCAATTCCCGTTTATATATTTTCTATATAATTTAGTCCGAATAAGAGTATAATGAATACGGTAAAGTAAATTGGGTTTATAATGTAACGTAGCCATTTTAAAACAATTCAAAATGAAATGCGATGATGTCATTTATACAACCATTCTAAAAGGAATTTAAAGTTTAATATATGCAAATACAAAAATAATTCATTGTGTCATAAAAATGTCTTTGAACGCTCTGCTTTATTCATTACTCAAACAATATCCATTACTCAAAGGTTAGTATGTATTATTTTTATATTTATAATATGAATGTGCATAGGTACCTAACATAACTTTAATCATTTATCAATATTTTAGATCTCTGGAAAAGAAGGAATAAATAATGCCCTGTTGACTGTACGGCGCTATATGATGCAATCGTTTGAAAATTTTGAAAATTATACTCCGTCTGAAATCGAAGGAATTGATTGAATAGAAAATTGCGAGCAATCGAGTGTAAAAGAGCATTTTCGACTATTTTTAGGAAATAAAAATTGCATACCAATATATTGAAATATTGCTTAATTTATCTATAATTTGCAATAATTCTTGTTGAATTCTTCTGGTGTAACTTTCATTTTCTTTTACTTATAAATGCATTTTAAACGATAATAAAGCGATTTTTAATCATTGAAAGACTCAAAATAATAATACTATGGAATATTTTTACTTAGTCTGGATAAGAATATAGTTCGGTTAAGAGTATACTATTTTCCATTGCCGAGGGTATACCCTTAAGCGGACTTATACTATTGTATAATTGAAAATAGGTGGATTGTACCTTAAAATCCATTACTTTTGAAAGTATTTAAAGGCCATATCAATGTGGAACTTTGCTCCTCTGTTCAAGCTATAGTATATATATATATAATTGTTTCTACTTTTGGCACAAGGCCAGCAAATACCGAGTACATTACTGGTACTTTATTTTATCGACCCCGTAAGGATGAAAGGCAAAGTGAAC
>OZ024740.1:179471074-179501074 GCA_964016885.1 Eledone cirrhosa
GTGTACAGCGCTCAGGTGCATTATAACTGTTGTTCTTTGATTTTATAAAATCGCTATCAACTACCATATATATAGACAAATCGAGAAAGAAAGAGAGCGAGATTTTGTGAGTGAGTATATGAAGAGAGAAATGCAGATAGATACAGTGACTATATGACAGATATATATATATATATATATATATATATCACACCAACAACAATTGGCAACAGATACACCAAACGTTCAGGGAGGAAGAAACAGGTCAATTGAAGGTCTGGCAAAGAATCCTACATATGAACTTTTCAAAGAGCAAACTGTCATTTCCATAATTCCACAATATAATGCATGCAGGGAGTCTCTTTGCCTCTGTTTGTGCGCACTGCAAAGCTTATCGCTGTCCACATGAAACGAAATCTCTGTGCTGATTCCAGGGAAAGTGAAACTTCCCCCAAGGAAACCATGATACGAGCTGAAAAGTATGAGGGTTTGTATGATGCTGTGGCTGAAGGAGATTCAGTAAATGCAAGTCAGATAATAGTTCTTCCTCCTTCAATCTATGGTTCCCCTTGCTTCCATAGTGAGTGCTTCAAGAATTCAATGACTGTGTTTCGACACATGAGAAAGCCATCTTATGTCATCACTGTAACATCTATCCCTAAATAGTTTGTACCCTGGGTCAGATTCTAGGGATCGTCCCGATATTTGTGCAAGAGTCTTCAAGATTAAGTATGACAGCCAAATGGTTGACATACTGAAAGCAAATGTCCTAGGAAAAGTTGTGGTTCATTCTGCTATAATATAGTGACAGAAACGAGGCCTCACTCATGCTCATATTCTGCTGATAATGGCTGAAGATGGCAAGCCCCGAACTGCTGATGCCATTGATCAGGTAGTGCACTGTGAAATTCCTGATAAAGAGACCAATCCAATTCTGCATAAGATCATCACATCCTGCAACATTCATGACCCATGTGGACAAGCTAATATGATGTGTTCATGTATGGAAGGGCTAGGACAACAACACCATTGCTCTAAATCTTATCCTAAGGTAATCAGATAAACCACATTTGTTGCCGAAAATTCCTTTCCAGAGTATAGAGGAAGGGATAGACAGAATAGTGGTCACACCCATACAATGCAACTTAAAGGTCCAGTATTTACTGTTGATAATCATTGGATTGTTCCATACAACTCTTTCCTCTCAATGAGATTCCAGTGCCACACCAATTGTGAGGTTGTCCACAGTGTCAAGGCTGTTAAGAACTTGTGTCCATGCGCAAATGAGATTGAGACCTATATCAATGCACGGTACATCTCAGCCAGTGAAACATTCTGGAGAATCTATAAATTTCCGTTACATCATCGGAAACCGCCAGTTGAAAAGTGGCCTTTCCATTTACCTGAGAAACAAATAGTCGTGTATGAGCGAGGGCAGGAAGAAAGTGTTGTTTCTAGGGAACAGCCAATGACTAAGTTGACGGAATATTTTCCACTGAATATTAGAGACCCAGTTGCTCAAAACATATTGTATATTGATATTCCTAAATATTTCACTTGGACAAACAAAAAGTGGCAAAGAAGAAAAAAGGGACATCTGGATGGTGATCAACAATTTATGAGTGAATCTCTCAATAGACACCAATCTGAATTATATTATCTCAGGATGATCCTACATCACAAGCCTGGGTCAACTTAATACAAAGATTTGAGGAGAATTGAAGGGATTGAATTTCCCCCATTCCAAGAAGCATGCAGGAAACTTGGTCTGTTGGATGAGGATGGAGGAAAAGACTAAGCTATGGAAGAGGACTCGTCCATTACGCTTGGTCCTCAGCTACGAGAGATCTTCTGCACCATTTTATTGTACTGCATGCCAAATGACCCTCTGCAGGTCTGGGAGAAATTGAAGAATTGTCTTGCAGAGGATACCATGCATGAACGTCATGAACAAGTCATGTCCATGCAAACCGTGCAGATTGTTATACAGAAGATCAAACAAAGACTTCAACATTATGGCTTGGACATTCATGCCAACTGTGGATTTCCGCGGCCAGACCCAACTATTGTTGACATACCAGAAATCAACAGGATTCTTATGGTAGAAACTGATTTCGTCACACACCAACTGCAAGCAAACATAAATGAACTTCTGCTAACATTGAATACTGAGCAACTGGTTATATTTCACAAGGTAATCACCTCTGTAAATGAAAATGAAGGTAGAATTTTCTGCATGAATGCAAGTGCAGGCACAGGAAAGACCTATGTCATCAACCTCATATTGGATTACTTCCGATCTAAAGGTAAATTGCACTTGCCACTGCCATATCTAGAATAGCAGCTAATTTGCTTCACAAGGGTCTAACTTTTCATTGCAAGGGCAAGATTCCTCTCAACGTGGGTGTTGAATCAACTTCTTCACTAAGCGGGATGCCACAGGTAAACTTATGCAGCAATCTGACCTGCTAATCATTGATGAGATATGTATGCGACATAAGCAGATCTTCGAATGCCTTGACAGGATCTTCAAAGATGTTAACGGTTGCAAAGAGCAATTTAGTGGTCGAACAGTATTACTATCTGGTAAATTCTTGCAGTTGTACGTTATGGTGTTAGACAATAAATAGTTGAGGCAATCATCAAGAAATCTTATCTCTGGGACTATGTGGAAACCATGGAGATGACAACCAATCAATGGTTAATTAATGCAGAGGATTCTGATGAAAGGCAGTTTGCAAACTACCTTCTTGATGTGGGAAATGGTAAAATTCCAATTCTACCAACTGTAGGTGTATTCACAATTCTTCTGCCAAATGAACTTTGTCTGGCATATGGTAATGTGTCTGGACTGTGTGATTTTGTGTATACACATCTTCCTGGAAACTACACAAACCCACTATTGCTTGCAAATGGAGCCATTATCATTCCAACAAATGATATTTAACAAGTTCCCTGGTGATGGAATAATCTACAGAAGCTTCCATACCGTTGATAATGAACTGCAATATCCAATTGAGTTCATCAACAAACTTACCCCATCAGGCTTCCCAACACACATACTTAAACTGAAGAAAGGGAGTTGCATCATGCTTTTGATAAATGTGGATCCTCTAAACGGGCATTGCAATGGTACCCGCTACATCATCATCAGTTTACATAATCATGTAATTGAAGCTGAAATGGCATTGGGTCCCAATTCTGGAACAAGGTTGCCAATCTCAAGGATACATTTTCCGTCAACAGTTTCATCACTTTTCCATCTCCATTATCGCCTTTTTTTAAAAATGTATCATGGATTGCTTTACTGATTACAAAAGTTAGTGTAACACAGTCTTTTTTCAGTTTATGTGCACATTGTCAATTTACTTTTCAATTTACGCATCATATCTATATGCATATATATTTGCGTATATCAATATGAGCACTGTAGATGCTAGCAGAAAACCGTCCCGGGGCGGTTACTCTGCTAGTACGGAATAATGACCAATATAATGAAGTCAATGAGTGTGTAACAGGATTTTATCTCAATAGTAATGAGACAGCATGGTAAATCCTTCAATTTAATATTCACATGCGATACCCAGCAGTTCAACAATTAGATATACATTTAGAAAATGGCCAAGGAGTGTACTTTACCAGTAATAATGTTGAAAGTAGAATTATAAATCCCCTAAATAAAACTTTAATTTCGTTCTTCATTGAACGAAATTGACGAATATGCAAGCAGTTTCTTATATGAGGACATACCATCTCATTGTACCCTTACTTCCAAAAAAACATAGAAAGGAAGATTTGTACAAACATGTTCTAGAATTTACACTGTACCACCTAATCAAACATAATGCTATTGTCTCAGTTTATTGCTGAACGTAGTTTATTGCTGAATGTAGTTAGATGTCAAAAAATGTTTCAGAGCCGTAAAAGCAAATAAAATATTTAGAGAAGCTTATTTTGGCAAGGGATTGTTAGAAGAAGACAATCATCTAAATCTAGCACTTAGAGAAACTGTTTCTTCCAAACTGCCATGCCAAGTGAGATACTTATTTGCAATAATTCTAATTCATTGCAAACCTCCTTATCCTGTAGTGTTATATGAAGAACGTAATCAACCAATGTCAGCTGATATTCTAAATAGATTGACAAACAATCAGCAAGAGAAAATATATGATGAAGAAATATTATACAATGAACTTTTACACAGACTTAAAGCTCTTTAATATGAAATAGGACAAAGGGCTTTGATTGAAATAGGACTACATGAACCAACTTATGAAGAACTATAACATTGAACCAACTATGAAGAACTATAACATTGAAAGAGTAAATGAACACTTAGAACACTTAGAAACTTTGTGAATGAAGAGCAAAGACTTATTTACACCATAATCAATGATTCAATAACTAATAGAAATGAACAAACATCATACTCTTTAGATGCTCCATGTGGAAATGGAAATATATTTTTGATTAATAATTGTTTCTACTTTTGGCACAAGGCCAGCAATTACCCAGTGCATTACTGGTACTTTATTTCATCGACCCCCCGTGAGGATGAAAGGCAAAGTTAACCTCGGCGGGATTTGAACTCAGAATGGCAAGGACCGTAACTCTATACGTCAAATCATGGCGTCCGACCAATAATAATGTTTTACTAGGAAACAATAAAACGAATGGTTATATTAGTATAGACATTGCTTTATCTACACATTTCAGAGATGTGCCGGATACAGGTTTGAGTGTTCCCTTTTGATTTAAGCTTATATATTCTATTCTGTTTGAGTTAACATGGAATCATACCTTTGGCTGAATGTGCAATAGAAGGGTTTGCACTTAACGAATTAGATCGGAGAGTAGCACTAAATCATCCGTATAACCTGCATCTCAGATTTGATGGCTGGATATCTATTACTTGCTCGTGGATTTAGTGCGAATCAACAGAAGTTCTGAGAACGTAAACCAATCAAATGATGAAGATATAGTGTACTAATGTGTCACCCTCTACAACATCTGCAACAATTTCAAAGAAATTCGCACCACTGTCTGGAAATCGTAGCATAATGGATTTCACTGTTTCCTTTGGAATGTCATAGGCAAGTAGTATTTCTTCTGATTCTCCTCTTTGAATTGAATAGAATGCTTTGGGGAATTCTACATACATACACACATACATACACACATACATACATTCATACATACATACATACAACACGTGCTACAGGTGACCATGCTACTAGACTTCCTAGCAGCCAGGTCGAACAACTATGCCTGTAAGAAACTTGACACCACCTGTACCATCTAAGTCTACCTCGAATGGTGGGGAAAACACTATCGATAATAATAATAATCGAAGAAATAATAATAATAATCGATGAAATTTGACACCACATGTACCATCCGAGTCTACCTCGACTGTTGTGGAAAATAATATCGATAATGATAATAATCAAAAGTATAAACAATTGAAAGTTTTCCCCAACGAAATCTTCCAGAGAGAAATTAATTCATGTATAAATATCTCTCTTGCTGAACGTATTAAAACGACAATGTTTAATAAAAACCAAATAATGAAATATAACGTGTTATTGACGAAATAGGGAATGAATATTTACGACGGATAAAACCCCCAACATTTTGGCAAATCAACGCCTGTTTATATGCCTTAGCAACGATATTGAAGCATTATCTTGGTGATAGCAGAGGTATTAACAAGAACAGAACACCACCAAAAATACCATCATGTATAACTAAACTAGAAAAATAGATTGCTGACCTTCAAAAAACCATAGAATATGTGACAATGTTCCTTACATGCAAACAAACACAAAAAAACCTCACTCCTCACCAACAAAGAGTGAAACATAAAATAGAGACGATGTTTGGTAACAGTAGAACCAGAATTCTTCAATATAAGCTGATCACCCTCAAACAAGAATTGAGAGCTGTTAGCGAAAAACGCCGATACCTGAAGAAGGTCGATGAGAGAAAACTGCGTTGTCGGAGGTGAGACAACTTAGGAGGAATATGGCTACAGTCTGGCTGCACTACAGGAAAGCTTTCGAATCTGTTCCCCACTCGTGGATGATAGAGGCCCTCCAACTTGCTAAAGTCCCAGACATTATTGTCAGAGCTATAGAGAGGCTGTCTTCCTCTTGGGCTACTATCTTAAGGTTAAAGACAGAGAGGGAGGACTCTATTTTCACTGATAAAATAAAATATCGCAGAGGTATATTTCAGGGAGACAGTCTCTCTGTGATATTATTCATCTTGTCATTAAACCCCTTGTCCTTTCTGCTCAAGAAGTCTGAGGGATACATCATTGGCTCACAGGAGAACAGAAGTATGAACCTTACCCATAATTTCTTTGTGGACGACCTGAAACTCTATCCCAAGAACATGGATAGGATGAAGAAAAATCTTGACCTGATTACAACTTTCTCAAAGGATATAGGAGTTTGGCGAAGATAAATGCTCATATATGACTGTAAAGCGGGGAAAAGCAACAACCCAATCTAGCAACATTGTCATCAATGGCCTAACTTTTTCATCGATATCTGATGAGGACTGCTACAGATACCTGGGGATAGATGAGAACATATCCTGTAATGGTATCTGTAATACGGAACGCATAACCAGGAAATACTACACCCCGATTAAGAAAGATTTGGTCATCGGAACTCTCTGCGCAAAACAAAACAGCGGCTCACAATGTGTTTGCTGTGCCGGTCCTAACACCAACGTTTGTAATAACAATTGAACGATAGACGAAATCCGAGCAGTTGATGTTGTTACTCGAAAAATACTAAACAACACCGGAGACTTCCACACAACAGTGACATAGACCGACTTTACTTGAAACGTAAGCAGGGAGGCAGAGGCCTAACATCAGTCCAGACAGCATTTAAATGTCGCATCATATCTCTCCGACAGCATCTACGAACCTCGAAGCGTAGGAGCCCGTCTATTGAGCAAGTCTATCTGCATGAAAGAGATGAGATCATGAGAGTAGGGAAGGAACGCGTCCAGAGATATTCCCTGTGTGATAATCAAAAAACTTACACCCAGGGAAGTCGCTCAACAGTATCCCAGTGAATCCATGGATGAAAAACTGCATGCCTATCAACAAACAATAATGCATGGATATGTGGCCAGGAAGCTCCAGAGTGAGAGTAATATACATAAGGAAAGTAGTCTGTCTTGGACCAACAACCGCTATATTGGCTCCCACTTTGAAGGATACGCTTTTGCAATCCAAGAACAGGAGATTAACACGAAATACCTGATTTACAAATGAGAGAGGGATGCATAAAAACCTAGATGTGATAATAAGTGCAGACTCTGCAGAACTAACATCGAGGATATCACCCATGTTATGCGCAGCTGTCCAAAGATGTCATCGACATACTATCTACCTATGAGGCATGATGGATGTAGTGGCCAAAACACTGTACAATGCAGTTCGTAAAAAAGATAGCCCCGATAATAAACACAGTATAAGCTACAGCAATGTGTAAGACATCCATGTAGATAATATAAAAGAGTACTGATGGAATGTTCCAATAAAAACCCCAATAAAATGCAGGCATGACAGACCAGATATTATGTTATGGGGCAGGGAGAAGAAAGCATGCACAGTAGTGGAAATTAGCTGCCCAGCAGATGCCAATATAATATCAAAGATTAGTGAGAAGGAGAATATTTATGCAGAACTGATGAGAAATCTGCAGATACCCCACCCTGATTACACCTTCAGATTATGTGTGTGATTATTGGGGCACTGGGTTATGTTAGTAACTGCCTCAATACAAATCTTGAGAAGCTAGGCTTCACAGGAACAGAAAGAAGACAACTAGTTAGGAAACTACAAGTACAATCCATTAATGGAACAGTAAAAAATGTAAAACATTCCAAACATTTTACAGATACAAAGCATATACACATGCACACATACAACTCAAAACATCCACATCCACACATACAATGACATCCATATCTACACATGCAGGCATGCATACATAATCTACCTAGTTGATGTTTATAAATTCCAAAGAGAGAGTCTAGTGTCTATGTTAGAAACCGACTCTCTCTCTATTGGGAAAAAATTGTGAAATTATAAAACCAGAAGAACATACACACACACACACACACACACACACACACATATATATATATATATATATACACGTATGGACTCACATGCACACACGCGTATAAATAGCCTATACTGAGTAAATATGTATATATATCTTAAAGAAACATTAGAAATGCCAAATATATGTATTTTCGTGTGAATAGCTTTTATCTCGTGGAAACACACACACACACACACATATATATATGTGTGTCTCTGTGTGTGTGTAACGTTATAGAATTTTAAAAAATGTACGTGAATAGAAATGCCGACCTACATGCGTGCACACACGTACAAATAAATATGCGTCTGTGTGTGATAATTTCAATGAGAGGTAGTAAGTATGTATGATATATATATATATTTGATAATTATAAACTTCGAGATTCATGATTAAAATAGAACAAACATAAAAACCTAATATTGTTTACAACATGAAAATGCATCTTCCTAGAGCTCTCTCTGAAGGTGTTGCTATACTATTTTATAAAATGATAGAATGTTAAATACCTGCTTTTTGACGTTGCAGATATAGATGGAAATTTTATTCTGATGAGGATGGGAATATAGATAATTAGAAAAAATAACATATACTCAGTAATATACATAAATACCTAGATTCACATAGATTACTTTTCAAGCAAAGCAAATGCATAATTTTAATATAATTATCTTCCTATATTTCTCTGCATATATTTTGTTTTCTTCTCAGTAACTTTCTAAATTGACAGGAGGGTGTTTATTTATCTATTATCCAGAATTATCAAAATTTGAAGAATAGAAATTTCATGCGAGAACCCACAGCAAATTTTGAAAGTTTATTCCAAAATAAAGTAACATGGCGATATGTTTAGCCTATGTCTGTTTGTTTCACATGGATGCGAATATAAAAAGCAGTTCAGATGGCTTGTTTACTTCAAATAACCTTACCGTGATCTTTAAAACTAGAATTTATGTGTTCCATACACTCAAGGAGTCCTTATAAAAATATCAGAATAATTGTTAAAAGGCTAATTGGATATATATATATATAGGAGAAAGGATGAATGAGGATTGGTTTATTAGTGGAGAATTGAAGAGAAATCACGTAGTGCTCTGCTAACATGGCAAACCAGAATACGAGAGCTCAATAGAAAACTTCAAATATAAATTGAATCTGGGGAGAGAATAGATACGATGCTCAGGCAGATAAAGTGGGCACACATATAACTGAATGTATGTCTAAAATCAATAGAATGATTGGAATAACAACAAACCTGCAATATAGCGACTAGGGATAATATAAGGATGCATCTGAACAAACACAAAATGATACATAGATAGAATGCTTCCATAGAATGCAAAACATTAATCGAATAACTACGTATTGACGGGAGAGAGATCGAATAAAAAGAAAATAGGACGCACTCACAAAATCTTGTGGGAGAAAAAAGACACAAAAGACACATACATGCAGTGATAAACATACATATTTACCAAACACAGAAGCAGTCAAAGACACGCACACAAACAGAGTCAGACACAGACACAAATGATCACGCGAGCACATACCATATACACACCTCAAAATTGTATGTAGTAAATAGAACAATGTCCAGACCAGGTGTAGACACAGTGAGCAAGAATAATCATCGAGAAGGTCAAAGGATGTGTAAATTAATCGACGAATGGACTAGTTACTCAATTAACTGAAGTGAATCTGTAGTGTGCGTGTGTTTTTAAACACTATTCACATATAACAATATCGTTTTAACACATGATTTCACATCAGAAATCTTGCAAACAAATAGTAGATTAAATGAATATTTCTTTGATTAGTTTACGTGAATCAAGAATATAGAATCATAACACCAACAATCCAAAGTAAAATGTGAAAAATTCTCTTTGTAAGGTTACTCAGTTAATTTGATGTAGATATTTTGTATCTAGATAAGTAGCAGGACTCCATAGTTATCTTATAAAAGAAATCAATACAAATGTATTCAACATTCTGATTATATCTTTAATAATTGTTTCTACTTTTGACACAAGGCTAGCAATTACCCCAGTACATCACTGGTTTTATGTTATCGAACTTGTAAGGATGAAAGACAAAGTTAACCCCGGCGGGATTTGAAATCAGAGAGCAAAGGGCCGAAAACTGATTATTTTAATTTTTCTCTATTTAATCGGCATCGTCCTGAATATTTTATCATTCTATTTCGCCTATATAGGGCGGTAAATTAGCCATATCGATAGAGTGGCGAATAAAATGCTTTGGGACATTTAGTTACGACTTCTTTAGGTTCTAATTTCAAATCCCACCAAGGACAGCTTTGCTTTACAACCTTACGGCGGTGATGAAATATACCAGTAACACACTGGGCTCCTTTTAATTGATTTTCCGTCCCCTAAATTGTTTGGCCGTGTGCCTAAATCAGAAACTATTATTTTTTCACAAATATTTACATGTATTTTTTTTTTCTATAGAAGGAGGGGGATCAAATAACGCATTATTCATATCTTTGTAGGGGACAAATAGCTAGCCATACATCTCTCTTGCAACACTCGTTTATTTGAAAGTTATCCAATTTAATGTATTAAGAAATATTGAATTGTTACCTGCGAATGACGGCGTCAAGCGATTTGGAGTAATTATCTTTTAAGCGCCTAATACTATGACATTGCTGGACAATCCCTGACCTATCCAGATACATTAACGTTTTTCTACTGTAGATTATCTTAGAAATACTTTGAGTTTCTCTAACCGTATAATTAATAATACTATAGTTTTTCCCCACTTAATTTTACATTTAAAGTTTAATCAGAACGAGATGGATAACATTCATAATACTATTTAGGACTCCAGTGCTTCATTGAAAGGAATGAGCAGCTTAAGGGAGCATGTTATTTTCGTGAAATAAGAGACCTGTTTTGAATGCTTACAACAGACACACAACCATGGGATATAGTGGTGTCATGCCGTTCGACAGATGTCTCTAACTACAAGAACAGAAACAGTACATTCGAGATGATTACACCTCCCTAATATAACTCAAAAATATTTCGGCAAACGAAAAAGTAACATTCCTAATTTGTTATCTGGTCAGTTTGAACCTGAAACCACCGGGATGCAAAGAAAACTTCATAACGACGCAGCTATTTCTGCATTCAGAAAGACCCATGTATTTCATATGCACTGCCGAATTTAGCTTTCCCAAAATATAGGTTTCGTTAAAGCACAATCAAACACGCTACTTGGATTTAGCTAACAATATCCCGATAATTGATATTTAACCAATAAAATAAATATTACTAGAATTAGAAGTAAAACAATCGAGTATAGTATGGAATAGTCTAGAATTTAATCAATTTGCTTTGTTACTGTCTCAGCCTTGGCTAATTGCGATTTAATTATAATCACAATCATGAAATATAAATTAGTTAGAATTATCATCTATTTGTTTACAATGCCTCAACAGAAGGACTATTTTATTCCTTTTAAATAGATTAATTAGGAGAAAATAGTAAAAAGAAAATTTCTAAAATAGGGTTAGTATTTGTTTTCATTCTTTACATTGAAAATATGGAATGGTCAACTCTGCTACTGTTTTGTTTTATTAAGGGATATGGAGAGTTATGCTTAAAATGAATATTTTGTAAGAATAAGTCAGTTTTTAGTTAATATATTCTCTTTTTAAGTCAATGTTATTGAGGGTTATAGTTGGGGTCCATGCTGTATTAACTATGTTCTGGTTTCCCAAGAATATTTTAAGTAGTTGAAATCTTTCGACATTTAATTCCTACCATTTATAATTTATTTTTCTGTCGT
Source organism: Eledone cirrhosa (assembly GCA_964016885.1). Taxonomy (NCBI): domain Eukaryota; kingdom Metazoa; phylum Mollusca; class Cephalopoda; order Octopoda; family Eledonidae; genus Eledone; species Eledone cirrhosa. The sequence continues at coordinate 179,482,996 of OZ024740.1, forward strand.
CTCTAACTGCCAATGACATATGCAGACACATGTAAAGCCAATGACATATGCAGACACATGTAAAGCCAATGACATATGCAGACACATGTAAAGCCAATGACATATGCAGACACATGTAAAGCCAATGACATATGCAGACACATGTAAAGCCAATGACATATGCAGACACATGTAAAGCCAATGACATATGCAGACACATGTAAAGCCAATGACATATGCAGACACATGTAAAGCCAAAGACATATGAAGACACATGTAAAGCGAAAGAAAAGCAATAATGATAATAATTAGAAAAATATAAAGGACATGAATAACAGCCAAAATTATGAACAACGCCAACCACAAAGAAACATTAAACAATTGAATTACGTCGATCAAAAACATAGCACCGGCAATATGTCAGCCATTAAAAGGTGTTGTATTACAACATTGGTGAACAAGAAAACAGTGGTACGTAACGAATAGTATTGAAAAATATCTTTGTAAACAATCAATATGGATTCATATTTACATTCACAATGTGTAGTGTAGAATATAAATATATATGATGGGTAGAGAAACAACTTATAGAAGTAGGTTAGCATGACATAATATAAGCTGCCCACAACATAAATTTATTGAGGATCTAAAGGAATTAAATGCCACAGCACAACATGTAAGTTTCAGAAATCATTTAGAGTAGTTTCCTTCCAACAGAAGTTGATGAGTGTAAATTTCAAGCATACTATAAAGATTGATATGCCATTTCTATCGAAATAAATTTCCGCGCAGATATAAAATGTTATGTTGCCAAATACATTAATAATCTTTAATATCTACAGCAATATAATGTTCTGTTCAATACCAACAGGATTAGGTTCTGGGTTTTTGAAATTGTTAGGTGATTTTCAGTCGAGTAACTGTCATGAGGCTTCGCCAACCACGCAACACACTCATACATACACACTCATACATACACATACATTTACACACGCACTCACACACATACACACAGGCTTGAATACTAATAGGACTTTTACGTTTCAAGATTTAATTCCATAACGATAGCATTTGCTCATAGTTTTCTTCCATAATTTTCTTCGGTGAAGTCGAATATTAGAGGAACTTTATTTATTGAAAATAAATCGAACATTAGAATAAATACATCATTGTAATTAATTGGCGGAGAATTTTCAGAGTCATTAGAACGTGGGATTTAATGCCGTGTCTTAACTGATCCGGTTCTCTGCATCGCCTAACTTCACATCCTTCCCAGGAAAGAGAGGGATCTGATGTATTCCGACCTGATGAGAAGGTAGACTTCGCCAGGTGTAAAATGACCAAGATACACCATATATCACAATGGCGCCCATATCAATCATAAGGAGTGACAGCTCTATACATTTGTTGTTCAAGAGATATCATGGTGAGTAGAAGGAGGTAATGATGGAGGATTAGATTCGGAAATAGGTTCCAGAATATAGTAGAGATCATATGAGACTACGACGAACCAGCATTATCTTCTGATCATATTCAAAATTATAATCTCTTGCATTTTCTTGCATTATTCATAATTACTCATTATAATATGTTATAAGATTTCTATATAATATATAATTCAGTCAAAATTTCAATAAATTGTTTTATAATTTATGTGTTCGTTTTATGATTATCATGGAAACATTTATTAGTAAATAATTCCAAATGTGGCTTTCGTATTCTGTATGCGAAACTTAATGGGGAAACATAAAATTAAATATGAGAATGAAACAAAACATTCATAAAATTGGTGTATGAATATAGTGACAGTGAGAGAAACAGAGGGAGGGCGAGAGAGATATAGGGGGAACAAGAATTATACAGGTACATAGTATAAATAGTCTAATAGGTTGAGCATATAAGCCCCCTGGACAAGGATAAACTTTATTGAAATCTTTTCCATTGCCAGGAATTTATATGCTCATCGTGGACTATTTTTCATAATTAAAAGTGTCGGAGGTACTAACTTTTTTTTACTATAAAGATTCGAAACCCCATACCCACGCGGTGGTTAAAACTATAAATTAATTTTAGAAATATATATATGCACAGATTCAAAGAGATCAGAGAAAATAACAAAATCGGATAATGATCTCTGTCCCTGATTCCTCTTATACCGTGTACATTCATGTATGTCTCTGTATTTGAAAAAGTCGTTCATAATAGAAAGTACATTGCCACAACAGAGGTCTCACCATTCATATTTAGATCGGAGTCACCATTCCATCAAATCACTCCGTTCCATATCAGGTGGTCAGTGCCAACATATGCATTGAAGTCTCCCATCAGGATATATGATTCAGTCTTAAGTGCATCTAACGCTGCAGTGACTTCCTCAAGGAAAGACCTGTATTGGGACTTCTTATTTGGTGCATAAAATTGCATCAATCACAAAGACATATATTTCAGCCTAAGCTTCAAAAGGCAAATCCTCTTACCTAACGGGATCCAGTCCATAACATATTCTGGCAGACAGGGGATTGAGAGTATGCACGCTTCCGTCTGTACAGTTATTTCTGGGCCACCAATGAATATGGCGTTTCCATCCTCCATCCAAAGATACAGTATCAGATTCACGGATCTTTGTTGAGGAAACCCCGACTGTACCTAGCCGGGGGCATCTAGCTTCCTCTACTCGTTCCTGCTCCAAACCTGTAAGAGTTGTCATATTCCAGGTTCCAACTGTTAAGGATTGCTCCCTTCCGGAGATTCATTCTGGTCTCGGGATACGCAATCCTTGTGCGTCGATCGCTTGCCTCCCAGGACACGTCGTAAGCCCATCGCCACGTTTTGCGGCATGAAACGATGACTGCAAAATATTTTTCGGTCAGGCCCCTCTACCTAATGCCTGATGCGTTCGTTGTTAACCCGTGCGAGGGACGATGCGGTATGTTTCCTTTCTGGTTTCCTTATTATTTTGCAGTTACAGTTGCAGTCTTATTCGCGCAAATCACTAGTTTGTTATTTTGTCAAATCCTCGAAGACGAGGCTTTTTTAGAAGAGGTTTTTACTCACCTCATGGTAGCTACAACACTGGGTTATGACAATTTTCTTGTGAACTGCAAGTAAAACCCATTGCACCATTTCCCAAAGAAAATTGCCGCTGTTGGTCCAGCAGTTACCACTTATATCACAACTAGCTATCCTATTTGTGATTATGTGCTGGATGCTCGTGTTAAGAGAGGGACTGAGCTGTGAACAAATCACCATATAGTTACCTGCAACTGTAGACTACTTAATCCAAAGAAGCCCACGAAATTGGCAAGTCCAGGGTGAAATACAAGGATAAGTTGCAAGCATTGGTGGATGAGGAAGTGATGAGCAGTTATGCAGATACTATTGCATCCAAATTCAGAGAAGTCCCTGAGCAAACTGAGGATGTTGAGACAGAGTGAAAATAGTTTAGTGCAAAGTTTTCTGCTTTAGCTGGCGAAAGAGGCTTTTTGTGGTGCGGGTTAGCAGGAAGACAACTTGGTTCAATCAAGAGGACAAAGAGGAAATCCGAGCAAAGAAGGAGGCTTGGATATAAGTCCCCCTTTATGCACCTACAGGACCAGCAGACAAGAATAATCGCATCAGAGTCAGTAAAGGCATCGAAAGTTAAGACACCGGAAGGCTTTGGGTTTAAGATGGAATACGACTTTAGATCAGCAAAGAAAGTGTTCTGGCAGACCATCTGCTGACTTTGTAACGATAAGCCATCCTCCACACCTGCTCTCAAGAACGAGTCTAGGGTTCTCTCTTTATATATGTGCATCCTCGTAAGGTGAAGAGGATACTTTGCTGATTACTTAAATCACATCATAATACCATTTTCTGATTTACACCGTGTGCATCTAGGAGCGGGAACTGATGTCTCAGAGACTGAGGTAACAAGAGCAGTTAAATAACCCAAATGTGACAAGGCCTCTGGTTAAACTCATTAAACAGAGACGGGATTTTCTGGCTTAATCATTTGTGTGTGTGGCCTAGATCTCTAGAATGACACCTAAGAAATGGCAATCGGTACTGATAATCTCAATTTTCGAAAAGGTAGACAAGAGAGATTGCTCCAATTACCGGGGGATCACCTTGTTATGTGGCCAGGATCACCTTGCTATGTGTCCGGCAAAAAATGCAGGGAGATTGTTGAGTCCAAGCTAGCTTATGAACAATGCAGTTTTCTCCCCGGGTGGAGCACAGCCAACTGCGGCAGGTCTTCGAGAAATCGAGGGTTATTGCCAAGAGGTATATTCTTGTTTTGTCGACCTTGAAAACACATATAACTGCATTCCTCTGGACCTACTGTGGAAGGTTCTGCTGTATCTATTCCTTCAAAGGTCTATGTTGGATCCTATTAACTTAATTTAAACCGGCTAAACCATCACCAACCATGGTGATTAAAGTGTACGATAGCTTTGTGTGCTACATGTGGCCACTATCTGTCAAATCACCTGCGGCAATGTTAACAGCATGATATATTCCTGGGAACACAGAGTGAAAGACATTGGTTGACCTAGAGCCAAATAAAAATAACAACAAAAACTAAGCAAAGTAATTATATTACGTTATCACTTCGACCTGCTATAATTAACACTCAGGTTTCTCTCAAATTATACCTTACCGTCTAGAATAAGAAATCTACAACAACAACAACAACAACAACAACAACTACTACTACTACTACTACTATTACTACTACTACTACTACTACTACTACTACTACTACTACTACTACTACTACTAACATAAACAACTATATCTGATGAAACAATTTAAATCATGAACATGACATCCATCAACATCAAACGCTGACAACTGACAACATTCATCAAACACGTGACAACAGCCATTGGCAATAATTACGGGAAAACAATTTTCCTCGACATTAACAACAACAGGAACAACAACGAGATCAACAAGGCACAATAACAAAAGGAATAAGATTCTCCAAAGCTAATTAAATGAATAGCAATGGCTGGTCATTAACACAGTCTCATTATATGCTAGAATCAATAACTAAACCTTGTTCATATAATAAACAAGCCTCTATAATAAAATGATACTTCAGTTAATGTAGCCCTAAATATTTAAGAATGAACTGATGATCAGAGATGGAAAGCTCTTTGATGATGTGTTTGCTGGATCTGAGCTGTACTGGAGCTCAGCAATAACGAATCCAATAATAAAAAAAAATAAAAAGATAATCCAAACTATTAATTAAATGACGCATCAAAGTATCACGTAGATCGCTCAGGTCATAGCGTATTTTATTTCTACTTCTTATATTGCATATGCTGAACATAAGTGAAGTTGCTATGTCACCAATAGTATGCCAACCATTGGTTCATTGAAGTCATAATGGAACGTCTGAAACCATTGTAGGAATAGTTACGACAAATATATTTCCATTTAATTCAAAGAGTAACGGATTAAGAGTATTCTCAATGGTATTTATATGATTTGCTTATATACATCTACTGGTATAGCATTTCCCTACAACCACAATTCAAGACATAGGGCAATTAAATTATTTGGTTAAAGGTATTTGCCCAAGATTCCATGCATCGGGTGCCAAACTCGAAGGAGCGTCATTGCTTAGCGAAATTCACTTCTTAACCTCATAAACGTGCTTCAGATAAAAGGTTACCCAATTAGTCCCCTTCCATAGTTTCAGAGATCCATTAGAAAAATATGAAATTTTGTTGTAGAAATTGACATTATTAATTGGCAGTAATGTGTGATACTTTCGGTATCAGTGTCCGTTGATACTAACGATTTATCTGGAAGTGTCGGCTACCATTAATTAAAACAAAACATCTCAAAATATCAATGTGTCCAATTCATAACTCTAGGAATTCCTATTCAAGTGATATTTTATTATTTGTTATTAAGAGTTACGTCAATCATATTTCATTCATTTTTTATTATTTGTATATGTAGGTCTTTTCAGTTTTCTAAGTGAGAGAGAAACGTTGGAAGACTCCAGTATCAGATCTGCTATTTATTTATTTATTTATTTATTGCATTATATTAGGTGATATTGAATTTCTAGATCTCATGTCGGCAGTCGACATCAAAAAGTAAAGAAAATACAGTCAGAGAAAAAATAAGTGAACAATATCTTACAGCAAGTGCCATCATCGCAAATTTATTGTTGATTTTGTGACAAATGATTCAACCGAAACATCGGAAGGAACCGCCAGAAATACGGAACACACCCAACACAGCTCACAAGGAAGCACATTGAAAGCAACTTCGACAACGATGAAATACCGAGAATGTGTCTAAAATTATTAAAAATTACATTTATTAAATGGTGTCAAAATTAATAACTTTTTTGTCAAAAAAAAATTTATAAATGAACTCAATATATGTCAGCAGCTGGTTCTTCAGAAGTTGGTAAGATAAATACAAGTAATATATTGGTATGTATTAATGTTGCCAACATTGTTTAATTAATATTTTATGGGGTTGGCTGTCATGTTTGTAATGCAATCAAAGTGCTTATGTATGTGTGCCAATAACGTATCAGCAACGTTATAGAGTATACTGTTTCTTGCACTGAATATGAATATATATGTAGAATTGCGAGTATCTCGAAACCATTCTCCTGAATGATGAACTGCAGTAGCTGAATTAAAGGCAAGAATTGCAGTAAGACGCCCGGATCAGCAATCGGTCATCAGATAAAATGACGTAGATGTAAAAGGCAAACTCACTCTCTTTAATTAGTCCCTATGGTCATTTTTCTTGTCTAATGACCGCGATAATACGATCGAGAATACAAGTGGGCGAAATCGGGTTCGTATGAAGTATCTTCGGAGTAACGATGCTTGATAGGGTACATAGCTCGAAGACAGGGAGTCGCTTCGGGCTGTGTCACTATATCTCCAAATTGAGGAAAGAATGATTGGAGAGATGTTAGGGGTTAAGCCAACAGTCAGGAGACCAAGTGGATGTCATCGAGCAAGATAGCTAGATAACATCTATGAGCTCGGTTGGTCACGGCAGGGATCAATTCGGATTAATTGTAGACAGTTGCTTCTCAGAGCACCATCTATAAAACGTATCTGAGGACTCTCTCTCCACGAGCCTCCCAGGAATACGCGGCGCAAAATAAGAACAAAACAGAAAAGAAGAGAAAACTTCATAATTGTTATAGACAAAGATCTCGATTAAGGAGATTCTTCTAGCATCTTATTAGGTTATACCACGAAAGAGGTCTGTCAACTTCAATCTTCCGACGTCTGTTTATCATGCTATCAAACCTCATCTTTCCTAGGCCGGTACATTAATTTTGTCTTCAAACGATGAATGGTGAACTTCACCTTGAGTGTTTTACACTCAGGACGTAGAGAACCGAAACAAATACCACAAACCATTACATCTGATGCTCTAATGGCTGATAATTTGATGTATAATAATTAATTACTTAGCCTTAGCAGATCCTGCATGAAGCAGCAACATCTCTCTAATGACCATGTTCAGTTGCATCTCGCAAGATTTTATTCCAGTTCTTGTTGACGGGTTTGAGATTCCTGTTTATTGTCTGCCACCCGTTCATCCTTTTTCCTCCTCTTCTTCCCTTTTCCCTGGGGGTACCAATACAGGATCTGGTTAGTAAGGCTTTCACTAGTAATTACAGTTCAATAGTATTCTGTGCTTTACCGACACTGTATGAGTCAACATCATGTTAATGACATAGAGCCTGCTGGGCTGGAATACAGTGAATAGACTGTTGTAGAAATGGACAAATGTAGTTCTAATTGAAGTATATAAAATGAGAAACATTAAGCTGAATAATTGTCAGTCCATTGATTTAACCTATCGCATGCAATCTTTGTCCGTTCAGTGAGACTTTCGTTAAAATTGTTTCTCTTCAAATACAGTTAATTAGTAGATACATTTCTACCATTAGTAAACATGCATGTTTTTCAAGGTAATAGCATATATGGATATTACTATTGACGTAGTATATTGTGCGGAATCTTTATACACATATTGAATATCATTTAGCAGGTGCGTGTATCTATAATTAGAGGAGCGCGATTTAGATATAAATTCTTGCGTACTATAGATTCATTAATAAATCCCGGTTTGAAAGGATGTAAGCAGACCTACTTAAAAGTTGATGTTATTTTAATGTAATATTAACAAAATTAGAAGCATGTAATACATGTAACACATCATTTAACTGATGCATTCTAAAATCTATTATGTACGTAAACGATGAAACAACATGATAAATGAAAGTTTAGTTCTCAAATGGTTTGATCAATATAAATTTAAGAACAATATTTAATGATCAGAAAGTTTGGAACTTCTGCGTAAAATTGAAGATCTTTTATTTTATGAATTTTATGTATAGAAGTTTCAAATGGCTGAGACCAACAGAAAATAAGGACGGAATGGAAGCAGTCGAGGATGAACGAGACAAAAAAACAACAACAAAAAAAACAACAAGAATAAAAAAATAACCTGGACGGACGTGATGAGAGTTGTTCTCAATTATCTTAAGCTCATAATGGAGATAACGCAGGTACACGAGAAGTAGGTAGACGCTGAATAGGCTACCAGTCAAGAAACGTGGACGTAAAATGATTATATATATATATAAATAAATAGTGTAAACAAAGTTTCATACACTTAATATGCATATGCTACCAATGGTTTCAGGCTCCATTCAGGCACCACTGTATAATGCTGGAGGCACTTTTAAACTGGCACTTCATTCAGGCACGTGGACAGAAATATGAAATAGGGAATTTGTTATCTCTAGGAAGATACTCCATCGTAAATTTGTGGATGTTTATTTGAAGCAGGAGAGGTTGTTCTGGAGTGAAGTTTGTTTGTATACAAATTTATCAATTTCTAGGGCTATTCTGTCCACGGATTGTAACAATCAATGACACTGCCATTCAATCGCTTACATATCGGTTCTTAAAGTTGGTGAACTGCCTCCTCTCTTATACAGTGGTGGCCGTGACTGGAAACCGAAATTATATTGGTAGCACATACATATTAAGTGTATGATACTGTGTTTAAACTAAATAAGCTCTCTTCCAACAGATCGGACACTGTTTTTCTATATCTATATCTATATATCTACGGATTTCTAGAAAAGAATATATATATATATATATATATATATATATATATATATATATATATATATATATATATATATATATATATATATATATATATATATATATATATATATATATATATACATATATGTATATATATATTTATTAAAATAACAGATTAAAGTTTAAGCAAAGAATCGCTGCTTTCACCCTTAACGGGCTTCTGAAACTAACAAAGTCAATCTGTAAACTCAGAAGTGGATATTTCAAAAAACGTTGCAACCGGAGAAAGACAGGAAGACGATACTTTGGTTCGTAGAAACGCTCCCTGGCAAAGAACGGGTAAAAACGAATATAATACGTCATTAATAGGAGCGGTGAAAAACAATTACACGCAAAGACAGAACCACGTTTATGGTTTATGGTATAGAAGAAGTCGTAGGATATTGTTCTCTTAGGTGGTTCAATGAACGGAGAAAACGAAGATAATACGTCCTCGGTTGAGCACTCTATTGACTTATATTCATCATGCAGAAACAACATCTGAATATTTCTGCAAAGAACATACCCGTACCAAGCAGGAAATCATACCTAAACTCCTGATACAGAAAACAGACACGTTCATTAAAAGGTTGCGTTGGCGTGCCTTTTATTTCGATAATCCGCAAAAAGCTGACAACAAGCAAGATAAATTTGGGTTTAAAACCTATAATAACCCTCCGTGTAACCCAGCATTGCTACCCTTTGAAAATGATGTCTTGGAACTCATACGGAGTATCAAATTTAGGAATAGGAGCAATTCCTTCCAGCAGGATCTGAAGAATAGAATTCGTTCTATTAAGGATTCTAATGCCGTGCACGTCCATTCCGACAAAACTGGCAACCTATATCAAGTGGAGCGCAGTACTTACCATCAACTGCTACATAATGCTTTAACTAAGGATTACCGTAAAACTAATCGGTGCGTCATCAATGAAATCAACGATGCTGGTTTTAAAATCACCGCTGATCTTAACATCCTGGCCCGGCCCGAACCTCTGGACACTATTTCTCCCCACTTTACCCTGAAGGATCACAAATCCAATTTTCCGAACAACCCCTCTATTCGGCTTATTAACCCTACGAAGAACGATTTAGGTAGACTTAGGAAAAGGATTCTTGATAGAATTATACCTGAAATTAGAAGTTTGGCCCCTCTTGCACTGTGGAACAATTCTTTCGCGGTGATTGATTGGTTCAACGGTATATGCAACAATGAACATTGCCGTTTTATCTAATTCGACATCAATAATTTTAACACCTCCATCACTTTACCACTTCTCCTTAGAGCTATCAATTTCGCTAAAACACTCACAGTGGTTAAGGATTTCGAAGTTGATGTCATCATCAATGCCCGTAAGTCGGTGATTAATTTCGACGACTCTATTTGGATTAAAAAAACCAATAGTACCCCATTCGACGTGAGTATGGGCGCCAGCGATTCTGCGGAGGTTACTGATCTTATCGGCCTTTTCCTTCTTTTCTCTATCAAAGACGAATTCCCCAACGCGGGCGGTGGTTTGTACCGTGATGATGGTCTTTTGACCATGACTAAGTACGGCCCTCGTGCTTGCGACAGGTTCAGAAAAGAACTCACGGCCTTCTTTAAAGGCTTCAACCTCTCTATACAGGTTGAGGCCAACCTCTCGGTCGTTAATTACCTCGCCGTTACCCTCAATTTATCGAATGGCTTTTATTACCCGTATAGAAAGCCGAATGATACGCTTAATTATATAAGTAAGCATTCCAACCATCTTGCCAGTATAACCAAGATCATGGAAAGAAACGTTTCGTTGGGGCTTTCCCGTCTATCTACTAACGAGCATATTTTCAACGACCATTCCACTTATTACAATGAAGCTCTTGCTCGGAGTAGATTTGTCGATAAGGTAGCATATACAGAGTGCGAGAATAGACTTAGAAGTAATAGATCCCGTCGCATTACATGGTATAACCCACCATATAATATGGAGGTGGCCACACCATTAGCTAAGATCTTTCTATCCCTTATTACGAAGAATTTTCCCCCTAAACATAAATAGAGTAAAACCTTTAATAGAAATACTATTAACATTTCTTACTCTACGACTCCTAACCTTGCACATAACATCATAACTTCAAATTTAGCTAAACTACCTAGACGTAGGAACACGTGCAACCCTGTAGTTAGTGCTAACTGTAATTGTAGGAATCGGGCTGATTGCCCCCTATCCAGGAAATGTCTCTCTAGTAACATTGTCTACAAATGTAAGGTTGAAACACCCACGTCCCGTAGGGCCTACATAGGGTTAACCGCCAATAGATTCAAGCAGCGTCTTTAAATGCATACCCAGTCTTTTCGTTACCCTCTAAGAGAGGAATATGACGTCACTTTCAGCTTATATCTGGAGTCTAAATGACAACCACACCCAATATAAGTTACACTGGGAGATCCTAGCTTGAATCTAGATCGTATAACGGAAATAAAAGACCATGTGACCTCTGCGCCGCTGAGGCCCTGGAAATACTCAACGCCACAGACCACATCTTAAACAAAAAATCTGAGGCAATTTCGACTTGTAAACATAAATTGCACAAAGCTCTCCTGTATTACAGCCCCACATTATACCCTAACGGATTGTACGATCTATACGTGGATATTTTACGTGTTGATGTGGTAGCTAAATATATGTTATGTTTATACCATTACTTATTTGCATTGGTATGTATATATTACCTGTATGTTTTGTGAAGGTACGTATACTTTCTTCTACGTATATTTGATTGTATATGTTATATGCGTATATCTTTATATATTCTGGTACATATGCTTTTGGTTATGTGTATACGGGAGTTTTGCGTCTGTGTGAGTATGCAGGTTCGTCCGTATGTTGTGTGTGTGTGTGTATGTGTACTTCATGTTTTGGTTGACGTTGTCTCCGAACATTTGTGTATTTACATGTAGGTATGTGTGTGCGCTTGTTATATACGTATTTATTTATTTATTTATATACGTTTATTTAATTACTTATGTATTTGTATACACGCACACACACACACATATGTATATGTGCGTGGTTTTGTATATCTATGGCGAGTGTTTTCGCGTATGCTCGTGTATTTCGATGCGTGTATGTATTTATTTAATTTCAATTACTTCTGTATTGTATTTTATTTACTTTATTCTTAACTCTGAAGCGGAGAATCATTCTGTTTCCTAGTTAGAATTTTAGTCTACGACTTCAGCTATACCATTTACGTGGTTTTGTCTTTGCGTGCAATTGTTCTCCACGTTCCTCATATGATGTATTATCTTCGTTTTCTCGTTTCATTGCCAGAGAACGTCTCTATGAACCACCAAAGAGAACATTAGTCTACCACTTCTTTTATACCATAAACGTAGTTCTGTCTTTGCGTGTAATTGTTTTTCACCGCTCCTATTAATGACGTATTATATTCGTTTTTTCCCGTTCTTTGCCAGGGAACGTTTCCACGAACCCAAAATATCGAATTCCTGTCTTCCTCCGGTTGCAACGTTTTTTGAAATATCCACTTCTGCGTTTACAGATTGACTTTGTTAGTCTCAGAAGATCCCGTTAAGGGTGAAAGCAGCGATTATTTGCTTAAACTTTAATCTATTTTAATAAATATTTGCTCTGCGGTTCTTATATATTTGATATATACTTATCCTTATCGAGCCCTCTTTGGATTTTAGTCTTCAAATTTATTATTATTATTATTATTATTATTATTATTATTATTATTATATATATATATATATATATATATATATATACAATATATATATATGTATATATATATATATATATATATATATATATATATATATATATATATATATATATACAATATATATATATGTATATATATATATATATATATATATATATATATATATATATATATATATATATATATATATATATATATATATATACAATATATATATATGTATATATATATATATATATATATATATATATATATATATATATATATATATACATTATATATATATATATATACATATATATATATATATATACGTATATATATATATATATATATATATATATATATATATATATATATATATATATATATATATATATATATATATTTCAAAATTTATAAAACACACTTTGTATTTTATCTGATGAAAGCGTACCAATGCTTTTGGTACCCTTGAAATATATATTAATTTATAAAACACACTTTGTATTTTATCTGATGAAAGCGTACCAAGGTTTTTGGTATCCTTGAAATATATATAATAGAATAAATATGCTTTTATAAATATAGTTTCCATTTATTTAATATCATCGAATATTATACTCCAGAAAACTTGTCGAGTGCTCTGAATCAGTTATAAACATTTATATTTGTTGAATTACCAACAAATTGAATATCCTTTCTGCTTATAAATAGCTCCCTTTAATGTTGAGCACTTTAAAATATAACTGATTGCAAAATAATGGAATTATTTAGGATTTCTTCTTCTCTAAAAGATGTACTCTTACCTAAAAATAAGGAATATCTAAAACAACTCATTGAGAAATCTGACTCCTTTATACGAAGACTTAGGTGGCGTGCCTTCCATTTCGTTAGAAAATCGGATGAAAAAAAAAAAAATCCAGTTACAACTTTGATCTTATCTTCAAATCTAAGAAGAATCCACCTAGCAACAAACTATTAACTGAATTTGAAAATGAAGTAATATATTTTATACAAAACATTAAATTAAAAAAAAAAATGTATAGGCCAGGAATATCTTAAAGGCCTCAAAAATGATATAGACAATCTTGAAAAAACTAAGAAGATCCTCGTAAAATCTGATAAAACTAATAATTTATATGGAATGGAAAAGGACGAATATAATAACCTTATATTGAAAGAACTCAGAAAAAACTACAAAATAACAACAAATGAAGATCTTTCAACGTTATTATTTCAGAGAAGCTTCTGAAATAATTCATAAATTAGGCATCCTAAATAGGACCGAACCCTTTATACCTAGAAAACCAAAAAATAACCTGAAAGACCACAAAAGAAAATTTGAAATAGAACTACCAGTCAGACTCATAGCACCATCTAAATCAGACTTAGGCATAATTAGCAAACATATATTAGATATAATAGCGGTGGATTGGCAGTATCGGTAGAGGGTCGGACGCCATGCTTTCCAGCATAGTTACGTCCCTTTACGATCTGAGTTCAAATCCCGCCGAGGTTGACTTTGCCTTTCATCCTTACGGGGTCGATAAAATAAAGTACCAGTAATGCACTGGGTAATTGCTGGCCTTGTGCCTAAAGTAGAAACATATATTAGATAGAATACCACAACATAAAGAAAAATCACACTTGAAACTAAGGAACGGTACTAATGAAATTATAGATTGGTTTAATAACATAAAATTAAAACATAACAAAAAATTCATTCAAATGGATATTGCAAATAACTACTCCTCTATTACTCCTAGCTTACTTAATAAGGCTCTTATCTACGCATCTAAACATACAGACCTCTCTAGTGATGAAATGAACATAATTCTAACGGCACGGAATACACTAACATAATTCAATAATCATCTCTGGACAAGAGCCGACAGAAAAAACAATTTTGATATCACTATGAGATCATCTGACTCGGCGCAAATAACGGATCTTGATGGTTTATTTATTAATAATGTACTGCATAGGAAAATGCCAGAGGTGACCGGTGGTTTATATCGTGACGATATGCTGCTTTTAATTGAAAACCATAGCAATTGTGAAATTAATAGGAAAAGAAAATATATAATACAATTCTTCAATAACTACAACCTTAAGTTAGAAGTAGAGAATAACTACACAATCGTTAACTTCTTAGACGTAACCTTAAACCTTAGCACAGGTCTTTACTATCCTTTCCATAAAATTAACGAAAATCTAAATTACGTAAGTTTTAACTCTAATCATCCAAGAAGTATTAAAAACACTATTGTCAATCATGTCCAACAACGGATTTCACGCATCTCTGGTAATAAAAATATTTTTGATGATAAGGCTGAATATTATAATGAAGCTTTAATTACAGCAGGATATTCGAATACAATTAAATACATTGATAACAATAACATGGCAAATCATGTATTAATTATAATAATAATAAACAATTTAACTTAAACACTAAACCAAACCAAAATAACTAGAACTAGAAATATTATTTGGTACTCCCCCCCCCCCACATTATAATTAAGCGTTAAAACACCTTTAGCAAAGCTATTCTTTAAAACACTAGATAAATGTTTTCCTAAAGCCCACAGATACCACTCTATTTTTAACAGGCATACTATAAAACTATCTTACTCTACTTCTATGAACATAGCACTATATATAAATAGAATTAATAATAGAAACTTAAATTTAAACCCTAACCAAAATAACCAAAATAGCAATAATAATATTTCTAGCAATATCCAGTATAATAGTACCGTTCCGACAACAACAACTCCATAAAATGTAACTGTAGAATCAAATCAAACTGTCCTTTACAAAATAATTGTTTAGATAAAAACGTAGTTTATAAATGCACAGTTAAAACTAGAGATAAAATATTTAACTATGTTGGTGCCACTTCTACAAAATTTAAAGAACGCTGGAATAACCATAAACATACTTTTAAAAGATCTGATAAAAAATCTTCTAGTTCACTTTCACATCTTATATGGAACTTAAAAGGCAAGAATATAGACTATTCAATATCTTGGAAAACGATTTCGAAAGTACCTGCGTACTGGAATATGACTTTATCAAGATTCTGAAACTTGTGTATCAAAGAAATGTTTTATATAATTAACTGTCAAAACTCTATTAATCTAAGAACAGAGTTGTTTTCTTCTTGCAGACATAGCCAAAATTCCACGTTCAGAACTATGTTTGATTTATAATATTCCTATAATCCTTCAAAATATCCTATCCTCTTTAACAATTTAAAATTATTAATATTTTTAATATTTTATTATTTCTAAATGCGAATATCTTTAATATTTCAATTACTTTTACCTTTCAGCAAAAAATTTATTTTAATATATATATATATATGTATGTATATATATATATATATATATATATATATATATATATATATATATATATATATATATATATATATATATATATATAATTTTAATTTTTTATTTTTTATTTTTAATTCTTACATTATTATTTTGCTAATGACACCCTCTAAAGATATATTTTTTAGATGTAAATTGATAATCATTAGCTGACATTAGAAAAATTTATCCTCTTCATGACAGTTTCTCAGATAAGCACATTACGTATCTCCTCTTTTTTGATTTTCAAACATTCACACATCTTTCGACTAAAATAATTAATCTCACACTAACTCTTCAAATGTATCGATTAACAAACAAAACTGGAGTTATCTTTCCTTTCTCAATCGTGTAAACTTATTATATACTTAACTTCGCTAAATTAACAATATTATGAAAACATTTTCAATAATGAACAAAATATTCAAATCTATAAATTGTTCTCATCTCATAACTTGAAATACCTATTAATTTACATAAAACACAAGATCAACTTCCCTCGTAACTCATATTATAAACAACTAATAATTGTAAATTTTCTATATCTCTTTAATACATATGCAATTATTAATATATACAGATATTTATACATATGACCTACTACAATATTGTAATAAGATAAATACTTACAAACATAATTATCCATATAAGTATATACATAATATAGGTAAATATACAAATTTGTTTCCCCAAATTAACGTAAGTATAAGGTCTTCTTTTCTTTTGCCTTTTTCTTTTTTTCTTTTTCTTCCTTTTCTTTCTTTCCTACTAATACAAACACATATCTAAATTCTCCATAGCGTCTAAAATAAGGTGTTTTCAAACGTATGCCTCAACCTCATTTACATATTCCTTTGCACACTCATCTTAACAATTTGAAAAAATCTGTCTCTAAGTCCACTGGCCAAGGAAAACTTCAAACGTTAAGGTTGGCTATGTCAACATTGATAAAACACACTTTGTATTTTATCTGATGAAAGCGTACCAAAGTTTTTGGTACCCTTGAAATATATATAATAGAATAAATATGGTTTTATAAACATAGTTTCCATTTATTTAATATCATTGAATATTATACTCCAGAAAAACTGTCGAGTGCTTTGAATCAGTTATAAACATTTATATTTGTTGAATTACCAACAAATTGAATATCCCTTCTGCTTATTATATATATATATATATATATATATATATAGTAATAATAATAAAATTGACTTTGTTAGTTTCAGAAGATCCCGTTAAGGGTGAAAGCAGCGATTCTTTGCTTAAACTTTAATCTGTTATTTTAATAAATATATATATATATATATATATATATATGATAAAGAGGCGGGACACGTTGGTAGAGCTCTTGCGGTTTCAACAGCACTAGTTGAGGTTGCGGCGTTGAAATTATTAATAAGACCATTAATTATGGGAGTACTCTATGTATGTGGAAATGTATATATATATATGAATAGATATGCAAACTATTCCGTAAATTCATTTCCTGTTTTCTGCCCTTTCAAACATGTTGATTACGTGGGCACAAATCACACTATTGGTTAATTTCCAATTCTTAAATATATACTGATATTTAAATCAACTCTTAAAGATAAGCCACGGTATCTAATAAATTCATATTCAATTCTCGCAAATAAACACAATTTCCATATTTAAAAACAAATATATTGCACACACACACATATATATATATATATATATATATATATATATATATATATATATATATATATATATATATATATAAATATATATATATATATATATATATATATATATATATATATATATATATATATATATATATATATATATATATATATTTATTTATTTATTTACTTATTTGTATTCATA
>OZ024740.1:179503574-179506074 GCA_964016885.1 Eledone cirrhosa
ATAGACACATAGAAAGATAGATAGACGGAGATAGAGATATATGTATATATATATATACATGCACAACCATGCACAGACATATGTGCAAATAGAAGTGCACACGTAAGCGTACACACCTATATGAAAAGGTAAATTTGTACGTAATATCAATAAAGTTAAATGGAACTTAAGACTTCAACTCAAACGTAGAACCATAATATATGATACGTATATCATAAACGAAACATTTGTCTTTCGACTCATCTCAGTATTTAATCCGAAGAATCAGCTAGTCATAGATAATGTTTTATGGTGATTAGAACATCATAATTGTTTCTACTTTAGGCACAAGGCCAGCAATTACCCAGTGCATTACTGGTACTTTATTTTATCGACCCCGTAAGGATGAAAGGGAAAGTCAACCTCGGCGGGATTTGAACTCAGATCGTAAAGGGACGTAACTATGCTGGAAAGCATGGCGTCCGACCCTCTACCGATACTGCCAATCCAATCATAATACACTATAATCAGATATTGGAGGGAGGCAGTTGTTTCCTGTATATTTTCTTTAATTTCGTTAATTTCGTTAATTATGTTAAAAGTATTTGAAAATTCCTTAATATATTAGCATACACGACAATATTTCTGCCGATGAGAGTGGTCATATTTACGTCTATGTTTTGGAAAACTAGTGTGTAGCAAAATCTTTAATTAAATATGAGTTTAGAAGTATATTAATCACTGTAAAATTTATTGAAAAATTTCATTTAATTATCGATAACTATCGCTATAGAAAAAGATATAACATTGATATTGCTGGAAGCAACTCAATTAGTTTATGACGGTTAAACGAAAGCTTTCGTAACTTTGGCTTTCATGCACATATAATGTTCAACTGATTATGTCTCTTGCATTGCTAGAATTCCTGAAAATGAAAACACAATAAATGATGTTAGTTTTATCTATGTACTTTGAAAATTACCTACCGTTCTAATTATTCTAAAATTTATTTACGAAATCTTCAAGTAAATAGTACTTTCCATTTAATGTTTATTGACAAATTGTTTACTAGAATACCAAATAACGTGTAAAGTACGTTTACATTTTGAATATTTTCCCACACTAGATCGTATATTTGTAACACATATACGGAAAGTATAATTTAATTACTACTTGATATAACACAAATATTTTTTCCTTATATCATATTCCAAACACCTGATATTTAAACATTAATAAGCCTTATACACACATATATCGACTTATGCATACACTTAAATTAGATGTATATTAAATGAAAAAGGATTTGTGTATGCCAGGACGCGACGCATATTGAAGATTTTTGAGTAATTATAACATTATTGTAAATAAATATATCATTTATAAATCAGAAGCTCCGTCCGTGAAAGTCTGAAGTGTAAACCCTTTCAACTATTCCAATATACATAGGAAACCTATGTATATGTTCATGCAACATTTCAGGGATAACAGCAGATATGGTTCTGTGTATGTAGGAATGCATTTCAATGTATGTCACATAATTATATAGAAACTAGTTAAAACGTTCAATCAAATTTACATTACATCGTACAACGTATTGCTAAATCATCACATTTTACAGTATTGTGTATGCAATTAAATAATTAATATTTATTTTGCCAAGATGTAACGTATTATTGCGTTCCTAGGGTCCTGCCGTGGGAGGTTCTGCAGGAGTATGGGATCAATGGTTAGCTTAATGCAACCCTGATGTCTCTATATGAATGCGCAAGTATTTGCGTTCGGATGAATAGTACTAAATCGACGACATCCAATCTGGGAGTCAACCTCCACCAGGGTTGAGTACTGTCACCTCTCCTGTTCATTATTTTCATGAACTGGATTGACATGGAAGCGGTATCAAAACATGTAGGTGTAAAATCAGTCGGGTGGAACTTGCAGAGGACATGGTGTTAGTTAACTCAACAGAAGATCTCCGGCTTACACTTGATATGTTTGATGCCGAGTGCTGCATGGCTGGAATGAAAGTCAATGCTGCAAAAGCTGTGACACCCGTCCTCACAAGGAAGCCTGCGCAGTCCACTCTACATGTAAATGGACTTCCACTGAAGCAATTTGAAAAGTTCGAGTATCTCGGGACCGAGTATCACGGGTGATGGAAGGCAGGAGGCTGAATTAAAGTCAAGAATTGCAGGAGCTGGTGTAGTAATGCGCCAGCTTCATCATGCAGAAATCAGAAGAAAGGAGGTGGGTGTAAAACCAAACGCTATATGCAATTCAATATTCGCGCCAGCACTTTAACTGTGGTCATGAATCTTGGGTAATGACCAAAGTAATACGATCGCGAAAACACTCGCCGAAATGGGGTTCCTCCGAATGGTCTTTAGAGTAACATTACTCGATAGATTGCGTAGATCGCAGATCTGAGAGTCACTCCAAGGGGAGCCCCTACTTCTCTGAATTGAACGATCACAGCTCCGATAATATGGGAATGTGGTTAGAATGTCTCAGGAAAAAATCG
>OZ024740.1:179511074-179526074 GCA_964016885.1 Eledone cirrhosa
GCGAAATTCCTTCCTTGCTCACATTTCAACCAGGTTTGATGGTCTTTTGTCTCTTGTTCACGATTTCACCGAGTTTATATTCATAGAGATCTGGGACTTGTCTATTTCTTCTCACTTTCCGTTGCTTAAACCATTTTGTTTGTTACCCTAACGTCCCCTTTATTTACGTGTCCCAACGACTTTTTTTAGCCGTTGTTCGCACCAACCTGAGGCATATGGCCCTTAAAGCGATGAAATGCCTGGGACGGTTGGAGGGTCACTGATGAAGGACTTACTTTTTCATATGCACCACCATTTGCAACGCGCAGCCATCATTATTATCATATATATATATATATATATATATATAACTTATAAGAAGAAAGCAAGAACGCTGAGGAGTTTTCCTCATCAGTTGTCTACTGGGGGGTTCGGATATTTCTTCGCTTTAAGACAAGATATTTACCGCACAGAGTTTTCAATAACTGGGTAAATTATTAGGAAAACGGAGGAAGGAGGGTAGGAAAATAGAAAGGAAAAGGGAGAAAATAGAAAACAGAAAAAAAAACACAGCGAAAGAAAACAACAAACCGACCAATGTGCGAGAAATATGCGAGCAATTTAAGGTAACAAAATCCAAGACCACAGCGACAAGAGAACTTAAGTTCAAGAGCGTGTGGGCGAGAGAAAAGATACACGTCTGACCCCTGCGAGTTGTAAGTGAGAAAAGGACTACTAGAGGGTCAAGGCGGTGGAAACAATGAGGTGGCTGGCAGAGAGAGGATGAGTGAAGGTGAGAGGAAGAAAGGGAGAGGAAGAAAATGGGGTAAGAGTAGATAGTAACGAAATAGTAGGTAGAAGGAGAGAGAAGACTGTTCACAGCGAAACATGATAAAATATATATAGAACAGGATTGGCTGTGTAGTTGCTAGTTAAGGTAGCTTAAAATGGAGTGAGAATATGAAGAAATCAAGAATGGTGGGGCGGGGGGGGGGGGGGGTCATATATATATATATATAAATAACCTAAGATTTATATGGTTCGTTGATTACTCAATGAAGACAATTTTACAATAGATTAAAAGCACTCAACAAGAAAAAGTTTTCCTGGAGTTTTTATATTATTCAAAATATTAACAAATGAAAGATATTCACAGAATCAAAATATATGCTTTATTATATATATTTCAAAGGTACTGTGTTTTTTCTTTTTCAGTACATCTTCATCAGATAAAATATATCTTCATCAGATATAAATATATATATATACACGAATACGCATGTCGGCTTAAAAGTGTGTTAGGCTGATCAAGATAATCTCATGTAATGTGACCAAATTGAGATATTTTTCCATATAGTTCTTCTGGTTCACACATTCCTTCCGTCGGCATTGCAGTGCTTAGATTCCATTGATGGAAAGGCTTTATTCCTGATGTGTAAACGTGAACAACAGCAGATATGACGTCATCATCACTGCGATACTTGTTCTCAGGCAAATATTTTTTCATGTTGGGCAACATGGTAGTCAGGAGAATAGGGAGGGTGATCAACCAGCTCAAAGCCACTGTCATCCACTGCAGGTGTTGAAACATCGTGCTGGTGCATTGTCCTGATGAAGCAAGATACCTTTCGTCAGTTTTCCTGGGCATTTGTTCTTGATAGCCTTTCGTAAGTCACAGCATCCCGAAAAACTGAGGCCATCACCTTCCCTGCAGCCGAAACGACATTAGCTTTCTTTGGAGCAGGTGACGAGAGATGTTTCCATTGCATGGATTGTCACTTTGTCCCTGGCTCAAAGTGATGAACCCATCACTCATCCTGGCTTAGGAAACGTTCAAGCAAACCAGCTTGATCTGCCTCAAACAACGTCAGATTTTCCTGTGATGTGATCAGCCTGGTGCACCTTTGATCAGTTGTCATGCGACGTGGCACACACAGAATATTAATCTTTATCATGCCACGTTCACATAACAGAATATTCTCAACTTACCCACGAGATATGGTAATAGCATTAACTATTTGTTTTACAGTCAATCACATGTCATCTGTCACATTGTGAGGAACACGATCAATGTTTTTCTCGTTGTGGCAGTTGCAGGAATTCGAAGCTTAAGTCACCTTCAAGACTCCCTCTTCCCCTCCTAAATTTAGCTGCCCAATTTTGTACTGTTGATAAAGCTGGAGCATTATACACTAATGTAGCAACCATGTCAAAACGAATGTCCTTATGGACTAAATCCTATTTCTGCCTTTACTTGAGAGAAACACGATGCCAAATGTTGTTTATCTTCAAGAGAAGTCACTACTTTTGAGTCTTCGTTGATCAGTTAGATGTCAGTTTACCTGAAGAAGAAATGCAGTTATAAATAAGAACAGTTGAAATTAATGCATTCAAGATTTTACAGCTCTAGCATCAATCCATCATAATCAGCCTATGAACGTTTTCGAATATCGAATATATATACGTATATATATATAAATATATAAATATATATATATATATAAATATATAAATATATAACGAAGTAAGTGTGGTAAGGAACCTGGTGGACCATAATGTACAAGAGTACTCGATACTTTGGGTTGTAGAGTGGGTAATAGGAAAATAGTCAGGACCCCGACGGCAGAGCTCAAGCCGTTTCGACGGCTTTTCTGGACCCTATATATGTAAATATATATATAAATACTTCGAAGTGACTGCGCGGGATCCCGAGAACAAATTACAGAAATCAGTTTTAATAGTAATGTCACTGATACAGGCACACACTAATATTTTTGAGAAGAAAATTCTGTAAATTCTGTGATGGGTATTTATTACCGTAGGTGACCAGTTTCTCTACGACTGTGTATATAAACATTACAATAATCTTACGTGCCTCCTTAGTGTATTGTTGATTAAGCATCGTGCATATGTATTCCTTTTTACAATTTGGATTGTCTAATTCTAAAACATAACATATTCCGGATTGATTCTTTGAAACTAAAGGTTGATTACGTAATGAAAACATATGAATCCTATAGTCTAGACATACAGAATTTGAAAACGTTAAATTAGTAATTCTCGAATAAGTAATTCTGAGAAACGTACTAAGTATTTCACTGATAAATCAGTCATTGTTACAGAAACTGATCTATAATAGAAATGAAGTAGATATGTCGCCACTTTCTCTTGACAACGTCAAGCTAATGAAAGACAGCTGGCGATATATATCTATTAAATTAAGAAATTAATTTTCGTCGGGTTAGAGATAGTTACAGATTTCAAACTATTAAGAATGACATATTTAAGAACATAATATATATTGAAAACAAGATTATAATATACGATGTTAAACAAAGCCTATGTCGCACTCGATAGTAAATTATGTATATACATATATATATACAATGATATTAAATAGTTGGATACTATCCATTATTTTGCAATCAGTTATAATTTAAAGTGCTCAACATTTAAGGAGCCATTTAAATTATAACTGATTGCAAAATAATAGATAGTTTCTATTTATTTAATATCATTCCATATTATACTCCATATATATATATATATATATATATATATATATATATATATATATATATATATATATATATATATATATATATATATATATGTGTATATATATATATATATATATATATATATATATATATATATATATATATATATATATATATATATATAACAAGGGATGTTGTCTGGGTGATTGGTAGTTACCACAATTCCGGTTTGTACATATTTTCTTAATTTTTTCTTAAATTGAGACAAGCGAACCCAATTGTCTATAATTAGTATTATTTTCATCTTAGCGAATCAGGTCCCTTACGATTTGAACACATATATCTATATATCTGTGTTCGTTTTTCTTTTATATTCTATTATAATATACGGCTCAGAAATATCTCTTTCTTAGAGCTATTTTGTTGTCAGAGACTATTTTGAGTTCCTAACTCAATATATAACTTTAATATATATACCTTGAATATATATATATATATATATATATACGTACATATATAAGAAATAGGATTTCGCTTCAAGCTTAGCTTTATACAAATATGTATACAAATTTCGTATTTCTAAAGAAACACGCTTTTAGGAAGGCGTAGCTATGCAAACACCGGGGCTGACGCCCTGGGGGGTGTCCAGCACAAGCAAGGGAGACAACCGTCTATACATTTCAGGCTTGATAAGCCTTCTTTAGGACGGTCCCACCCACCGCTTGCGACTGGAAACATATTTTCATTAACATTGAAAGGAGTCTGATGAGCCGCAGATTTCAGAGACGGGTCAGATCGATACTGATAGAACCTTGAGCTGATCAGTGGCGAAACGCGCGTCACCATTCAACAAACGTAATGAAGGAGTGATCAATTGTCCTTTTTATCTTATTTCACTATAATACACTCTGTCTAGCTCTACACCTCGAAATTGAAGTGAAACTAAACATCGAGTGCTCACCCGGGTAAACCTACAGTAACTCCAAATTACACTCCCTGGATCTACAGTATATATATATATATATTTATATATATTTATATATATATATATATATTAAAATAACAGATTAGCGTTTAAGCAACATTCGCTGCTTTAACCCTTAACGGGATCTTCTGAAAGTGAAAAAAATCCAATGATTCTTTTTTGTTTCAGAAGATCCCGTTAAGCCTGAAAGCATCGATTCTTTGCTATCTCTTATCTAAATACATATTTGCTCCATATATATACACACACACACACACACACACACATATATATATATATATATATATATATATGTATATATATATATATATATATATATATGTATATATATATATATAACATACATATATATATGTATATATATATATATATATATTTCGTTTCTGAATTTGTTTAGCAAGATTCTTTATCTGAAATCGTGTGTTGAAACCGATATTGTTATACTTTGGGAGGGTCATGTTGCCAATAAGAAACACACAACCATAAATTTATAAATTTATAAATTTATTATAAATTATTATAATAAATTGAAGTGAAAGCAACTGGTGCGTGTGTTTCTTATTGGCAACATGACCCTCCCAAAGTATAACAATATATATATATATATATATATATATCCAGGGAGTGTAACTTAGAGTTACTGTAGGTTCACCCGGGTGAGCACACGATGTTTAGGTTAACTTCAGTTTCGAGGTGTATATATATATATATATAGGGCGGGTAAAGTTCCCGAGATCCTTGGACAAGTTCTCTCCAGCGGTCTCTGTCCCTCATCATCGCCGCCATGTCCTGCGTCTCCAAGAGACCCGCGTATGTCCTTAGGTCATCAACATATGTCAACCTCAGTCTCCCTAATCCACTGTGTCCATGCAGGGGGCTCCCACAGGAGCACTGAGTGCAATGTCAACTCTGGATGTCGTTGAGCATCTAACCTCAGCCTCCTCTGTGCTACTCTCAAGCTGACGTTTGGGATGCTCTCGTACAGCTCAGAGTTTTTTATCCTCAGTCTATACTGTTTAATGTTCACAGCCATCCTCAACATTCTCGTGTAGCACCCATCCACCATCTGACTGAGTTTCTTGGTCAGTGTCCAAGTATCAGACCCGTACAGCAGCACATATCCCACTACAGCAACGAAGAGACGGATCATCAGGTCTTTATGAAGGTCCGACTTCCACACCGATCTCAAATTGTGGCATGCCACCCAGGCTTTGCTCTTCCTCTCGATCACATCCTCTTCTGTATTCCCAATCTTTGCTCTCGCTTACATTCATAATATTCTCTGGCTTCTTAATATTTTCTACCAGATACTTCGTCTTAATCTCATTCATTCTCAGCCCCACACTCATCGACACCGTCTCAACCTCCTGCATCAACTCCTCTGTCTCCTTCCCTGTGTTTGTGACCAGAACTATGATGTCGGCAAATTCAGCATCCGATATCTTTTTTCGCCTTAACTCTCCTGCTCTGAGCCAGTGCTACAGTAAAGGCCGAGTGCTGGTGTTTCTTCAGCGCAAGTCGCATACAATGGTCCACTGCAATGATAAAAAGGTAGGTAGCCAATGTCTCTCCCTGGAGCACTCCAGCCATTATCTCAAAGAACTCCGTCATCCCATCTGGTGTAATGTCTTGGGCTTTGGTGTTGGTGTAGAGCAGTGATATCAGGTCCACTATCTTCTTGGGGATTCCACAAGCCTGTAAGATCTTCAGGCAGTGACGGTCCACATAATCAAAGGCCCTCCTAAAGTCAATGAAAACCATGACTGCAGGAAGGCTCTTTGCTCTAGCTCCCTCTAATATCCTTTTCAGCATCAGGATGTGACTGATGGTTGATCCTCTCTCCCTGAAGCCGTTATTGTTGTCCCACAGCTTCTTTTCCACCTCAGGATGTATCCTGTTAAGAATCATCCTGTTGAGGGTCTTTGCCACAATTGACGTCAGTAAGATCTCCCTGTAATTTTTGTTGTCAGAGAGATCTCCCATCTTCGGTACTGGGACGATGTTACTGATCCTCTACTGATTCAGGCAACTACTTACTCCAGTGCCTGGTTACATAACCCCAGGATGATATCATCACACATTTTCATCACCTCTGATGCCAGACCATCTCCATAACCTTTGCTCTCCTTGATCTTCTTGGCTCTATGAAGCTCCTCTCTGGTGAAGGGTCCTGTCTCATTATTCAGTACCTCAAACATCCGCCTGATCTCCCCAGTGCTCTGGGCTATGGAAGGCGGCTCTCCCAGTAGGGTTCTAAAATGGTCCAGCCATTTCCTCTGCCTATCCTCGGGCCCTGTTCGCTGGATCTGACTCGAACACCTCTTCCTCCTTATGATCTCGTTGATGATCATCCAGCTCTCCTTACACACAGACGTGTCAACCGCTCCCTCCGCACTTCTGATCTTCTCTATCAGCGCCTCCTCTCTGGCCTCAGTGTTAGCGGTACAGAGTTCTTCACTCATCACCTCCATATTCGTCTCCTCCGTATTATCAGCATAGAATTGGTTCTTGGCAGCTTTCAAATGTTCTCTGGCTGCACACACTTTTGGGTCTGCAGAGCTGACGTGATTTCTCTTCTTCGCTCTCCTCTGCACCAGGCCTTCACTTGCTTCCGCCACTGCATTGGCGAAGTACCCGTATCTCCTCGTCACACCCTCCTCAGTCCCTCCAAACCTTCTCTCCTCTGCCTCTCTACACAGAGCACTGAGCCTGTTCCTCACTTCTACTGTGAACCTCTCCTGTAGCTTATCATCTTCATTGAAAGCTCCCCAATCATAAATTGCTCTCCGAAGTGTTGCCTTGTTCTTTCTTAAGCTCACCTGGACCTCACTCATAACAAGCCGGTGGTCACTGCACAGTGTACTGAAATAGTTGTATGGTTCTGTGTTCAGGACACTATACCGTCACTTTTTCCTCACCAGAATGAAATCAATCTGGGACTTGGACAGGTGCATATCTGAGATGTAGGTCCACATCTTCCCTGGATTCTTCCTAAACCTTATGTTGGTTACCATCAATTTCACCTTCAGCGAGGTGTCTATCAGTAGTCTTCCATTTCGGTTGGTGTTGTTATGGAAGTAAGGATATTCACTGCCCTCCTTACTCAGATGTCCCCCAGAACAAGCAGGATGTTGTGTGCTTTTGTGGTGTTGACAGATCTACACACCTATTCATGGAACTCATGGGCACTCACGGCACTGTATCCTTCGGTTGGACTATAGGCTGAGATGACTGTCAGTCTTGGGTTTCCATTGAATATCACCCTCAACACTCGCGGGGAGACAGGTATGATTTCCCTCACCAAGAGATTGGTTTTTGCACTGAAAACAAAACCCACTCCTCCTATTGCAGCATTCGTCGTGTTCCTCATTGCTGATGTGGTGATGATCTGACTCCTCTTCACAATCATCACTCTCGTCACGGGCTCATCGTGTAGGATCCTATGTTCTTGGATCGCAAGTATCTGCATACCACTCTCCTCCAACATATTACCCAACTGCTCTCTCTTCTCCAGCGTCCGAACAGTCCTCACATTCAGCGTGCCAATTTGAATGGCTTTTCTGCAGGACAAAACTGGATTCTATATATTTGTCCCAGAGACAGCTGATTCCCCATTCACTGGCCCTCCATGTGGCTCTAAACTAGCCGTTAAATCGAATCTCCATGGATCTTTTCAGTGGCTGATAATAATTTACTGGCGCCAGTCGAATAAGGTAATTATTTAACCCATAAATGGGGCCCTAACAGGTACTACTACTCCGGGCCAGAGCAGACCTGGAAGTGATAACAACTAAGGGGTAACTCCACATTCCCCACAGCTCCTGAACTCCCGAACTGGAGCTTGCCACTGGATGTAGTTTAATGTCATCCCCGGGACAATATATATATATATATATATATATATATATATATATATATATATATATATATATATATATATATATATATAGCATGTTAAGCTGGAGAGAATATATATATATATATTTTTTTTTGTGTGACAGTTCATCGCCAACAATTACGAGATCCAACCACGAGACAGATACCACTAAGTGCATATCTAGACATTTGCGCAAGTAATAAGACACTCAAATTCCAAGTCTTCCCATTTTACCTTTGCACTAACAATACAACATAACAAATACGAATAAATAAGGAAAATATTTATTCAAAAATATAGACCAGCATTATATATGGTTTAATATACATTATGTCAACACCATAACATGCTAACCATCCAAACAGACACATACATATACACACACATAACACCCATCATACACACACCGTATCCCCCCCCCCACACACAACTCGCTCCCCCATTTCGACTAATAGAATCACTTTCCTACACACAAAATATATATATTCTCTCGATCTTAACATACTAACCATTCTCCCACACCCACATACACACACACACATAACACCCAAACACACACACAACTCCCTCTCCCATTTCTACTAATACAATCATCTTCCTACACACACACACACACACAACCACACACATAAACATACATATCTCTATTTTCTTTATTTCAAGAGAAAGTCTGAATTCTGACACCCCAGCGAACCAGCCATATTCACTGAACCAGAACAATTCTCACCATCCAATTTCTCTTGACCATTATCTTTTGTTTGGTACAAAATTCTCTAGAAGACGACAAAACAAATTCCCAAATGCGGGCGCGAAATTTAATGAACTTGTTCACGTGACAGTCATAATTTCATTTATAACCAATCAAATTACATTTTAAAAAAAGCCTTCGTGGGCAACTTTTTTTAAAGTAAAAAGACATTCAAACACAAACTGGCGCGAAAGCTGATGTGCTTATTCACGTGACTGCATCAACCAACCAAACTTCACTCATATATGAAAAAACAAACTGATCCTTTGTTTGAAGAACTTTGTAACGGGAACTGGCGTGAAATGTATTATTCATCAACCAATCAAATTACTTCCCTAAAAACCTGGCATCTTGAGCCACTTTTTTTCGATATAAAACAAGTAACATTCAAAGACCAACCAGATGTGAGAAAACCACAGACCCTCCATCTCAACACTACTTTTGAAAAGCAGAAGAAATGCGAAACCGGTAAAGGAACCAAATAAATATATATATTTAAAAAAAAAAAGACTCCAGTTGCATTTTCGATTTCATCTTTTTTCCTTATATATATATATATTTCTTTTTTAATACATATACATAGTTGTAATAAACAACATAAGATAATTATTTCATTTACCAGTGGTTTGTTGAAAGCCGATATTTTGCCTGTTTTCAGTCGTCAGAATGAATAAAAAACAGAATAAATATGGATTTAAAACAAAAATATTTAAGAAATATGAAATGGAGGCTGAGAAACAAACGGACGAAATAGAAGAGTAGAAAAAATATATAAATATATAGAAAAACAATAAATATCCAGAATGTAAGCAGACACACTAAACCACGCACATATACTTAAAAGGTACAAAGACATATACTTTATCACATAAGCGTATTAGCGTTTAGTGGTTAGAGCATTGGCCTTGCAATCGAAAGGTTGTGAGTTCAATTTTCAGACCGGGTGATGTGTTGTTTCCTTGAGCAAGACACTTTATTTCACATTGCTCCAGTTTACTCAGCTGTAGAAATGAGATGATAGGGACTGGTTTCCCTATCATTCCACTGCAAAGTGGACGTCTAGGCGCCACGGCAAAAAAGCACCCAGCACTCACTGTAAATGAGGTTGGTGTTAGGAAGGGTATCCAGCTGTAGAAATCAAGCCAGAATCAGTTCCCGTCCCACCCTTGCAAGCAGGGAAAAGCGGACGTAAAATGAAATGATGATGATGAAATGATGATACATATACATGAAGTAAAAGATAAATAAATGAATAAGAACAAAACATATACAAAGTCAAAAACAAAAGGGAGACATGTTGACAGCGGTAAGTGTGTGGCGGTGGAAGGAGGGGGGAATAAATACAACTTAAAAACAAAACATATACAAGGGATGTGCATATACAAAAAAATATACATAAACATACACAGACACACACACATATATATATATATATATACATAGAACCTCATACACACGTATAAAAACACACACACATATGCATGTGTATATATAGATATATATACATAAAAATATAAAATGAACATACGTACACACACACATACACATGCTTGCAAAAATAAATATACATAAACACAACCACACACATACATACATATATTTTAAAACATGCATACAACCATATTTCACACACATCCACATACATACACATAAATGTCTACAATAAAGAGCATAGGTTCATAACCTACGTACATACACAAACAAATGCGTGCGCTCGCATACGCACGTAATAGAATCAACACACGCATACAAAAAACCATACATAAATCCTTACACGCAAAAAAAATTACAATAATCCATAATTACAAAAGTATATATACAGCTGCATACACACACATATACGTAACCACATACATATAACCATATAAATATAATGAACATATACAAACACACATATATATAAACACAAACACACATATATATATACACGTATATATATATACAGACACACACACACACACACACACACACACACACACACACACACACATATATATATATGTTTGTATATGTTTATTATATGTATGGGGTTACGTATATGTGTGTGTATGCGGCTGTATATATACTTTTGTAATTATGGGTTATTATAATTTTTAAATTAAATATATATATATATATATAGTTAAAAGAATAGAGGTGTAACACACAAGTTATTATATATTGGTAAAAGAATAGAAAATGCTGACAAATCGTTCACAGTGAAAAATAGTTTAATTAGGAATAAATGAGAATTAGTAATTGTATTGCTTAGTATTCAGTTTTGGTTTTAAGTTTTACCGGTTGCGCATTTCTAAATGCTTTTCAAAAATAATTTTGAGATAGAGCGTCCGTGATGTTTGCTCTGATCTCATTAGTTTTGGGAATTATACCTGTTTTTATGTTAAAAAAGTGGCTCCAGCGCTATTAAAATTGGTGTTTGCGCCAATTCGTGTTGCAAAAATTCTTGTGATCAAAACAATTTTGATTGGTCGGTAGAGGTCATGTGAATGTAAAAAATTGATTTTGCGCCAAGACTGAGAAATGACTCTTTCACAACAAATATGTGTGTGTGTGTGTGTGTAGTAGTAGTAAAGTGGTCGTTGTTGTGATAATGGTTAGCAGGGATGTGTGCGCGAACCGCAGCCTGTTGACAGTTCAAATGCCTATTAAGACAAGTGTGTGTGTGTGTGTGTGTGTGTGTGTGTGTGTGTGTGTGTGTGTGTGTGTGTGTGTGTGTGTGTGTGTGTGTGTGTATAGCAGAGTAATTCGTGGTAGAGGGATGGTCAGTAGGAATGTGGCTGTAAGTGAGTGGGGGATATTTTAACATGTTAAAAGATATTTTTCAGCTCTTGTGTTATACGGAGAAGTGTGTGTGTGTGTGTGTATGTAGAAGAGTAATTCGTGGTAGAGGGATGGTCAGTAGGAATGTGTCTGTAAGTGAGTGGGGTATATTTTAACAAGTTAAAATATATTTTTCAGCTCTTGTCTTATACGGAGAAGTGTGTGTGTGTGTGTGTGTGTGTGTGTGTGTTTGCGTGTAAGTCTCTTTGTATGTTAATGTACGCGTGTGTATGTGTGTGTGTATATATATGTGTGTGTGTGTGTGTGGGTGTGGGTGGACCTGTATTTTTTTCCTGGTAAGATGGTGTACATTATTCGATATTTTCAGTAAAATCGATTCTCTCAATAGAACATCAAAAACCTTAACAATAAAAGGTGTGAAATGATATTCACTATATATATATATATACATATATTCACTATATATATATATATATATATATATATATATATATTTTTGTGTTGCACCATAGAACATGTGTGTTTACGTATGTCATTGTGTTTATATGTAGGTAGAGATGTGTGCTGATGTAGGTATTTATGTTGACGTGTGTATGTTGTGGGTTCGTCTTAGGGAGAAGTGTTTAGACCGGGTCCGTATTTGTTAATTATATATATATATATATATAAAGGAAAAGAATGTTTCTCATTGTTGAATATAAGTCACCAATTCGGTGGAGGTATATTTCGAGAGTTGTAAGGTTGCCACGAGGAACCAGGTTTGGTAGAAAGATATGATAGGAATATCGACAACGACTTTAGCTTGTTTTTACATTCTTTATTAACCAAGGTTAAGAAGTGAATTAGGCTGGCATGCCAAGAGAAATGAAACAAATAAATTAAGATTACAAGAGAAAATACGGGCGACTGGCTGAAGGCGTTTGGCCAGGCTCGTAGGTAATGTTTTGTCGTTACATATTGTTTGTGCTTACGGAGCAAAAGAACAAGCGTGTTTTACCTTAGCATGGTCCCGCTGCGAGTGATAGCGTCCTCAAATCATTGCGGGCTATTTCTCTCTCAGAACGCGTAGGGATACATCCTCTTCTACTGGCGCTGATTGGCTGAGCTGAGCCAAATCACGACAGAGAATGTATGTGAGCCCGCGGACTGTAGATCACTACATATATATATATATATATATATATATATATATATATATATATATATATATATATATATATATATATATATATATATATATATATATATATATTTATTAAAATAACAGATTAAAGTTTAAGCAAAGAATCGCTGCTTTCACCCTTAACGGGATCTTCTGAAACTAACAAAGTCAATCTGTAAACGCAGAACTGGATATTTCAAAAAACGTTGCAACCGGAGGAAGACAGGAAGACGATACTTTGGTTCGTGGTAATGTTCGCTGGCAAAGAACGGGAAAAAACGAATAATACGTCATTAATAGGAGCGGTGAAAAACAATTACGCGCAAAGACAAAACCCTGTTTATGGTATAAAAGAGGTCGTAGACGAATGTTCTCTTAGGTGGTGCATAGAGACGTTCTCTGGCAATGAACGAAAAAACGAAGATAATAAGTCATATGTTGAGCGTGGAGAACAATAGCACGCAAAGACAAAACCACGTAAATGGTATAGCGTATATATATATATATATATATATATATATATATATATATATATATATATATATACATATATATATATATATATATATATATATATATATATATATATATATATATATATATATATATATATATATATATATATACATATATATACATATATACATATATACATACATACATATATATATATATATATATATATATATATATATATATATATACATATATATACATATATACATATATACATACATATATATATATATATATATATATATATATATATATATATATATACATATATATATATATATATATATATATATATACATATATATATATATATATATATATATATATATATATATATATATATATATATATATATATATATATATATATATATATACATATATATATATATATACATATATATATATATATATATATATATATATATATATATACATATATATATATATATATACATATACATACATATATATATATATATATATATATATATATATATATATATATATATATATATATATATATATATATATATATATATAGGCGTGTGGCTGAGTGGTTAGAGAATTGGATTCGCAATCGTAAGATTGTGAGTTCGTTCACTGGATCAGGCGATGCGTTATGTCCTTGAGCAAGACACTTTATTTCACGTTGCTCCTTCTACCTGGAGTTGCGACCGATAGATAGTATTAGCAATTGGAAAGACCAACGGAAACATTGTTCCCTCGGTCCGATTTGATGAAAGTCGATCGTTCCATATACACACATACACATACGGACACACGCACATACACACACATAAAAAAAATCGAAATACTATAAATGAATATACACATGAGCTTGTCTGCATAAGCGCCCGCACACAACCCTGGTAAGTAAAATAAAAGACCTAATGGATAAGTAAGGACAAAAGGGGAGTAAAACTTAAATAAAATAAAAAAACACAATTATTAAGAACAGGTATGGGAAAAAAGTGTTGTTAAAGGTTTGTGATGAGATCTAGATAAGAGTATCTGGTTAAAAAGTGAACTGAGTAAAGTATAAATGTGGTGGGTGTGTGTGTGTAAAAGGTAAGGTAGAAGGCATGGGGCGGGGGGGATTATACGTCACTGAACATTTTTTTTTTTAATAAAAAAAATATAAAAAGGTATATAGAAGATGATAAGGGAGAGAAAGTATATATGGTTAGAAAGTATGAGTTCATAAGATTCGTGGAGAGTGGAAGGCGTGATGAGTAAAGAAGAAGCTCATGGTGGTTGAGTAATCGTAGGAAACTTAATCCAGTTAAAAAGTAGATGCGATTTCAGATGCGAACAACATCTGAAATCTCGGTCTTAGAATTGAGGCAAGTGGAAGGGGCATTCAAGTTTTGGATAATTCTAAATTTTTCCGTAGTGCACAAAGAACATTTCTTTGTGCCCCTTTGGTATTCGCTTGAATGGTCTAAAATAG
>OZ024740.1:179531074-179544097 GCA_964016885.1 Eledone cirrhosa
TTTTATATTTTATTGCACTTTTATAATTTTCTGTAGGTATTACTCTATATTTTATAATTTTAATTTAACCTGAAACATATATAAAAAAAAATCATTTAACATAAGCAAATTAAACTTACATACAACGTAAAATACAGCATACAAATAATTCTAGTGAATAGCTTAGAATTTTTACAAACCCAAAATTTTAACTGTTTAATAGCACTTTTTTAAAATTTATTTGGGACCTAAGCAACACAAAAAAGTGATTACAAGCCAAGAACAGAGAAAAAAAAAATGTTTTTGTTACGCGTTGTTATTTGACGTATCTTCAGATTGTTTTGATTTTCGTAATTCTTGGATGTCTATTGCTTTGGCCGTTTCTATTCCATTATCTCTTAGTAACGAGGAGTACTCTCTTTCGAGCAGAATTTTCTTTAATCCTTGGAATCTTTTATTTTGTGTTTCATAATTTGAAACGATTATACATATACATAAAACCTGCATAGAATTAACGTGAATATTACCATTAATAATATAATTCATATTGTTGGTTTATATATATACGGGTATATGGATTAAGAATGAAACTAAAAATTTCAAGCGAGCAATTATATGAGGCAAGTATATAATAAATCGTTAATATATTTAAAAGGAAAACATTGTTAATCATATTTAAAATGTCTTTGTGATTAAATAATTGGATGTCAGCTGTACATCTGCTGAATTTTGAGAAATAATTCTTTTCATTTAAGTGATATATATGTTATAAGTATTAATTATTTAACAGAATATAATATAAGTGGCACATTATTAGATGCTTTGATAAATGAATCTAAATTATTAATCATTATTCCGAATCACTGAATTATGCTTCAAATTATATTTCTATACGTTGTAATATTATTTATAGGCATGCGCATGATTGGAAGTAAATTCAGAGTTAAAATACGGCTAAATAATGGCTATGGGAGGATATATATAAAATAAACAAATTATGTTGCGATACCATAACGTTGTAACGATTAAAGCTTTCGGCCTTGATTTATCGTTTATTTTTTTGTCTCTTAATACTCGTGTATATGTGTAATATGCGCACTATACGTTTAATATAAAATTGTTACAAATACCGTCTAAGTTTTACTTAGTAATAAGGGAGAGACAATAAAGTAATGAAAAATAAGGAGAATTATTGTAGAGAATGGAAGATGATAGGTGTAACATACTCACGTATATACATACTATACACATCTACGTGTGTATATATATATACATATACACACACACGCACATATGAACACACACATACACACACACACACACACACACACACACACTCATACACACACACACACACACACATATATATATATATATATACACACATAAAGGGAGAGAGAGAGGGGGGAAATAGATAGTTCGATATACATATTCACAAACACACCTTTACTACTGCTAGTGATGGTAAGGAAAAAATCACAGTCACGACCGAATGCATTATTCATTGGGTCATAATAGGGGTGGAGTGGGGAAAACACTGTGGGAAAAGGGGAAAAGGTGGAGACTTGGTCGAATTATAGAATTTATCCATTATACCGTTTGGGAAACAGAACTAATTCGTAGGCTTTATACGTTGCGTTGGTTATCTGTTCGAACTTTGGACAGCATTCGAAGAGTCAGTTCAGGATAAGACACTTAGCTAATAATATATCATAGCTCTCTGTGATACATAAACCACAGTTATTATACCCACCAGTGTATGAGCGCCTCTCCTGGAGGATTTTTCCATTTAAGGTTGAAGCAAATGAACTCCTTCCTGAGCTTCCATACATAGATGGCCAGTGCATCTTTGTTGGCTTTGTCCGATCATCTAAACGAGTGGGTGTGGGCGTACTACCGGGCCTTGAAATTATTAGACGTCATGCCGATGCATGTTTTTTTGGTGTTACTAGATATGACATCACATTTGGATACGATGTCGTCCATCAAACATTTGCTTTTTAGTAGGCACGTGTCCTTGTTTGGGCAGTTGATTAGTGCCCCATAACGAACGTAGGTTTCGGAAGTTATGGACTTATTAACTTTTTAGATGTTTATGTTGCCTATGTTCCTAGCAGAATTGTTGAGAAGTGTAAATCTAATAGTGTTCCTGTAAAGGAGTGTACATTATAGGTTTTGTGTGGGAAAGTGCTTATTTAATAACTTGAAGATAATCCTAGCTACTGGTGACACAGCTCTGTTACAGTGGGTGTAGGTACCAGATTATTTAACTGTGCCACTTTCGGTTAAGGGGTCTGGATGTGCTGTTATGTAGGTGATCTTGTCCTTAGAACCACTACCAGATAGGACTACATTATAGTAGGGTGTGGATGTTCTGGAGATTCTTCGTTGGCTGAAAGACTCGGAGCACCAAGCGATACGTGAGTGCTGAAATTCATATGTATAATTCTGACTGAGTGAGCATGTGTACGTGTAATGAAGTATATAAATATTCAACTTTGAAACATGAAACTATAGGAATTAGAAAACTAAAGATATAAATATACTTTAGTATAGTGATCTAAATAGCTATTGCATACTCCTATTCTGCGATCTTTAAACTACAGTTATATGAAAACTATTTACAGTAGAAATAAATATGTCTACAATGTTACTACTCCTAATAGTATTATTTATTTAAACATTACTGATGTTTTACTCGAGATTCGGTTTGCTAAAGTATACTTAATACAAAAAAAAAATAATATATATATATATATACATTCTACAGCTATTTTCGTTTCAAATAACGTAAGGTAATGCTAATGGCGCACACACACAGAGACACACACACATCAGCCCCACACATAGACATATATCCATACACATACACACATATACTCAGACATAATTATACACTCGCGTACACACATATAAACACACACACGCATATATACTCACACACATACATACACATCATTCTTCCTCTCTTTCTCTCTATATACATGTATGTACATAGTAGCTCACATAGTGATAACACACATAAACACACATATAGTATTGCTGTTCATTTTTTCAAAGAATAAAGTTAAATCTATAAATAATTATTTAGCGGCATTACCGAAATAAATCTGTGATTTCAATGACTTGTGTCAAATGTGTTGCTAACCTTCAGATCCCTTTAATTCTTTGTTGTTGCGTATTTCGCATATTGATTTCACAGCACATGTCATTCGGCTATGTACAACAATAAAAGATAAAAGAACACAACATATAAGGCACGAAACATTAAAAGTGCTAGAGATTTATCTCAATAAAAACAAAAAAAAACAAACAAGAAATACTCTAGGCCTTTGATATTTATTTATTCTTCTCAGCTATAAAGTTCGGTTTTCAAAAAAGCTATTTCAAACATTTTGTGACCTAATTTCCGTTATTTTTTTCTTGCTCTCGAAAATTCTTAATATGATTTGACCTTTTAATACATGGGTGTATATTTATTTCAGACACCTTTTCAATATACACTACAATTTTAGCATCAAAACATATCCATAATGTTTGGCTGCGGCAATTCCGATAGCTGACACTATAATCATGGCTGTACAGATACACACATATATGTGGCACACACATACACATACATGTAGCACCATTCTCCCTCTCACTATCTCTATCTCAATCTCACACACATATTCACAAATATATACGATTGGCTAAAACAACACTGCAAAATATACCCGCTGGCCTTGTCAAAAGTCCACCATATAACTGGTGTTATTCAGTCGAGGAAAGATTTGTGTAGTCCATGAGAGTTAAGGAAAACAACAAAATAAAAAAGATATTTGCGGCGTATCTGGGGAGCCAATATTCCTGTGGGAATAATGTATTTCAATATGTAATATCAGACGTGTCTCGTGTTTCCTATTCACAGAAATAGCAAGCATGTGAATTGTTAGGGGTGTAGCAGTAATGGAGCATAAGTCACCAGGAACACAGGTACATTTTAAGAAAAGATACATTTCCATTATATAATATTTTAACACCTATACCACGAATATTTCCGGGTGTAAATCTCTCTATGCCGAAAGCTATCAATAGATAATATTTAATAGCATAGATACGTCCCTTTACGATCTGAGTTCAAATCCCGCGGAGGTTGACTTTGCCTTTCATCCTTACGGGGTCGATAAAATAAAGTACCAGTAATGCACTAGGTAATTGCTGGCCGTGTGCCTAAAGTAGAAACAATTATTTAATAGCTTTACATAATGCAACAAGCATTACAGAAACCTTCTACGTAAAATCCTATAACGTAAAATGTTAAAGCCTGCATACACCTGTTCTTCTAGATTGATGTGAAGGCAATTGCCGATTAAAAAAGTAAATAAATAAGAAATGCAGTCTGCCTTTGATATTTTAAAAGTAATTTGGGAAATATTAAGAATTTGCCAACATCCGATCGACAAATCCATGATGACATATTGGTGCTGAATATAGGCAGAAATGCCTGTAATAGTGCATAATCAGTCAGGCTACTGGTACCGTCTAGCCCAGCACAACCTGCTCCTGGTCGAGTGGTCTGTGAATAAATCGATTCCCACACCAGACACTGGTCATGTGAGGAAGGTAAGTGGAAGCCCAAGTACAGAAAATAAAAATTATTAAAAGAGCGGATGAACTCTTTAGAGCCAACTGTCATCGACTCCAACTATAGATTAAATATCCTCAGCAACCAGCTATTGGCCAAGCGTGGTGAGAATGCCCCCCCCCC
Organism: Eledone cirrhosa; assembly: GCA_964016885.1. Lineage (NCBI taxonomy): Eukaryota > Metazoa > Mollusca > Cephalopoda > Octopoda > Eledonidae > Eledone > Eledone cirrhosa. The sequence continues at coordinate 179,535,804 of OZ024740.1, forward strand.
TTCCTGACATGACTAAAAGCAAACAGAAACCGGTGGAGTGGAACCAGAGACGAATCCTCCAACAAACGTGAGAAGGAAACTGAATTGGATTGGATTGGATTGGAGTGTGTTGCATGGAATTATTTCAAGTGACGAGAATCCCTTTAATATTTCATTTAAAAACAGTCGTTACCTTAGTATCTATAATGGTGGTATCCGAATGACATAAGATAAAAAATGAATAAATAAGATAAACACAAAGCTGAATCCTAATTTGAATTCTGAAAATATTTAAGAATGAGTTTTTGCCAAGTCAAGTATTTCACAAGTTATTGACTTTTTCCGATAAAGTATCAGATCAAACAGTTTCCGAATATCAGCAGGAAGTCATGTAACTCTTTGTTGCAATATATCTTAAAAGTGAGTGTAACACAGACTGTCTGCATAGATAATAGTAATGACTTCTTACGTCTGAGGCCCAGATTCATATTTTCTTAAGTGGTAAGGCATTCTAAGGAGAGGTGGACAGCAGGTCTTCAGAGGAGAAACCCCTCAAGCAAGGCCCTGTAAAAAGAAAAAAAGAAAAAAAGAAAAAAAGAAAAAAAGGAAAAAAAGAAAAAAAAAGAAAAAAAGAAAAGAAAAAAAGAAAAAAAGAAAAAAAGAAAAAAAGAAAAAAAGAAAAAAAGAAAAACAGAAAAAAAGAAAAAAAAGAAAAAAAGAAAAAAAGAAAAAAAGAAAAAAAGAAAAAAAGAAAAAAAGAAAAAAAGAAAAAAAGAAAAAAAGAAAAAAAACAAAAAAACAAAAAAACAAAAACCAAAACAAAAAAAAACAATAAAATATTTTATTCTCACTATTACAGATTTTAAAAAATCATTCTGTGGTATATTCCTTCCTGTTCGTTAAGGGATCTATATTTATATTAGCTATTCCATTTGTTTCAATATATTTCCTAATTATCTGTGTACTTCGTTTTGAAACCAAATTTATTTCTTAATCATTTTAGAAAGTTATATTTAACTTTTACTTGTAGCAGTTACTTTAATAACAAAATATTCTGTCTCTCCGTCCCCTAAGTATCTATCAGTTTTCTTCATATTGTGTGTATAGTAGTTTTTATTAATTTAAATATAATCAACAACTATATATTTCGTCACCTATTCTTCAACATAATTTGCAACTATTCGGCATGTGTATTAAGTTATCCCCTTCTGTAGTTTGCCAAGCATTCCTGCCGTTTGATTTTGGTATATATACATGGCCCACTGATAATTATTGACCATATTTATCTGACGATAGTAAATGTCCAAATTCTCCTTATCCCTGCTTTAAATTCTACTATTATATTGTGACTAACACTTTTTGTATATTATGATACACGCGCGACTGATTGGAGCTTATTTTTATTGTGCATATCAAACGTTCTTGCTCACATCTGATACGTATTCTGAAAAACAATCTAGAATCGTAGCCAGATTCATTCCTGATTAGAATATTGTTTGGCTAAATATAACACCAATTTAATTATTATATATCTTATTTATGTGACATGCTAGTTATTATCTTTGATAGCTAATACTGATACACGTCTGCCTACAAATTCAAATGATATTACTCCACTAGATGTCTTGAAACCTTATTAACCCTATTATACCTGCTGTGGGTGAGGTGGAGTTTGTTGGACTCTCAGAGCTTTCTTGTCGTTGTTTTTCTTGCATAACTTCTGAAAGGAAGCAGATTTGTTGCTAAAGTTTGGTGACTTTCCCTAGAATTCAGCCTGTTAAATACGCACCTAATTAAGTTTAAAAACAATTACACCGATGACCAGAAAATGGCAGGAGTTGAAAGGGGGTATAATATTTATTATTACAAAATTTAATTATACTGTCTTTGTAACAAAACAATATCATCAAACATCATTACAAATCTAATATATGTGGTTTGAGTTGCATAGCAAATGTTGCTATGGCAACCATATCGTTTTCATGGCAACCATATGGTTTCAACGGCAGCTATTTATTATCCATTTTGCAAAATGTTTGACATTGTTTTGTTATTGTTTCATCATTAGCAAACATGGCAAACTGAACATACATGACAGCATCTATAACTTTGAACACTATAAATGTGGTAAATTCTAATGCATTTTCGTACAACTGACTTCCTCATCAGTAACATCATGACGTCAGCAACATTTCTTTAGTGCAGAAATGTTCGGCTATCAATGTTTTATTGGCATACCGTCAGAAACAAATCCAGGAAGAGTGGGTTTTCAGAGCTCCTCCCCTAGGCTTACTGAGCCCCTAAAACGCCCAGGTTTTATTTATTTGTTTATCTCCAATTATTATGAATATTTAATCCGATATTTTAGTTCAAGTCATCTGAAATGTTATCGTCGTGTATTTTTCGTATTTCTGTTATAAACCTAGATCGAATGTATTCACCTTATTGTAATCGCTAGTGGGGGCATACATGTGAATGATCAAGATGTTGTAAGACTTAACTTATAGGTGTATTTATTGTGTGTATGCTGTTGGAAATATGTGTGGAATATATGGCGTAATATAATTTTATGCATAGACAAACGGCTAACTATTTGTACTCCTACATTTGAAAACCAGTCGTGTGCAACCTGCGGCCCGAGAAGCTTTGTGAATGGCTCGCCTAAGACACCTAAGGGAAATCTTTCTGATTTTTTACCCCAACGTTTGAGTTCTAATTTATCTTTCTATGATTTTTACGATCGATGAAAATAACGTGTACGAATTCTGAAGTATCAAATCAAAATAACTTGAGTTACCACCCTTTTTTGTTAATATGGGCACGAATGTAAATTAGCGCTGCGGCCCGCCTTATAATGAGCCATATCTCATGCAGCGTGCTTCTCAAAAAAGGTTGCTCATGCTTGTTTTAAACCATATTTTATGCATATTCTCTGTAATAGTCTAAGCATATTTTGTTTTTTCAGCAATACTATAATATTTCATGCCCATGTCAGATTTCTCAGGGTTTGGTTGTTTACCATTTTATAATGAAATCTGTTTCTAAATAACGAATATTAAGTTTGCATGTGGTGTCATTATGTTAGGCCCCGGCCTATCAGATTTGCTATTTTTCAATAGGTGGACAACGAGATGGTCTGTTCATTAGCTTTCGTTTGAGAAATTTCTTCACACCCAATACCATGCCACACATGGGTATAAACTGACCTGATATGAGTTTCTGGTTTAAAGGTGATTGTTTTGGAAAAGTAAATCATAAACAGAACATAATATATAGTTGGTATTTTGTTGCACCTATAATGGACAATGTAAACCAGTTAAATTAAATAAAATGTGAGATAGAACAGTATAGAACACAGTAAATATCACTGTATAAAATAAGCATTACAAAGATAATAGCTTTAGACACCGCTGACTGATTTTAATACAACTTTTTACAACTTGTCATACAACTCAGGAATCAAATAACTAAATTTGGTAGGAATAAAACTCATTTCTGACAAGAGCGTTTCCCAAAGCAAGATTCAATGAGAAACATTTAAAGACAATTTATTATTGTCACACATACTGCTTCTCTTGCGTTAGACGTTTTTTAAACATTTCCTTCTTTTCTTCATTCGTGCATTCGTTTTTGTTTTATTTTACACTTTACCAGTCTAGATTTCATTACATACTTTCTCTTGCTGGTAATATCTTCAGTATAATACTAGCATAGTAAATACAACCACAACAATAGTAATATTTACTTTGGTTACAAAGTTTAAATATTTCTGTGCAGTGTATGAATAATTTGGCTAACATAATAATTTCTCTGCTCATAATGCTTTTGACATTCCTGAAATATGATAGCAAACGATCGAGACCAAACCTGAAAATTACATTCCTGCCAACGACAATCTGATTTCAACGTTTATTACATTTTGTTTTCTTTTTTGTAACAAAGAAAAATTCAGGTTGTGTTTTCCTTGGTTTATTTCAACAGTTTTCCAGCCGCTGTCTTAAAAGTGACAATGAAATGATATGCATCCGTCCGATTCAATAGCCTGACATCCAAATTGTATTATATGTTCAGAATTCAATGTTTTTTGCTGGACATATAACATATCGCATATGAAATCGGAAAATACATAATGCTAGAAAATAATGATTCATTTCTTCCTTGAAGAATGTAAAATGAAAGTTCGGTAAATAGTATACTTTTCATGAGATAAAATATGGAAAAAGTTTTCACGATATCAAAGGTGTCGGGTTCTCTCTTGAAAATGTAATTTACATATGTTTTCTTGCTTATTATATATAGATATTTTCTATGATCTTTTGAGATTATGAGCTAATGATATATCCACCATCTGTATAATAGACAAGTATCTGTTCAATTTTACATTATTATACATAAGGCACTAATTCTAGCATTCTCTGTGTATACTGATTAATATTCAGAGCCATTCTCAGCATTCTTGTGTAGCACCCATCCACCATCTGAGTGAGTCTCTTCGTCAGTGTCATAGTCTCAGACCCGTAGATCAGTATAGACTCCACTGTAGCGACGCAGAGACGCATCTTCATGTCTTTACTATGTCAGACTTCAACACCTGTAGCACGCTGCCCAGGTTTTGCTCTTCCTCTCAACCACATCACCTTCTGTGTTCCCAAATCTTTGCTCCCACCTACATTCATAATCTTCTCTGGCTGCTTAATGTTCTCTACCAGATACTTCGTCTTACTCTCATTCATTTTCAGCCCCACATTCATCGACACAGTCTCCGCATCCTACTTCAACTCCTCTACCTCCATATATACTTATAGTAAAGGGTTAACCGAAAGAAAATGAGAAGCTCGGGCTTCCATAACTGCAAAATGTACATTGCGGACTTTAATAAACCAAAACCAAATGAATATTACCTTGGATTTATATATATATATATATGTACACACACACACATGTATATATATATATATATATATATATATATATATATATATATATATATATATATATATATATATATATATATATATATACATATCTATATGGAGAGGGAGGGAGAGGGATATATTTATATAGATTTAAACACTCTCATATGCAGCCCAGTTCTGGTAAAGAAAATCTCCAGAACCCATTTTCGTCTAGAAATTCTCACTTATCGATTGAATTCGTATTGAGAAGACTATACATCATATGGTAAGATAAAAATGATTGACTATCGTAACTTTTTTTTCCTGGTAACACAGGGTTTGATATTATTGCTTCGGGGCGGATGCGTATTTCTATTCGCTACGTAAGTAATTACATCACGATCAAATGGAAACATCTATATTCATGGCATTCGCGTATTTGATATATTTACTTTAACAGAAGCTTTGCAATTATGACGAATGTACTGACCAAAATATTTCGTAAGACTTCAATCGACTGATAATCGAGAACTTCAGAATACTTGTCTGCCAAAGCAACAAAAATAACCCGGAAATGGCATTCTTATTTTTGAGTCTTGTTATTACGAATTTCGTCTTGAATTTTTTTCTTTCGTATCACATCCATATTTAACAAACTTATGATTTATTCACATGTTTTTTTCTTCTCTATTCAGAAAATTGTACTATTATTAACAATAAGATGATTTGCATTATTATGTTAAATAATCTGACATCTAACGTCTCTTATGTTCTTAAAACATTGTTTACTAGTGAACAAAATTAGAAAACATATAATGCTTAAATAATTTTTATATTTTCTCGCGCAAATATCAAAGTTAGATGAATTCTACGAGGGCAACCGCGAGCTAAATAATCTGTTAAAAGTATTTATGAGGATAACAAACCTGTAACCATCTCATATGTATGTTTAACCTACAAATATTCATTTATTAATTTTATAAAAAGGATTATACAGTAATGCTCGCATCGTGATCATTATATTAATCTGTATCAAAAAGTGTAATTAATTCATTTATTAAGGTTATAAGAAGGATTAGACGGTAATGCTCTCAACGTGCTCATAACATTGACCTTTATTAAAAGTGTAATTGTGTAGCCTTAAATAGCACACATAAAATACAAATTTGAGTCTTTTATTTTCTGATGAACACACAAAATGATGCCTAGATATAGGTTTGATATAATTTAAACCTCATCAGTAAAGTATAATCATCTAATTTAAATACCCCAACTGTTCTAATTCCATACATTAAACGCACTCGAGTAAATTTAATTACACAATGTGTTATAATAATGAAAATTATACTGCTAAAAAATGTGGAATATCTGTATAAATGAAACAATTACAGAATTATCTTCACAAACCAAGGCGAGAAGACTGCGTAACCGATGAGTTTCAGTATGACTGAGAGAGGCCTGGAAATGTTATGCTGTATGGTAATGTTTCCTCTAAGTATTATATTTTCTGGTAAATTAAAAGGCGATTTTTTGAAATAATTCACATTTTCATTAATAATCGTTAACGAGCAATACGAGATTGTTATTTCTCTATCGAAATTCAATTTATTTATATTATTTATTTGTTATTTTATTTTTTTATATCATCTATCAAAATTATTTAAATACATGTCACCGAGTTACTGAAGGTATTTCGCTTCATTATTCTTTTAATATTTATGAAAATGTTTCATAAATTATATTCTTTCGGCGCACATCGCTATATATGTAAAAGCAGTCAACTAAAAATCTTGCTTCTCTAATGATAACTATTATGAGTAGATTATACCCAGTCATCCGGTTCCCACTCAGAAGTATCGGATTTCCATCAAAAATGAACGTTGAAATGTCTATTTATTTAGCTCAAAATTCTTTTCAGAATCCCCAGAATCTACAAAAGCCCGTCACTACGCTGTCATAGAAATACACACACACACACACACACACATACAAACAACCAGAACAATAACTATATGTATTACACACACACACACACACACACACACACACACACACACACACATATATATATATATAAGTGGATTGGACAAATGACCTGGTCTTACTATGAAGTCGGTGTCGCGTTGAAGACTTTTTTGAAATTTATCTATCACACAGGTACCCACTCTTTCAACTAAAACAACAGTTGTTGTTGCTGAGAGAAAAATAGAATGTGTGTGTGTGTGAATGATAGGGAGTTATTGAAATATGTCAATTTGCTATTATGGCGGCACTTTAAACTATCTATCTATCTTTCACACACCCATTCTCTCTCTCACTGTATTTCTCTCTCAACATCAACAACTTCCACAAGAAGCGAAAGGGGAAGAATGAAACGTTATTATTGTTGCAAGAGTAATTCAGTGAGAGAGCTGGGAGAAAGAGGAAGAGAGAGGAGGAGTCCTTGAAAGTTAGAGAGAGAGAGGTAGAAAATATCGTGTTTAGATACTTGCACTTGAAAGTCTTTTTTTTTAAGTCTGTCGTCATCACTCTCTTTCTGCCGTCATAAACGATCTACCTCTCTTTCACACAAACACATACACTACCTCTCATTGTGCTTTTCTCTCAACAACAGAGACGTTTCACTCCTCCCCATTTTCCCTCCTTTTACGTACATATTGTGATGGACAGACAGACGGATATTGGCCTGCCTTTTAGAATATAGATTTTCTTTTTTAACCAGCGGCAATATTTTGGAAAATTAAGATTACATTTTTGTAGTTCATTGCATTCATCAAGCCATGTTTGAATTAACTATATCCAGGCGCTTTGCATTCTTCACTAATTTAACACAGTTAACTATATATATATATATATATATATATATATATATATATATATATATATATATATATATATATATATATAAATATATATATTATATATATATATATTTTTTTTTTTTATATACACTCGGCTGTGCAATGTGTGCTGAACTGGGTTCTCTCTGGTTTCTTTCGACTTACTGAACTTTCTGCACATATATACATATATATACATGAACATGAATAAATATATATATATATCAGGGGTGGTGGAAGTATTTATGAATTGGGGGGGGGGGGGGTGCTAATTTGGATAATTAAGCTATAGTGATTAGTTTAGGTCTTTGCACTCTAAAATGGTCAGAAAACATCGATATGTGATAAACATAACGTGTATATAAATTGTAGCGCATAACAAAATAGATGTGTGTCTTGGTTGTTTGGGTAGATATTATAATTAATGGAGGGGAACATCCATCCTAGTCCCACCGTCACTGTTGTATATATATATAGATTAAAAAAATGTTGCTTCTCAGGGTTTAATAAATCGAGCTTCTTCGCATTTGGTAAGAATCTCCCAATTTATTCATCTCATATATATACACAGATTTTGACC
>OZ024740.1:179544297-179556797 GCA_964016885.1 Eledone cirrhosa
GAAGAATGAGAGAGGAGGAGGAGATAGAGAGAGAGAGAGAGAGAGAGAGACGAGAGAGAGATGAGAGAGAGAGAGAGAGAGAGAGAGAGAGAGAGAGAGAGCGAGATAGCCTTTACAACTGAGAAAAAAATAGATATTGCCTCACAGAGAGAAATTAAAAAGCCGTTGGAAGATAATAGATAATTTAAAAGAATTTGAAATTAAAAGTTAATGAGGTTTATGCATAAAGAGAAAAAGGAATTAAGACTAATATTAAATTAAGGTTTGTATATTGAAGGGTTTAATAATATGTGCGAGGAAAAGAAATTATTAATATGTATTATTAAAATAAAAATATTAATGTTATTAAGGATATAATATGAAAAGAAGGAGAAGAATGAATGAGTTATGAATTCAGAGGAATTAGTTAGGGTTTAACTTTGTTTTTATGTATTGTAATATGTAAAAGTCAAGCGAGTATGAAAGGAAGGATAAGATAAGAGAAATTTAAGGAAGAAAAAATCTGACGTCAAAAAAATTTATGTTTACAAAGGACTACTAAAGGTAATACTATAATGTATTAAAAAAATAATAATTTTTACGGCCAATGATATGAGGAAAGATGGAAGAATGGATAATGTTGTGGTGAGTAATGTTATTAAGGATGTAATATGAAAAGAAGGAGAAGAATGAATGAGTTATGAATTAAGAGGAATTAGTTAGGGTTTAAGTTTGTTTTTATGTAATGTAATATGTGTACGTAAATAGTTTGTTTAAAATGAGCGCGGAAGGAAAGGAGAAAAGAATGTTTAAGGAAGAAAATATCTAACATCCAAAAATATATATGTTTACGAAATATTTTCTAATGGTAACAATATAATATATTAAAAGAAATTAGTTAGGGTTTAAGTTTGTTTTTATGTATTGTAATATGTAAAAGTCAAGCGAGCATGAAAGGAAGGATAGGATAAGAGAAATTTAAGGGAGAAAAAATCTAACGTAAAAGAAATTTATGTTTACGAAGGACTACTAAAGGTAATACTATAATGTATTAAACAAATAATAATTTTTATGGCCAATGATATGAGGAAAGATGGAAGAATGGATAATGTTGTGGTGAGTAATAATAAGAACTGAGAAGTAGCTAGGAAAAAAAGGTACAAATTAGAGGTTAGAAATTAAAAAGAAAAGAGGAAGAAAGGAACATGATAAAGAGGAATGATATAGAATGGGTAAATTGTATAATATAATATATAATAAATAATATTGAAATAAGGTAGAAAGATAGGTATATTTTTAAAAGATATATAAGCCTTAGAGAAAAAGGATTTTAAACTAGTAAGGTATTAGATATTAGCTGTATACTTTATGGAATGTTCTGTGGAATTTATGCAAGCAAAGAGAAAATAAATCCGTGCGTCTATTTATTATAGAATTGAAATTAGATATAATGGTAAATTTCTCAGCTAGCCAAAGATTACATCTTTTGATCTTATATTATTTATACTCCAGTCCGGCAAACTGTAGAGTGCTACTTATCTGATAATTGCATTGCTTTATTGTGCTACAATAAAACTCACCTCCTACACACATATATATATATATATATATGAATGTATATATAGTGTATTTTGCAATACACTGTATGCTTAATTAAAAGCATTTCGAAGGCCTTACGCTATTGCTTTAGAGTAGTGACAGTCTCACTTACTTTAAATTTTCCGCAAACAGGGGAGATAAAGCTGACAGAGCTCTGTTTCGTACTTTTTGGTACTTATCAAAGCTAAGTACTCCACCTGTTTGCTGAAAATCATGAATGTTTGATTCTTATAGAATTCTAGTATTAATCAGGACATGATTATAAAGAGCGGTTGCCGGTCAAGCAGAAATTAAACATTAGAATTGGTGCTCTGAAATAGCGATATATATATGAATGTATATATAGTGTATTTTACAATACACCGTATGCTTAATTAAAAGCATTTCGAGCACCAATTCTAATTTTCAATTCCTGCTTGACCGATAACCAATCTGTATAATCAGTTCCTGATTATTACTAGAATTCTATAAGAATCAAACATTCTTAATTTTCAGCAAACAGGTGGAGTACTTCGCTTTGATAAGTACCAAAAAGTCCGAAACAGATCTCTGTGAGCTTTATCTCCCCTGTTTGCTGAAAATTTAAAGTAAGTGAGACTGTCACTACTCTAAAGCAATAGCGTAAGGTCTTCGAAATGCTGTTAATTAAGCATACAGTGTATTGCAAAATACACTATATATACATTCATATATATATCGCTATTTCAGAGCACCAATTCTAATTATATATATATATATATATATATATATATATAATGTTACAGTATCGTGAGAGAGAATAGAGAGAGGAAATGTTATAGAAAGAGACGATACAGATAATTAATTTCCATAAGCAGGGGTATTCGTACTCGATGCTTGTACAAACAGGATTAAATATTAGAAGCGTTAATATTTAGTGCGCGAATTTAAGCAGAGCAATTATAATCGAAGAAATTGATGAAAGAGAAGCAAGCCATTAAAATAGATTTATAAGAAGCACTTACACATGTTACGCCCAAGTTGAGTTCCTCAGATGCTTACAAGAAAATATAGTTAAATGTTTGTTTGTGAACAAAGGGGAATAATTCGGGTGCTATTTGAAATTATCTGCTAAATTACATTCCACTATTACAGAATAATTATTTATTCCCCTACTTCTAGTGCTAATTTAATTATGCTTTGTCAAGCCAATTTAAAGAGGCACAGTTAAGGAATGAGTGTGATGAATAAATAAATATTTTATAATAGTGGAATGTAATTTAGGAGATAATTCCAAATAGCACCGGAATTACTCCGCTTTGTTCACAAACATAAGCATTTAACTTTGTAACACCGAGATATGAATTTCGATGTTAAAATCGTACTCATACCCATTCAGGGTTCTTTATTAAATCCTTTATTTTCTTGTAAGCCTCCTAGGAGCCCAACTTGGGCGTAACATGTTTTAAGAGCTTCTTATAAATATATTTTAACGGCTTGCTTCTCTTTCATCAATTTTTTCGATTATATATATATATATATGGAAAAAGTGAAATTTCATTTCTCACTCATAGTACGGCTGATACTTAAATATAAGTATGTATAGGTAGATACATATATGTATACAGACGCACACTAGTATGTATATACATACATACATGCACACATATATGTATGTACGTATGGGTTTACCGAACATTTATTATAATACTCGGTTTGTTTTAAACAAACAGCCCGAATTAGTAGCCGTACAGTGTTCAGCAACCATCGTGATCCTTTTGTTCAAATCTGACTAAGGAACGATGAATTAGTTTCTAGCTTATCAGCATCGCATACCTTCCTGATTTAACGTTTGAAAGTAAATGCTTTACTTATGCATATTAACGGCTGAACAGCCTAATTTGCATATCGAGTGAGTTAGTCGGCCGGGTCTACCGAAAATGATAAATGGAAAAAAAATTAAATTTCATTTCTCACTTATATATATATAAATAAACATATATATATATATATATATATATATATATATATATATATATATATATATATATAGGGCGGGTAAAATTCCCGAGATCCATGGGCGAGTTCTTTCCAGCGGTCTCTGTCCCTCATTATCGCTGGCATGTCGTGCGTCTCCAACAGACCAGTGTCTGTCCTTAGGGCATCAACATACGTTAACCTTGGTCTCCCTCTTCCAGTGTGTCCATGTAGGGGCTCCCACAGTAGCACTGAGTGCAATGTCAACTTTGGATGTCGGTGAGAATGTCCAGCTAAGCTCAATCTCCTCTGTGCCACTCTTGAGATGACTTTTGGGGGGCTCCCGTACAGCTCTAAGTTTTTCATCCTCACTGTATACTGTTTAATGTTCAGAGCCATCCTCAGCATTCTCGTGTAGCACCCATCCACCATCTGAGTGAGTTTCTTGGTCAGTGTTCAAGTCTCAGAACCGTACAGCAGCACAGACTCCACTTGGCTATTTGTGAGCTTCGTTATTCTAAACCTTCACTTGCTCACTCACATGATCTCAAGTCTTGTCTGATGATCTTGTGTGTAACCATATGAGAGTCCATAGCAAAATGGCTTAGCGATAATAAATGAATATTTAAACTCTACTTCGGTATTGAGTTTTCATGCTTACCACCTTCAAAAATTTACGTACTCCCAGGTCTTGAATAATCTTCCCTAACCCAGGCTTATTGATCCGTCAAATCTTTTCTACCACCCACGGTTTGTATTATATTTTGCTAATCTATTTCCAGCGAAATATTATTATTAGTGATTCATATTTATACGGCAGCTGATGAATCTAATGATAATTTTATTTTATACTAGCAGTAAAGCCCGGCGTTGCTCGGGGTCGCTCAGTAGCTGTGTTAAAGTTACAATGTTAAGTTTCTTTTTTGGCTTAAAGTCTGTCTGCACGACTGTCTGTCTGCACGCCTAACGAAATTTACAGATACATATATTTTAAATAAACTTATATAATTTTTGCTTTTTTTTACGAAATATTTGCTTGTTTTACGTAGTCTTTAAATAAACTTGTTTTCAAGTAAAAATATTGTTTTAAAAGGCTTTTAAATGGAAATGAAGCAAAACGGAAGCTTAGTGTTCGAACTGATGAATTTTGCAGGTCAAAATTTTGCTGGCTCGACAACTGTTCGTGTATTGTGTTAATGTCATTTTAAACGCTGAGAAAGCCAGCGTAATTCTTTTAATTTTTGCACGCAGAAAATGTAAACAGAACGTAAGACGCTCAATGTAAACAGAACAAAGGGAAATAACTCGTCACTTACGCTCAAAAATCGATACATTAGATTCGATTTCGTCACATAGGGTGGGTCAATTTGAAATATTTTTTTTCGATGTCTTCGCTAGGGCTCAATGTACAAGTATAGCAATTTCGGTGCAATTCCGTCAGAGATTCTAAGAGGAGATGTGTGCCAAAAATCGATAGACAGACAGACAACCACAGCTTTATATATATAGATTAAAAACATTATATATGACAAAAGGACATTACAATAAATCCCATATTTACGAAGGTACACTATATAATTACTAATTTCCCAAGCCACCATCATATTGGCCGCATCGGTAGAGCGTCAGACACCATGCTTTACAGCATAGAGTTAGGGCCATTTACGTTCTGAGTTTAAATCCCGCCGAGGTTAACTTTACCTTTCATCCTTACGTGGTCGATAAAATAAAGTACCAGTAATGCTCTGGAATAATTGCTGGCCTTTGGCCAAAAATAGAAACAATTATTACCACGCCTTCTAATATTTGGGACCCGATAGTGCAATCAAACCCTTCTCCTCTCTATGCCTGTCACACAAATATCTCTTAAATCCCCCTCTCTGTATCTACAAGAACCACACTCTACCACTCTCTATATCTACCACTACACCGCCTCTCTTATCCCACTCTTAACATCAAAAACTAATACACTTTCTCACTCTCTATAAATATCTTGACTTATCTCTCCCAATCCCCCAATACATATCAATCAACCCTAAAATCTCCCGCACTCTATATCTTCTATACGGCACTCTCCCATCATCCATCTTTCTATATCTACAACGAGCAAATCCCCCTTCTCTATATTTACTACACGGTACTCTCTTCCAATCCTCGTCTATATTAACACCAAATTCTCCCCCTCTCTATATCTAATACACGGAACTCTCTTCCAATACACCTTTCTATAACAATAAACTTTCCCCTCTCTATATCAATTAAAACCAAACTCTCCCCCTCTATATATCTATTACACGGAACTCTCTTCCAATATCTATCTCTACATCAACAAACATCAATCTCTCCACCTCACTACATCCGCAACCATACAACACTCTATCCGAATCCCCTTTTCTATATCAATTAACACCAAACTCTGCTAACAATCCTCATTATATCAATTACCACCAAACTATCCCCCTCTCTAAATCAATTACTACCAAAATACGCCCCTCTCTATATCAACCATACAACAATCTCTCTCATTCCCTGTCACCCCATTCATAACAACCAAACACTCCCCCTCTCTATATCTATAAATACATATCTATTAATCCTCTCTATTTATCAGCACCAAACTCTCCCTCTCTCTACATCAACCAGACAACATACTCTCCCAGTCCCCCTCTCAACATCAAGTAATACCAAACTCTCCCGTCTCCTAGGTTCTCAACCCATTTCGGCCAAACGCACCCTTTTGTCACTCGAAATCACGAAACGCCACCCTACATAATATTTCCATTTTTCAATATACTACTGATTTTGATATCAGTAGATTACTGGGCCAAATCAAGTTACGTTAGAATCTTAAAAGAAATCTTTAAAAAGTACTCGTACGAATTAAATACAAATAGTTTCAGTCCAAAACAAAAGCTAATTATATATTTCAAATTATACATTTTTGAAAAATAGACGTGAATGTTTTCAAAGACTTCATCTCAGTGGAAAAAGCTTTTTTTTAAATTCTATATTTCACTGTCATGTTAGCTGTTGAAATATTTTGAGTGGATAGACAATTCTACAATTCAAACTGTAAAGTCAAAATACAAAAGATGCAAAATATGAAGAATTTTTTACCTTTCTCTAGAATCACAAACTCAAGGGAAAACTATTACCTTACAAAATAAAATACATCCATCACAAACTTAGTTGCAAATAATGAATTGAGATGCTTGGTAACAATGACCCAATAATATCTGTATCCCTTATATATATATACATATATATATATACATAGATAGATACACACACATACACGCTCGCACACACATACACACACACACACACACATGCACACACACATACAAACACACACACAAAATTATGTGTGTGTGTGTCTTGTTTTTGGTACCGAAATAATTTTGTCTCCAATTTTTATTGCTAGGTCAAAGGCCACTCCTCTTTTCAACAACGTCAAATAACAACGCCATAAAGATATATATATATATATTATGTCGTGTCACTCTTGAGTTGTACTGGGAACATGTAAACCAGTACAACCGGTAACTCCACCAAGTTTACTTGGTGAGGAGGGTGATTTTAGACACCCTGCAGGACAAAAACAAAACCTGACGAAAAGCGGAAGAACTCATAAGAGTTAACGGCCATCAGAGATACACAAGTACCGCGCGGTTGAACCAATGGGAGTGAAGGACCCCTAGCCTTTGTCAGGGCATTCTTCTAAGAGAAGGCAACTCAGTAAACTGGGATAGGATAACTATAAAACCTGCGGCTCAGTAGATACCGATGATGTTGATCTTTTCTTCTTTTCGGGTTATATCTACTGTCGCTCAGAGAGTGGGAATGGCTCTAGTGCACAGTCTTTCCTCACTTTAAAAAATATCTTCACTCACAAGCATTGCACGATAGAATTAATTAATTGTTTCAACTTTTGGCACAAGGCCAGCAATTACCCAGTACATTACTGGTACTTTATTTTATCGACCCCGTAAGGATGAAAGGCAAAGTTAACCTTGGCGGGATTTGAACTCAGATTGTAAAGGGATGTAACTCTTTGCGTCAAAGCATGGCGTCCGACCCTCTACTGATACTGCCAATCCAGAATTAATTAATAATTATTAATAATTGTTTCTACTTTAGGCACAAGGCCAGCAATTACCCAGTGCATTACTGGTACTTTATTTTATCGACCCCGTAAGGATGAAAGGCAAAGTCAACCTCGGCGGGATTTGAACTCAGTTCGTAAAGCGACGTAACTATGCTGGAAAGCATGGCGTCCGACCCCCTGCCGATACTGCCAATCCACCGTCCATAATTATTAATAATGGTATATCGTGCAATGGCCATATTCGATAACGAGGGGGCAGCCATCAACGGACAACAAAAGACACGTACCGTTCCTCTCCAACAGATAACTCCCCCCCCCCCGGAAAACCCCCAGTTAATGGATGCGAATCCAAAATATAGGGACAATTAAATCACTCCCAAGGTAATTCTATCTCGTGTTATTATTTTTATTTTTTACGCTCTTTCCTACATTCTTCTACACACTATATATCTCATTCTACATTCCTTTACATCTCTCTCTTCACCACCGGATTATGTTACGCGAAAATTTAGCCATCTGCATTGTTAAGGCTTCCAAAATGCCTAAAAAATATATATATATATATATATATTTATAAATGGATGTTTAGTAAAATCGAAGTTCTGGCTGCGGTCAAGCTAACGATATACAATTAGGAATGTGCAGCAAAGCACTCGATAAGGTTGTGTCACATTAGAGTCACGTTAGACAGCTTGACAAATTGAAAACTGCGGCCGGTAAGCCTAGCCACAAAATACTAAAGTAACGAAAATACCAATCTGGTTAGATAAGAGATGTGGACAATCTCGAACGATAATATGCAATAAGTCCGATAGGTTTCTATGAAAACGATATCAACAATCCAGCTTGCGCAATACGTAAGTTTGTGGTATTCGATGATCGAACTGTGGACCTATGTTATCAATAGGTATCCGTTCTATGTCTCACACCGGTGTGACATGTAGCAGTCAACTCCTCCCGATGGCAGAAGTCAATGTTTCACTATCCCATGTTTTTTCCAACAAGGGAAGTAACCCCCGCTTTTTGCCGGGCAAATTCAAAGTGTGAACAAAGGAATTAATTCCGTTCTACAATCAGAAAAAGAAGCTCTCGGCTAGACGTTATTAAACAAAGATAAATTATTAACCAATCAAATAGAATTGTCAAATTAAATTAATTAATTATTATGTCTAGGAGATAATAATAGAAATGGAAGTTTAGTAAAATCGAAGTGTTGGTATATATATATATATATATATACATATATATACACACACACACACACACACACACACACACACACACACATATATATATATATATATATATATATATATATATATATATATATATATATATATATATATATAAATCTACATACATATATACATACATACCTTTACGTATGTATATAGCTATACATTTATATATTTGTATATATGCATGCATTTACATTTAAGGATGTTGACTTGATTTATGTTTTTTTGGTAAGGAGAGAATTTTGCCTCCAGATTTTATTACCTAGTTAGATTAACTACCATAGCTTTTCGACCTCATCGCACGGCCTGTGTGTGTGTATGTATATGTATGTATGCATGTATGTATGTATGTATATATGTATATATGTTATCTCTTTCTCTTAATTTCGAGTATATTTTTGAGCGGCCATCTTTCTGGTGGCAAGGTTGTAAAAGAAAAGAAATTGTCAGAAATAAAAGAAAATAAATTGAGATGACATTCTTTCGCAGCTGGCAACAATGTGGCTTACATCTTCGATCTTTGTTTTATATACCCTGCATTTATTGTCAACTGATGGCCCTCATCTTTTGTGCAGCAGATATTTGGTAGGGAGTTATTGTTCCTGTATTGCATAGAGATATCCCTGTCGGAACTCCATGCCAGGCTTTTTGAGTGGTTTATTCCCTCTATGGTCTGTGCTTTACGTCTGAAGTATCCATGCACAACTTTTTCTGTAAATTGGTCAATTTTTTCATCTTGTTTGAACATTGGATAGGATCTTCAGATTTCTCTGGGTGAGAGATTTATATCAGGCTTTATTCCATATCTCTCCTCCGGATCAGTGGCTATCCTAATGATATTCTTTTCTTCATGCTCATAAACCTGGGCAAGATGGATATATGTATGTATGTACGTATGCATGCGTGTGTATGTTCGTAAGTTTGTATAAGTATACACCCACACATTTCATCACAATTGCTTCTTTTTCTTGTCATTTCTGTTGAAGTTGTTCTTGTAACAGTTGTCATAGTTTACATTGCCCTTATTTTCATTTTCTTTGATTTCTTTGGTTTTTCGTTTATTTCCCTAGGGAATTCGTTGACAAGCTTCTTTTATTTATTTTCTTCGTTTTCTTCATTCAAACGTCTCAGAGACGTACAAATATGGCTTATAAAATTTACCAAAGTAAAGAGCCTTCCAACCCCCGCCAAAGCTTCCAACGACCCCTAACGACCCCTTGCTACAAAACGCCCCCCCCCCTGGAGCTCCGAAACGCTCCCCGGCATATTCCCCCCGTTGAGAACCTTTGTTCTACACGGAACTCTCTTCCAGCATCCCTCACTATAACTAATATACAACACACTCCCAACGTTCCTCGCTATCAATTACCACCAAACTCCCCCCTTTTCCATATATATCTCTTCCATCTGTCTCTACATAACAAGTACATAATTTGTGTCGTATATACAAATAGATGTGTCTTTTGGTAGTTTGGAGAGAAACAATAATTTTTGTCGAGAATCCGTAAGTTTGTGATATAAACCCATTCTATAGAATTATGTTCCATTTTTTCTTATTTGCAACTTTGAGATAATGGTTTATATTATTGATGCGAATTTCAAAATGGTTACCAACATTTTCACGCGAGAAAAAAATCCTTTTTCAGCAATCTCTGCCAGTTTCTCTTTAAACAATAATTGAATCTGTTTTCTACTCATACATTCGTGAGGACTGTTTTTAGATATTTAATTCGAAGTATCCCATGACTAGATTTGCACATGATGGAGTATTAAACCGAACTCGGAATTGGAGATGGTTATTTTTTGTTACATAGGTGTTTTAATAAACGGCGTACATGTATGTGTTTGCGTATCTATATATAGAAAGCTAGAGTAGGAGAGAACGAGAGCAAAATGACAATGACAATGTATTTAAATGTGGGGTTTCAAATCTACATCTTATGTTAAACGAAAGCATTTGGGGCTATAGTTATGCTATTTATATCCTTGTATGTATGTGTGTGATGTGTATACCTGTCTATGTGTGTGTTTCTCTGTAAATATTGCAAAATTCAAATAATCTTATCTATATATATAAAGCTGTGGTTGTCTATCTGTCTATCCATTTTTGGCACACATCTCCTCTTAGAATCTCTGACGGAATTGCACCGAAATTGCTATACTTATACATTGAGCCCTAGCGAAGACATCGGAAAAAAAATATTTCAAATTGACCCACCCTATGTGACGAAATCGAATCTAATGTATCGATTTTTGAGCGTAAGTGACGAGTTATTTCCCTTTGTTCTGTTTACATTTTCTGCGTGCAAAAATTAAAAAAATTACGCTGGCTTTCTCAGCGTTTAAAATGACATTAACACAATACACGAACAGTTGTCGAGCCAGCAACATTTTGACCTACAAAATTCATCGGTTCGAACACTAAGCTTCCATTTTGCTTCATTTCTATTTAAAAGCCCTTTAAAACAATATTTTTACTTGAAAACAAGTCTATTTAAAGACTACGTAAAACAAGCAAATATTTCGTAAAAAAAAGCAAAAGTTATATAAGTTTATTTAAAATATATATGTATCTGTAAATTTCGTTAGGCATGCAGACAGACAGTCGTGCAGACAGACTTTAAGCCAAAAAAGAAACTTAACATTGTAACTTTAACACAGCTACTGAGCGACCCCGAGCAACGCCGGGCTTTACTGCTAGTATATCTATATATATAGATATATATTGAGCATACATAAATATATTGTTATTATTACATAGAATTGATACATTTAAATTATGTATGACAAATAACTTGTATAATTTCCCATGCATATGACTATATACACTTCTCTCCATGATGATATATATTACACAATCAGTCAAAATGGGATATTGTCGGTCTTTACTAGAACAGTCGAAGTTAGATATTGTTCTCACTTTACTAAGACTATAGAGATTTATCAAATCCTTCCCATAACTCCAGATACTTATTTCTTAGCAAGGATTCATATTCTTGTCATCGGAACATTAATGAAGTATTAGGGTTGCGAATGTACACATAATATAATACAATGTATAATTGTGGATAACCTTTTTTTTAGATCGACCTCGAACCAAATCTCCCTGTGACTCACCAGCTGATTCTTTATCCACATAGAGATTTATCTGTTTCAGGACGACACGAAATGCGAGATTAATGCCCTATCCACTTTGAACTAATTAGCTATTATCAAATGAGGATTTTAGGAAATGTACATAAATATTCATGTATATTCTGGGAAACATTTACATTGGAAATGCAGTTTTAATATAATTATATATTAGATTAATGGAAACGATATTTTTGCCATGGAGATATTGGACTCCATTGGGATTTATTATTTTAAACTTTAATTATAAAGAATGGGATTACTTAAAACTGTATTTGTTTCAAATTCTCTTTTTGCAAAACAAAAAAATATATTTCGAATTTCATTTGCATGCATTGCTTAAAATATCTAACCATGTCGAACCCAATCATATGAGAAGAATTTCCGTACATAATCCTTCAGTGTAGAGCTGATGGTGACATTTTAAACAAATTAGCTATAAATTGTGTTTATCGGTTGACAATATGATATATGGCACACACAAATAAAGATATACCATTATTAGTCAG
>OZ024740.1:179561797-179661797 GCA_964016885.1 Eledone cirrhosa
TTAAAGGTCGCCACAGACACATGGTTTTGTCCGATGGGAGGTAAACCCCGCTTAGGCGGTGTATTCTAATTTGAGATAAAGGGATGAATCCCCTTATTCAAACCGAATAAAGCACTCGACTAGAAGTTATCAAACAAACTTAAACAATTAATTAATCAATAGAATCATGTAATAAAATTAATCAGTTAATCGTTAATTCTAGGAGTAAATATAAATTTTAGTACAGCATAGACGAAGCTCTAGTATACGGCCAAGCTAACGTGTATGCTTATTCGGTTTGCAGCTTGCTCTACGGTTCTTATATATTTGATATATATTTATCCTTATTGAGCCCTCTTTGGATTTTAGTCTTCAAATTTATTATTATTACTATATATATATATATATATATATATATATATATATATATATATATATATATATATATATATATATATATATATATTATACACATACACACACACACACATATATATATATATATATATATATATTTCCTATATATAGGTTCTACCACGGGCCACAGAAAAGTTGGCGGGCCGCATATTTGAGCCCCCTGTTGGAGATAGATACGTAGATAGATAGATAGATAGATACATTTCTTTATTTACCATAAAGGCATAAAAAGAAGGGACAAATACAAAGGGGGAGTTTACATATAATCGAGTAAAAAGGGTGTAACGTGAAAATAATCGAAAATAACCTCAAAAGGGAGGGGACGTGATGGGGGTTGCACACACCCCCGAAAAAGTGTGCAATCCTTTGCCCGGGGAGCACATGGAGAAGGTGTTCCCCTCTCCTTTACTTCTTTACCTACAGGATGGTATACAGAGAAGGCCCATTTACACGAGCCATTCTCGCCACTATCACCCACCTTTCATAAAACTGCCTGTGGCCAAGCACCTCTCTCTCCATTCTTATCCTTCTTCCGAAGTGATATCGGAAGAAGTAGACCAGACTATGGCCAGAGAGGAAGTTGCCTGACCTCAGACCTTTCAATCGTGTCCACCAAACAACCTCTTTCAACATGGCTATTACGCACAGAAAAACCGCCTTTGCTTCCTTTGTGAAGAGGGGAGGCGGTTTGATTGTCATCACGGACTCGGCGGTCAATTTAACCGGCGCCACCCGCGACAGCAGTTGTTCGGCGTAGCCCCACAGATCAGCCACGCCCGGACATTGCACCAATGCGTGCGCTACGGTTTCTTCGTGACGCACGCATCTAGGGCAAATCTTTTTTGAGGGATCCCTGCCCGGGCGCCCGTGTCTGTAGAGCCTCTCTCGAACGGGTAGAGCCCCCCGGTAGCACTGCCAGGCCAGTGACTTCTGGAAGTTGTCCATTGGTCCTGGGCCGAAAGTCCTACCGAACAGGCTGGCCAGTTCGTCTTCTTCCATGTCCAGCGACTCTCCAAGGGTGTCATCGCCCCTGCTAGCCACCAGCCCTCTATAGAATGATGAGGTGGATTCTCCACCGATGGCCCGGCCCGCTTGCCAGAGAGCCCTGAGCGCCTGAGCACACTCAGTGTGCCAGTCTCCCAGTTTTCCGGATCTTTGCTTGACCCAGGACTGTAGCTCGGTGAGTGAGACGAGTCTCGGAAAGGCTCGTTTCACGAACGGAGCCCACACCGGTTGACCAGTGAGGAATACCTGTAGGTGCCGTAGCCTTAATGCGTGCCTACGCATCATCAACCACGGCATCCCCAGCCCTCCTTTCGAAGGTTGTTGGCAGCAGATGGATCTTCTCACCATAGGAGGACGCTTCTTCCAAAGAAATTGGAAGAGCATGCGTTCCATGGTGGTGAGTGTTTCCTTAGGGCAAGGCACGACAGTCAGGCGGTAGTAAGTGACGGACGCTATGTAAATGTTCGCCACCTCCGCCCGGCCTTTTAGGGACAGCTTACACTTGGCCCATTTCTGGGTTAGTGCAAACACCTTGTTCGTAACCTCGTTCCAGTTCTTTTCCACCTGGAGGTCCGGTCCAAACCAGACCCCAAGCAACTTTACCGGGCCCTCCGTCCAGTGTCCGACGACACCGTCAGGAGGCATCGGTTTGCCTCTCCACGTTCCGAGTTGCAGCCCGATGGATTTTTCCCGGTTCAGTTTCGCTCCTGACAACCTTTCGTACTCCTCCAGTAAGGTACCGATCGCCTCGATCTCCGAGTCGGTTGATACCATTACTGTTACGTCATCGGCGTAGGCCGACACCGCTTTGCTCAATCCTGGTTCCAGGGGGGATACCCTGCAACAACTCCAACTTCCTCAGTAAAGGCTCGAGAGTCAATACGTACAGAAGGGAGGAGAGATGGCACCCCTGTCGAATGGATCGTGTGATTTCGAACGGCTTCGAAAGGTAGCCGTTCACCTTGATCCTAGAACAGATGTGGTTGCTATGTAGGGCAGTGTTCCAGCCTCTGAAAACAGGACCGAACCCAGCCGCCGCTAGCACCGCATCCAGGTAACCATGGTCGACCCTATCGAAGGCCTTAGACTGATCCAAGTTGATCAGGGCCCCACCGAAGCCGGGTTTGTTGCCAACCCTCTCTATGATGTATCGCATGAGGTGGAGGTTATCGTGAATGGACCTGGATGGGATAGCACATGTCTGCGCATCTCCCACCAGGCCACCCACGACAAGCGCCAACCTCTTTGCTAACACCTTGGCCAAAATCTTTAACTCTGTGTTTAGCAGGGTTATGGGCCGAAAATTATTTATACTATCCCCCTTGTTCTCGTCCTTCCTCACCAGCGTGACTACGCCCTTGGCTACAGAACAAGGAATTCTCCCGTTCTGCTGCCAATTGCAGTAGACCGCTTCGAGGAGTTCGGAGAAGAAGACCGGCATTGCTAAATAAAGTTCGTAAGGTATACCATCGAGACCTGGAGATTTGCGTCTGCTGCATTGGCTCAGCGCATCTCCGATCTCGTCAGCCGAGATTGGTCCCTCGCAGGACTCTGCCTCTTTGTTCGAGAGACGCGGCAGGCCGTCGAGGTATGGACCGAAATCCACGCCCCGGCCCGGACCCTCGCCTCCCCCGAACAATCGGGCAAAGTGCTTTTGAAAGGCCTCGCACATCTGCTTAGGCTCCCGGATCACTCGTCCATCTTCGTCTTGCAACGACCGGATGGTGGATCGATTTCCACTTTTAGCTTCTGTCACGCGGGCCCATCCAACGGCTTTGGCCCCCTCATTACCTAGAGCACGTATTTTACTTCGAATGACGCAGCCTTCATGCTTTGCATCGAAAAACTGGTTCAAGGCCGTCCTCGATGCCAGCACTCTGGCCACATCTTCGCTCTTGATTGCCTCTTCTAATTTACCTGTTAATTCTTTCTCGTTTCTATTCCTATTGGCAGCTAACATCTTGCTATAACTTATTGATTCTGTTCTAATCTCTCTTTTGAGAGATGCCCACCATCGGTTGTTGACGATTGCACCCGTCAACCTCTCCTTAACTAATCTGCTAATCCGGTTTCTGTAAGTCTCTTTTGCCGGTAAAGACAAATTAAGTTTCCAGTAACCGGGACCCTGTCTATGTGTTTTCTCGAGATTGACCACGCAGGTCACTAATTTGTGATCCGTGTAGCCAACCGTGCGCATTTCTGGACAGCTTAATATGTCCCTATCCTTACTTCTAACTAAGAATCTATCTAAGTACGATCTAGATTGACCACTGTGGTTTCTCCAAGTCCAGGTAGGCACAGTTGGAAAATCTAGTCGATATCTATCGACCAAGTTAAAACGGTCGAGTAACCCCTTGAGGCTGTTACACCCCCCTCTATTAGGACATGCTCCTGCATAGTCCCAACGTGCATCCAGGATGTCATTCCAATCCCCCGCTAGAAGCAGGGAACGCGACGTTCCCAGAAAAGTCTCCAAACGCTGGAAGAAGTCGGGCCGTTCAGCTCCGAAAGGGGAGTAGACGGCGACAAGTCTCAAGGCCGCACTTTCACTACTGCCAACGTCTAGCACCAACAAACGACCCTCCGGGTCCGAGTGCACAACCTGTACGGCAAGACCCAGGTGTTTTTGCAGCAGCACGACAACCCCACCCCCACCTCCTGGTTGACAGAGAGATGCATGCACCTCAAAGTCATCGAAGGTGGGGGCCAGCTGCCGCATGACGCTGATTCGAGTCTCACAGATAACCATTACATTTATACTACATGACCTGAGGTCATTTAGAAGCTTTGCTTGCTTCCAAGTTGAGCCCAGGCCACGTGCATTCAAACATCCTACTCTTAACACATCCATGTGGGCGGCAGAGCCAAAGGAGAGTGTAGAGACCTACCTTTCCGCTTCCCGGGGTTCGGGTTGCACGACTTCCATGGGGTCGGGGGTGTTTGGTGAAGGGGTGTCTTGTGGTGGTGTGGGGTCGTCAGTGTGTGGTGGGGTTGGGGTGTTTGGAGTTGTGTTGGGGAGGGGAAGGGGAGGAAGAAAGCTTTTTAGTAGGACGCGGTTTATGGGTTTGACAGAGGGTGGTCCTACGTCCTCCTTAAAATCCTTTTTTAGTTTTTGGTAGAGGTTCATTGGGATTTTTATTAGTTTTAAATGTGGGTGGTTTTCTGACGAAACAAAGTTTACACCTTCGGTTTGTACCGAAGGGTTATTGTATATGAGTTCATTTAATTTATTATTGTTTCTGTTGATGTAAGTGTAGTGTAATGTCTTTTTTTCCGATGGTGTGAGTGTTTCGAAGAGGGGAGGGGCAGGTTTGGTTTTGTTTGTTGCTGGAGGGGTGTTTTCTGTTTTGTTAGATTGTGTTGCGATTTGGGTGGGGGTTGTTTGTCCTTGTGTGTTTTGCACATGTTTTCTTTTTTTCCTTTTAATCTGTCTGAAGGACTCCGTTTCTTCCTCCGAATTCGTTGGGTTATCTTCAGTGTTGGAGGGAAGAGGTATGTTTGCTGGTAATGTTTCCGTGTTGGTTTTCTTTGTGGGGGAGATGGATGTCACTATGTTAGACTGTGTTGTGTGTTGTGTCTGCGGTGGTTGTGTTGTTTTATTGAGTGAGAGGTTGGGTGGGCCTGTATTTTGTTTTGGGGTAATGTGTTGTGACTGTTTGTGTTGTGGTGGTGTTGTGGTGTTACTGTGGGACGGGTTGGGTGGGACTGAGTTTTGTTGTTTGTTTATCTGTTGTGGTGGTGGTGGTGGAGCTGGTGTTGGTAGCAGGGTTTTCTTTTTGTTGAGTTGGGGACAAGCGGCCTTCAGGTGCCCTCTGCCTGCACAGATATGGCAGGACGGCCTTCTCCCCTCCACGCTAATGTTTATATACCCGTGGTCCTCTAATAGGATTCTGTCGGGTATTTGGGCGATGCGTTCAGGCTTCATTTGTACTACCAGCTCTATACCTGTTCCACTGAACGCATTGCCTGTGGTTTTCCCAATGGAAATCACGTTGTCATTCACTGGATCGATGAAGCCAGCTATGAGCCAGCAGTAGTCCACATCTGGCATCATTGCATCCAACCATATGCGTTGAGTTTTTTTTCCCATATAAGATGGATAAAAGGTGAAATTTTTCGAACGAATCGGTGACAAAGCACATTTTTTTGCCGCCGATTCGTTCTTCATGATAATTGCTAGGCTTCCATACAGTCTGTCTTTTCTTATGAAAGTTGTTTCATTCAGTACTTCTGTGAGTACTGTTTTGATATCTGCTTGAGAAGGCTGTTCAGGTTTTTTTGTACTGTTGTTGATGGTCCGAAACTTGACCGTTC
Source organism: Eledone cirrhosa (assembly GCA_964016885.1). Classification (NCBI taxonomy): domain Eukaryota; kingdom Metazoa; phylum Mollusca; class Cephalopoda; order Octopoda; family Eledonidae; genus Eledone; species Eledone cirrhosa. The sequence goes on from OZ024740.1 coordinate 179,567,513, forward strand.
GGCTTTCAATGTCTTTCGTGAATTCTTGAGGCATTTTTACCAATAAAATACCATTCTCACCTTCACTTATGTATTGTTTTGCGTCCGTGATCCTTCGTACCACATCTGAAATGTTTTCCGCTATATAAGTCAAAGATTTCTTTGTTTTCTGTGCAAATGAAATCTTGTCGTCTGCTTTGTTTTCTGATATGATGTTATTTTCAACTGTTATTTTTTTGTTTGTTGTGTCTTTGTTTGTGTTATTAGTATTGTCATGCAATTTTTCAAATTTTTTTTTTTCGTTGTTGGAATCCAAGTCCAGATTTATGTTTTCGTCATTTAATTTTTTCTCCGCAGATTCGTCCGTTTTTATTTTCATTTTTCCTTCCTTCTCTATGACGTTAGTTGGGAAGGAAGGGAGGACTAAAGCGTGCGAGCTTACAACTCTTACCGCTGTCCCCCCACCACTATTTTCGTTCGCTGCGTTTAACATTTCTGTTAGACGATTGAAATTTTTTACACAAAATTTTTTTAAAACAGGTTTTTCACTTCTAGGAGGGGTAAAGATGAGCTGACCCACCGCCTGACAGTTCAGACGGAGGGTCAAGCTACACAATTGTATCAAAATTAAGTTTGAACTCACAAAATTTCCTCAATAAATTTGAACAAAACTTCTGTGCGAAGTGAATGACATCCACACTGTAGAACAGACGACAGCTAGATTGATAGATAGATAGATAGATAGATAGATAGATAGATAGACGTGTAGCAAACACACACATACACATTTCTTACTCTCTCTATCCATCCCTTTTCCCTCGTCATTTATTTATATATATATATATATATATATATATATATATATATATATATATATATATATATATATATAAATGGAAAAGAATGAAATGAAGTTTCATATCTCACTCTTAGTACGGCTGATACTTAAATGTAAGTATGTATACGTACATACACATATGTGTACACACGTAAAGTAGTATGTATATATGTACATACATGCACACATATATATATGTACGTATGGGTTTACGAACATTTATTATAATCTTCGGTTTTTTGTAAACAAACAGCCCGAATTAAGATGTAAAATGTTCGGTAACTATCGTCGCCCTTTTGTTCAAAACTGACAAAGGAACGATGAACTAATTTCAAGCTTATTAGCTATCGTCAGCATCGTATACCTTCCTGTCAGATGATTGAACGTTTGAAATTATATACTTTCCTTATGCATATTAACGGCTGAGCAGCCTAATTTGCATATCGAGTGAGTTAGTCGGCCGGGCTTACCGAAATCGATAAATGGAAAAGAATAAAATGAAATTTCAATTGTCACTCTTAGTACGGCTGATACTTAAATGTAAGTATGTATATGTACGTACATACATATATGTATACAGATGTACAGTAGTATATATATATATATATATATATATATATATATACATACATGCACACACATATATATATATATATGTACGTATGGGTTTACCGAACATTTATTATAATGTTCGGTTTGTTTTTAAACAAACAGCCCGAATTAAGCCGTACAGTGTTCATCAACCATCGTCGTCCTTTTGTTCAACACGGCTTAATTCGGGCTGTTTCTTTACAAACAAATCGAAAATTATAATAAATGTTCGGTAAACGTACATATATGTATGTGTGCATGTATGTATATATAAACATACCACTGTACGTCTGTATACATATAGGTATGTACGTATACATACTTACATTTAAGTATCAGCCGTACTAAGAGTGAGAAATGAAATTTCATTTCATTCTTTTCCATTTATCGTTTTCGGTACGCGCGGCCGATTAGCTCACTAGATATGAAAATTAGGCTGCTCAGCCGTTAATATACATAGGGAAAGTATATACTTTCAAACGTTCAATCACATGACAGGAAGGTATACGATGCTGACGATAGCTAATAAGCTTGAAACTAGTTCATCGTTCCTTTGTCAGTGTTGAACAAAAGGGCGACTATGGTTGCCGAACACTGTACGGCTTAATGTGAGATTCCTTGCTGATGCGCTGGGTGTGGGTGGCATTATCTTTAAATTTGTAGAGGGGAAAGATTCTAAAGTTGGGATGATTTTGGGCGGCACAATCATCAATGTGTTCACTCACTGGTATTTTCCTGTATTCCCGTATTTTAATTTGGGATCTATGGACAGTCATGTGTTGGCGGAGACTGTCTTTGGTCTGGCCTATGTATTGTTCTCGACAACCTGAGCAAGTTAATACATATATTAGGTTTTTCTGATGCGTATGTGAAATTGTGTTTTACTATAAAACGTTGTCCTTCTTTGAAATAGAATTCCGAACCGTCTATTAGGTTGATGCATATGCCACAGTTGGGTCTATCGCATTTTTTTACCGTGGGTTTCGTTGTTGTGGTTGGCAGTACTTTGGCATGTGTTAGGATGTTTTTCATTGACTTAGATTGTCTTTTGCACTCTATGATATCGTGTGTTCGAAGGATTTGGTTCATTCTATGGTCCTTTTTTAACACAGGGATGTTCTGGAGGACGGTGTCAAAGGCCTCATTGTTGAGGGGTTGTGTGTGGAGATGTATGGAAGAGCTTTTAGTTTCGCTTGATTTACATGAGGGTGTCTAAGGTCCTGGGTACTGAGTTTTAGGGCACGTTGGATTCCATTGTCAATTAGTGATGCAGGGTAGTCCCTGCCTATGTGTATGTCCTTTAGTTCTTGTAGCCGTAAGTAACAGGTGTTTTTATTGGAGACTATAGTACAGTTTCTCTTGGCTAAGTTGTAGGGAATATTAATTTTAACGTGTCTAGGGTGGCAAGAATTGAAAGGAACATATTGCTTGCAGTCTGTGGGCTTGTAGTATATGTCTGTTTCTATTTTTTTGTTATGAATCTTAATGAGGATGTCGAGGAAGGGGAGTTGTTGATGGATGTATTCCATCGTAAAGTTAATATTCGTGTTGAGCCCATTTATAAGGGTGTGAAATTCTTTAAGTTTCTCGATGTTTTCGTGCCAAAGGATGAAGCAGTCATCTAGATATGGCTTCCAGTTCTTTTCTGTGTGTAAGTGGAGAGTGTTTCCGAATTTGTTTAGGACTTTAGTTTAAAGGTTGATTTCCAGGTATCTCATGACTAGGTTGGCATAAGTGGGGGCTGTTTTCGTTCCCATAGCGGTCCCAGATTTCTGCCTGTAGGGTTTGTTATTGAAAACGAAGTAATTGTTCTCCAAGATAAATTTGAGTCCCTCTATCACGAATTCGTTTTTGATGCGTTGTGGGAGTTCATTGTGGTAATTATCCAGCCAGAATTGGATAGCTTCTATTCCTAGGTTGTGGGGGATGTTGGAGTATAGGTTGACTACATCGAACGTCACTAGTAGCGTTTGTTCAAAAAGGGGCATATTGGGGAGGTGATTGAGCATATCTAGGTCGTCCCTTATATAGATTTTGATGTGTTTGAGAAAATGCTAGAGAAGGGTATCAATGAAGTTGCTAAGGCGATGGGTTTCGCAAGCGGGTCTGCTATTATAGGTCTTAATTTGAGATCATTGGGTGAGGGGACATTGATGACTATGTCTGTGGCTTCCTTGCATGCCTTACTTATTAATTCGCTTTTATGTACTTTAGGGATACCGTAGAAAAGTATGGATTTACTTGTGAAGTCTGTGATGAAGCTGAATTCCTTGTTAGTGTGTCCTTCTTTCTATTGGTTGATCAGAGTTTTTAGGTTTCTCATAATTTTCTGTTGATTGTAGTGTTCAGCCTTTTCGTAGTATGTTTCGTTTTCCAAAGTGGAGAGCGCTAAGTTGATACAGAATTATGTCTCCATTAGGACTACTGTACTCCCTTTATCAGCCTCTTTAATTGTAATGGTTCTGTCGGTTTTTAATCTATTTAATTCTTCCCATTCTTTCTTGTTGAGGTTTGGCTTGTGTTTTTGTCTGTGCAAGTGTTGGTGAGGGAAGTTTGTGATGTGTTCACAGAATTCGTCCAGGATTTTATTTCTATCTTTTGATGGGGTGTAGTTGCTTCTATTTCTGGCTAATGATTCATCCTCATTGTACTGGTCGAATAGTTCTTCACCGAGTCGTAACTTTCTACAGAAGTCTGTGATGTCTTCCTTCATTTCATAGTAGTTAGGACGTAGTGGGGTCGGTGTGAATTTAAGACCTTTGGAGAGTAAGTTGATAAGGTCGGGTGTTGGATCTGCACTAGTTAGATTGATATTTTTTATTACTCTCGGTTTCTCCTCCCTGTCTTGTGTTATTTTGTTTGCCTGTATCTGTGTGCTGTGTCTAAAAAATGGTTGGGGTAGAGGGGTTGTCTGCTGATGTTAAGTGGTCTCCTGTGTTTGTTATATTCCTTGTTGTTGTAAAATGTGGTTCGGGTTCGTGGTTGTAGATTGAATGGGGTGTTCCTGTATTGCGAGTATGGATGTGTGTTTCTATGTGCCATGTTGGATGAGGTGTTATAGGTGGCTTACGTTGTTGGTTGTATCGTGTGTTGTGGGTTTGTTTTGTATTGTGGAAGTGAGAGTTGAGAAAATGGAAATTACCTTGCTGTCCCTTTGAAGCGGGGAAGTTGTTACATCTATCATGGTGGTGGTATCTTTTCCCTATGTTTGACGATGAGGCATCCGTGTAGTAGTTGAGTGATTTGGTATGGTGTCTCCTTGAAGGCGGAAAGTTGTAAATGTCATTCTGGTGGTGATGATTTCTAGGGTTTTTGTTCCTTCTTATGGAAGCGTGGTTGGGAAGTTCATCTTCGGTGTGGTGCTTCCTTCTTCTTTTGTTAGTGGCTGGGGGGTTTGCGAAGTTGTTGTGTGGTTCGGTTATGGGTTTTCCTATTTTTATGAACGGGTTATTGGAGGTGTAATCCGTTTGAAAAGTCGATTCATAGTTTAGGAACCAAGCGGCACTTTTTTTCCAGCGTTGAAGGGATTTCAGTTCTTCTCTGTTGCAGTCACCTTTCCATAATTTAGAGATCTTCTCTATAATAGGTCCTTCAGTCTTATTGTTGATACCCAGGAGGATCTCTTCATCGATGGTTTTGATTTTTTCCTCATTTGTCTGGGCCCTCAATTTAAGAAGTTCTATTTCTGTCTTCATTTTTTCCAATGCCCATTCTTTTCCTAAGGTGTCTTTGAGGTTCGGGTTCATTTGTAATGGACTTTATTTGTATTTTACGGGGGAGAGTTAGAGGGGTTGAGTTGAGCCATTTTTCATATATCTCCGCTTTGTTGGGATTTTGTATCATCTTCCAGAATGAGGACTTTCTGTCTCTGAGGGATTTGGTCCATTTTGGAATTGTTCGAATTTTCATTTTGTATGAATCAATCTCACATGGTTCTTCGTTTGTTTTTTCCTGGGTTGGTAGTAGTGAACATAGTTTGGATAGTATCGCAAAGGTTTTGAAGTTTATCGCCGATTTCGGAGGGTTTGTATCCGGTGACGGTTTCCTCATTTGTGGAGTCAAGTATGTCGACCAGCACAGATAGGTTGATGTTAATTTTCGTGAGTTCCAGTAGAATCTCTTCATTTGTGTTGATAAAAGTTGTATCTGTTTTTGTTGGCCATTCCTGTATCTCGTGTGAGGATATGATATTTACAAGAATAGAGGTGTAACACAGGAGTTGTGATATATTGCTAAAAAGAAAAGAAAATGCTGACAAACTGTTCCCAGTGAAAAATAGTATAATTAGGAATAAGTAAACATTAATAATAAGTATTGGTTAGTATTCAGTTTTAGTTTTAAGCTTTTACCGGTTGCACATTTCTAATGCTTTTCAAAAATAATTTTGAGATAGAGCGCCCGTGATGTTTGTTCTAATCTGATTAGTTTTGGAAATTCTACCTGTTTTATGTGAAAAGAGTGGCTCCAGAGGTATTAAAATAAGTTTCGCGCCAATTCGTGTTGCAAAAATTCTTGTGGTCAAAACAATTTTGATTGGTAGAGGTCACGTGAATGTTAAAAATTGATTTTGCGCCAAAGGTAGGTTTGTCGAAGAGCGTCCTTTTTCACCTGATTGAGAAGTCACTGAAAAATAAGTCTTTTAAGACAAATATGTGTGTGTGTGTGTGTGTGTGTGTGTGTGTAGTAAAGAGGTTCATTGCTGTGATAATGGTCAATAGGGATGTGTGTGTGAATTGCAGTCGTGTTGAAAGGTCAACAGTTCAGGTGCCTATTAAGACAAATATGTGTGTGTGTGTGTGTGTGTGTGTGTGTGTGTGTGTGTGGCAGAGTAATTCGTGGTAGAGGGATCGGTCAGTAGGAATGAGTCTGTACGTGTGTGGGGGATATTTTAACATATTGAAATATATATTTCATCTCTTGTCTTATACGGAGAAGTGTGTGTGTATATGTCTCTTTGTATGTTAGTGTACGTGTGTGTATGTGTGTATATGTGTGTGTGTGTGTGTGTGTATATGTGTGTATGTGTGTGTGGGGGGGGGGCAGTATTTTGGTGATACTGGTAAAAATGGTGTACATTATTCGATATTTTCAGCAAAAACTATTCTCTCAAGAGAACATCAAACACATTAATAATAAAAGGTGTGAAATGATATATAGCATTGTCATAACACCAAGGTGTGTGTGAGTGTCCAGATTGTACGTACTGCAAGGGGAATCAATTAGGCCCTGCCGTATTGGAATACTTGTGTACAAATATGTATGTGCCCATCAGTGTGCAATGCATGCGTGCGTATATGTATGTGTGTGTGTCGGCACGTTTATATCTATAGACATCAAAATGTATGCAAATTTGTGTATATTTGTGTTGCACCATAGAACATGTGTGTTTACGTATGTCATTGTGTTTATATGTGGATAGAGATGTATGTAGGATCTATGCTGATGTAGGTATGTACGTTGACGTGTGTATGTTGTGGGTTCGTCTTAGGGAGAAGTGTTTAGACGGGGTTCGTATTTGTTAATAAAATGAGATTCCTTGCTGATGCGCTGAGTGTGGGGGCATTATCTTTAAATTTGTAGAGGGGAAAGATTCTAAAGTTGAGATGATTTTGGGCAGCACAGGTATCAATGTGTTCACTCAGTGGTATATATATATAAATGAAAAATGGCGAGCTCTGTTGCTGTGAAGAATTAGAAATATAAGTTAGGAATATCCGTCATCAGTTTTCTACTAGCCATCATAGGTATTTCTTCGCATTACATGTATTGCGAAGAAATACCTATGATGGCTAGTAGAGAACTGATGACGGATATTCCTAACTTCTATTTCTAATTCTTCATTTATTATATATATATATATATATATATATATATATATATATATATATATATATATATATATATATATATATACATATATATATATATATATATATATATATATATATATATATATATGTTAAATATATATATGGCGTTGTTATTTGGCGTTGTTGAAAAGAGCAGTGACCTTTGACCTGGCAATAAAACCTGGAGACAACATTTTTTCTGTACCGAATCCAAGGCACACTCACATAAGTTTGTGTCCGTGTGTATGTGTGTGTGTGTGTGTGTGTGTGTGTGTGTGTTTGTGTATGTGCGCGCATATGTGTGTGTGTGTGCGTGCGTGCGTGGTTATGTGTGTATGTGTGTATCTATTTATGTATATAAGGGATACAGATATTGCTTTCCCACTGTTACCAAGCTTCTCAATTCATTCGTTGCTACTAAGTATTTTATTTTTCTACGAGTTATTTTATTTTGCAAGGTACTATTTTCCCCCTGAGTTTGTGATGTCAGAGAAAGGTAAGAAATTCTTCATATTTTGCATCTTTTGTATTTTGACTTTACAGTTTGAATTGTAGAATTGTCTATCCACTCAAACAGCTAACAGTGAAATATAGAATTTAAAAAAAAAATTTTTTTCGACTGAGATCGAATATTTGAGAACATTCACGTCTATTTCTCAAAAATATATAATTTGAAATAGCTTGCTTTTTTTTTGGACTGAAAATTTTTTGTATTTAATTCGTACGTGTATTTTTTAAAGATTCTAACATAACTTTATTTGGCCCAGCAATCTACTGATATCAAAATCAGTAGTATATTGAAAAATGGAAAAATAGGGTAGGGGTGCGTTTCGTGATTTCGAGGGGCAGAAGGGCTGAAATGGGTTGAGAACCGTTGATCTAGAGTACGTTAAGTTCGCAGATATTTTGGAAAGAACAAATTACACGCGTGACTGTTTTCGTTTTAGTTTTTACAATTTCAATGTGGATTATCCAATAATTATCGTGACATTTCAGTCCAGTTGTGTCGAGGAAATTAGCTCCACTAGCGTTAATTCAATTCACTAAATCTCATCATTTAAAAACGTGTCTAGATCAGCAGAAATCAGCGACGTATAAATGTATAGGTTAACAATGTGTTATTTTCAGTGTTTGCTATGCTTTATTTGCAACCAAGAAATCAGTTCCCTGGTATTTTCTTCTGGAAGAAAATTATATCGTGAACTTCATCGACATTGTTATATATATAATTATATGTCATTGACTGCTAAAGGAGCAGGAATTTAAATATACAAAAAAAACAAAAACATTAATACACTGATCATGGTGTAAAACAGTCGGACTCCTATGTCCTCACCGGATATACGATATTTGAAATTTCCTAGTAAGTTATATATTGTCTACAAGAGATTTACATTATCACTCCTGCTACAGAAATTCGCGCATATAAGTGGTTTCAAAAATAGATTAATATAGGTCCCCTTGATCTTCTTTCTGAATTGAATACATTTATCGTCACAGAACATCATTCATAATTTCCTACTTATTCGGATGCTGTTAAACGACATCATAACAAGTGGTGTGTTAACTATTAAAAAAACAGTAAACGTAATAGATATTGTTTTCCATCTTCAGTAGTTAATCTAATATAAACTTTTAACAATCCTTCCATTGTGGGCAACACAATACTTGCAGCATATTTGAATCAATATCAATTTTATGAAATAGAAGTAACACAGCTACCTTGGGGAATTATTCTACCTGTTGAGTAGCTTTAAAATACTGATATGCAGTGAATGCGCTACAAATAAATACATGTAGAGGAGAAAATATTCTCACAGGTAAGATCGCCAGGCAATGTAATATGCAACAAGTAATAGTCTTGTACCTATACACACTTAAATAGCATAGACTATACTTGCCAAATATTTGAACGCAATATCCATTCTCTGGAAATCTAATAACTTAGACGTTTCTTCATATTATTTCCGTAAAAGCTGAGATGATTCTCATACAATCGTGCTCTATGATAAAGGTATTTGTAAAATCATCAGTAGCCGAGTTCATAAAGTGATGAAAATGAAGATTCAGATATTCAATTCTACCTTAAAATACATTTTTAAACGAATTTCAATAAAAAGTGAAAAGAATATTGAATTATGAAATGAAATAAAACTAAATTTAACATTTTGAGAATTACCAGGTGACTAACTTTTCAATAATTTCAAAATGTACACGCAACCGCATACCTACAAAACGAATATATACAAATTCACACAGGGGTATTTATATGTATATATATATATATATATATATATATGTGTGTGTGTATATATCTACATGCATTCATATGTGTATACACACAAACTTAAACACGCACATACACTCACCATATATATATATATAGATATATTCAGATTTTGAGATCATGTTTTACATCACAGTAGAAAAATAAAAACGTTTTACACAAAATATATTTGAAATTTAAAACGTGCTTATGAACGCATTTAACTTTTTGAAGAAGCCTGATATTTCTGCAGTATTGACAATTGTACAATATACAACTGTTTCCATTCCCATCATTTTTTCCGTATCTTCATAAAGTTCGTTTTCTTAGGAATGGATTTCTAACTTGTGTTTATATTTTAAATTGTGATAGGTAAACACTTATTTGATAGGTGAATTAAATACAAGTAGGATTCATGAGTAGTATTATTTAGTTAGCTATATTGTTTAAACTAAAGAACCTCATGAAATGATAGGCCATGTATTTCCATCAGTAGCTGTTACTTATTGGATATAATATAGAATTCGCAATTGTAATCTTTCGGTCCTTACACAAAATTGATGATCTGACCAGAGGTAAGAGTCTAAACGAATACTGAATTGAAGATATTGAACGTGGCTTTTACACACACACGCGCACACACGGACACACACATGTACACCCACACACACACACACACACACATAGGCACACACACATGCACACACACGCACACACACACACATACACACACACCCACACACACAGACACACCCACCCACACACACACACACATATATATATATACTTGTAAGTGTGTGTGCGCGCGTGTGTGTATAACATATATTAAACTTAAGTCAAAATCACATTTTGCGGTGATATAAGTTAGATTGGTTAAAATAATTCGGTTTTTATTTCTATAATTCCCCGACCATGGTTTCTGGAACTCAAGAAACAACATCGGTAATCCCAAGACATTACAATAACCAATGTTTGAAGAATTTCAGTTCCTTCTTCGGGAGGAGATGGTTTCTTAGGAATAAGGGAAGAATTTGAATGTATATCATACATACCATGTTGTAGCTAGACCGTATGGTGAACAATGTTTTGCATCACTGAATTACTGTATGAATATATCCCACTTAATGTAATAGTACAATACGACGGGCTTATATTGACGCTGGAAATAGCAGTAAAAAACCGTCCAAATCATCTTAACAATGACGGAAAGTCAATATTGATTTTATTACTTATTTGAGTAGATGCGGGCGGTGGGTTGGCAGAATCAGCAGAGTGGCAGACAATATGCTTTTCAGCATAGAGTTCCGGCTCTTTACAGTCTGAGTTCAAATCCCGCCATTCATCCTTACAGGGTCGATAAAATAAAGTACCAGTAATGCACTGGAGTCGATTTAACCGACTTTCCCCTCCCTCAAAATTGCTGACATTGTGCCAATATAAGAAATCATTACTTATCTGAGTAGATAATTTGTTAATGTATGTTAACCATTCATTGAGGTGTTTATGTAGGTAACCTTACATATTATTCGATATACAAACCTATCATGAATGTAGGTATAAATTTTAAAAATAGTGTAAAAATAGTAAAAATAATAATAAATCCATTAACAAAATTAAATAAAATAGATAATTAAATAAAATAAATAATAACAAGAATAGAAGTTATAAATAGATATAAAAATATATGAAATTATTAAGGTTTTTTAGGTTGTAAGAATGAAAAATATAATTATGAGATTATAAACTTATCAAAAACTGTATATTTTACCAGAATTTATACACATTATGTGATAAATTTATATATAAAAAATTATATTGTTTCATTGTATCTTCATTCTGTTATCCTGTGTTTGGTTACAACGTAATCTTCTTACATAATTCTGCAAATAACTGTTTCTACTTTAGGCACAAGGCCAGCAATTACCCAGTGCATTATTGGTACTTTATGTTATCGACCCTGTAAGGATGAAAGGCAAAGTCAACCTTGGCGGGATTTGAACTCAAATCGTAAAGGGAAGTAACTATGCTGGAAAGCATGGCGTCCGACCCTCTACCAATCTGCCAATCCATCGCCCTGGTGAAATCGGATGATAGGGTTCGGCCATCTAAATATGTATATTGCTTTCGAGGAAATAAAATTCTTTCGTAAATTGTTCAGTCCGCCTTCTGTTGTTGTCTCTCTTTATATATATAATTCTACTTTTGGCACAAGTCGAGCAATTATCCCAACGTATTACTGGCACTTTATTTTATCGATCCGTAAGGATGAATGGCAAAGTAAATAAATATATATATCAACTAGAAATATGTTGACATATATATATATCTAAAATAAACACATGAAACAATCACAGGAAATAATGTGTAAAGTGTGTAAGCACACACAGCTAGGTAGGTAACCAATTAAAGTCTAACTAGAACTTCAAATATAGATACGTTTTAAAATCATTAATCTTCCTTGTATATATTTCACGAAAGAAATATATTTCACCATCAATCGGTAAATCACAGTAGTCAATTCTGTATTTACACAGCAAATGCAAATAACCCTGCGAATAACCCGTAGCACGTATTGCATTAACAAAAATGCACACATCGTACCAGCGTCATCCCAGTGGCGTGAATAAGATTATAGATAGCTAGAAATAGCAGCCGAGTCCTTTCAATTGAGTTTGCTCTACAATTAAAGGGCCGTATATATATCCAAAATTAAATTAAGGGTGTCATGTCCGAGAGACATGCACCATATCCACTCAAAGATTCCAATGAATAGATCCGACCATTTTATATCCACTAGAAATTGATTGACGTATATATATATATATATATATATATATATATATATATATATATATATATATATATATATATATATATATATATATATATAAAATAAACATATGAAACAATCACAGGGAATAATATTTAAAGTGTGTAAGTAGACACAGCTAGGTAGGTAACCATTTAAAGGTTAACTAGAACTTCAAATATAGATACCTTTTAAAATGATTACATTTCCTAATATATATTTCATCAAATTAATATATTTCACTATCAATCACATTAGTCAAATTCCGGATTTTCAACAAGAGAGAAGATCTAATTATCTGTGTTTACACAGCAAATGCAAATCCGCGAAAGACGTGTTGAATTTTTCTTAAATACACACATCGTACCAGCGTCATCACTGTGGCGTGAATAGGATTATCGACAGCTAGAAATAGCAGCCGAGTCCTTTCAACTGAGTTAGCTCTACAATTATATTTATATATATATATATATATATATATATATATATATATATATATATACATATATATATATATATATATATACTCGTATATATATATATAAATTGATCATTCTTTTGTATCTTGCTAGATAGAAAAGAATCATCAATACTCCACCAACATGCTAAAATAGAACATAATGGAAAATTAGAGAACATAGAAATAAAAATAAAATCTACACACTGAAAAGACGCAATGTTTAGACAAATCATAGAGGCAATAAACATAAATGAACTCCAACCAAAATTCAATAGAAAACATAAATAGAATTACAACATCACAACTTACAATTAAGGACAAAATGAAAACACACACAGACATAGAACAAACAAACAACCAATAACATGTAAATAAACAAATAAATAAACAAATAAAAAGACACACAGACACCCGGATGTAACACATGCGCAAACTAAGCACACAACACACACACAAACAAGATGGCGTAGGACAGAACACAGGAGCGGCACAAAACAAAGAAAAGAATCCCCAGTCACTGAAGAGGTCACATAATATGTGACGAAAGAACTTTGACAATATATGAACAACCGTCCGGTTGTGGAACCAACCAACCAACCGGAAATTTATAAAAAAAATTTTATTTTTTTTATTTTTTTATTTATAATATATTGGAGTGAAAGCAACTGGGGCGTGTGTTTCTTATTGGCAACATGACCGTTTCAAAGTATAACAATATCGGTTTCAACACACGTTTTCAGATAAAGAATCTTGCTAAACAAATTCAGAAGCGAAATATATATATATATATATATATATATATATATATATATATATATTGGTAACCGACAAATATTGGTAACCGACAAATATTGGTAACCTGACAAATTGTTCACAGTGAAAAATAGTTTAATTAGGAATAAGTGAGAATTAGTAATAGTATTGGTTAGTATTCAGTTTTTGGTTTTAAGTTTTACCGGTTGCGCATTTCTAAAGCTTTTCAAAAATAATTTTCAGATAGAGCGTCTGTGATGTTTGCTCTAATCTGATTAGTTTTGGAAATTCTACCTGTTTTTATGTTAAAAAAGTGGCTCCAGCGGTATTAAAATAAGTTTTGCGCCAATTCGTATTGCAAAAATTCTTGTGGTCAAAACAATTTTGATTGGTCGGTAGAGGTCATGTGAATGTTAAAAATTGATTTTGCGCCAAATGTAGGTTTGTGTCGGCTGATTGAGAAGTCACTGAAAAATAAGTCTTTCAAAACAAATATGTGTGTGTGGGTGTAGTAGTAGTAAAGGGGTTCGTTGTTGTGATAATGGTCAGCAGGGATGTGTGTGCGAACCGCAGTCTGTTGACAGTTCAAATGCCTATTAAGGCAAGTGTGTGTGTGTGTGTGTAGCAGAGTAATTCGTGGTAGGGGGATAGTCAGTAGGAATGTGTCTGTAACTGTGTGGGGGATATATTAACATGTTAAAATATATTTTTCAGCTCTTGTCTTATACGGAGAAGTATGTGTGTGTGTGTGTGTGTGTGTGTGTGTGTGTGTGTGTGTGTGTGTGTGTGTATATATATATGTCTCTTTGTATGTTAATGTACGTGTGTGTATGTGTGTGTGTATATATGTGCGTGTGTGCGCATACGCGTGTGTGTGTGTGTGTGTGTGTGTGTGGGTGGACCAGCAATTATTTTTGTGGTACTGGTGAAATGGTGTACATTATTCGATATTATCAGTAAAATCGATTCTCTCAATAGAACATCAAAAACCTTAATAATAAAAGGTATGAAATGATATATAGTATTGGCATAATACCAGGGTGTGTGTGAGTGTTTCCAGATTGTACGTACTGCAAGGGGAATCCATTAGGCCTTGCCGTATTGGAATACCTGTGTACAAATATGTATCTGGAGTGTGTCCTTAAAATTGTATACTTGTGTACAAATTGTATACTTGTGTACAAATTGTATACATGTATCTGGAGTGTGTCCAGAAATTGTATATTTGTGTACAAATATGTATCTGGAGTGTGTCCAGATTGTACGTACTGCAAGAGGAATCTATTAGGCCTTGCCGTATTGGAATACTTGTGTACAAATATGTATGTGTCCATCAGTGTGCAATGCATGTGTGCGTTTATGTATGTGTGTGTGTCGGCACGTTTATATCTAGAGACATCAAAAGGTATGCAAAGTTGTGTATATTTGTGTTGCACCATAGAACATGTGTGTTTACGTATGTCATTGTGTTTATATGTGGGTAGAGATGTATGCTGATGTAGGTATGTATGTTGACGTGTGTATGTTGTGGGTTCGTCTTAGGGAGAAGTGTTTAGACGGGGTCCGTATTTGTTAATAAAGTAAGATTCCTTGCTGATGCGCTGGGTGTGGGTGGCATTATCTTTAAATTTGTAGAGGGGAAATATTCTAAAGTTGGGATGATTTGGGGCGGCACAGGTATCAATGTGTTCAGTCAGTGGTATTTTCCTGTATTCCCGTATTTTAATTTGGGATCTATGGACAGTCATGCGTTGGTGGAGGCTGTCTTTGGTCTGGCCTATGTATTGTTCTCGACAGCCTGAGCAAGTTAATATATATATTAGATTTTCTGATGCGTATGTGAAATTGTGTTTTACTATAAAACGTTGTCCTTCTTTGAAATAGAATTCCGAACCCTCTATTAGGTTGATGCATATGCCACAGTTGGGTCTATCGCATTTTTTTTACCGTGGATTTCGTTGTTGTGGTTGGCAGTACTTTGGCATGTGTTAGGATGTTTTTCATTGACTTAGATTGTCTTTTGCACTCTATGATATCGTGTGTTCGAAGGATTTGGTTCATTCTATGGTCCTTTTTAAACACAGGGATGTTCTGGAGGATGGTGTCAAAGCCTCATTGTTGAGGGGGTTGTGTGTGGAGTTGTATGGAAGAGCTTTAAGTTTCGGTTGATTTACATGAGGGTGTCTAAGGTCCTGGGTACTGAGTTTTAGGGCACGTTGGATTCCATTGTCAATTTAAAGATAATGCCACCCACACCCAGCGCATCAGCAAGGAATCTTACTTTACTAACAAATACGAACCCCGTCTAAACACTTCTCACTAAGACGAACCCACAACATACACACGTTAACATACATACCTACATCAGCATATATTTCTACCCACATATAAACACAATGACATACGTAAACACACATGTTCTATGGTGCAACACAAATATACACAAATTTGCATACCTTTTGATGTCTCTAGATATAAACGTGCCGACACACACACATACATAAACGCACACATGCATTGCACACTGATGAGCACGTACATATTTGTACACAAGTATTCCAATACGGCAAGGCCTAATGGATTCCTCTTGCAGCACGTACAATCTGGACACACTCCAGATACATGTATACAATTTGTACACAAGTATACAATTTCTGGACACACTCCAGATACATATTTGTACACAGGTATTCCAATACGGCAAGGCCTAATGGATTCCCCTTGCAGTATGTACAATCTGGAAACACTCACACACACCTTGGTATTATGCCAATACTATATATCATTTCACACCTTTTATTATTAAGGTTTTTAATGTTCTATTGAGAGAATCGATTTTACTGAAAATATCGAATAATGTACACCATTTTAACCAGTACCACAAAAATAATTAATGGTCCACCCACACACACACACACACATTCTCACACACACACACACGCGCGTGTATACACACACACGCACATATATACACACACACATACACACGCGTACATTAACATACAAAGAGACATACACACACACACACACACGCACACACATTTCCGTATAAGACAAGAGCTGAAAAATATCTTTTAAGATTTTAAAATATCCCCCACACACTTACAGACACATTCCTACTGACCATCCCTCTACCACGAATTACTCTGCTACACACATACACACACACACGCGCACGCACACACACACACACACACACACACACACACACACACACACACACACACACACACACAGACACACACACACACACACTTGTCTTAATAGGCATTTGAACTGTCAACAGGCTGCGGTTCGCACACACATCCCTGCTGACCATTATCACAACAACGAACCTCTTTACTACTACTACACACACACACACACATATTTGTTTTGAAAGACTTATTTTTCAGTGACTTCTCAATCAGCCGACACAAACCTACATTTGGCGTAAAATCAATTTTTAACATTCACATGACCTCTACCGACCAATCAAAATTGTTTTGACCACAAGAATTTTTGCAATACGAATTGGCGCAAAACTTATTTTAATACCGCTGGAGCCACATTTTTAACATAAAAACAGGTAGAATTTCCAAAACTAATCAGATTAGAGCAAATATCACGGACGCTCTATCTCAAAATTATGTTTGAAAAGCATTAGAAATGCGCAACCGGTAAAACTTAAAACCAAAAACTGAATACTAACCAATACTATTACTAATTCTCACTTATTCCTAATTAAACTATTTTTCACTGTGAACAATCAGCATTTTCTTTTCCGTTTACCAATATATCATAACTTGTGTCTTACACTTCTATTCTTTTAAATATATATATATATATATATATATATACTTATACACACACACAGACACACACATATGTGTGTTCTTCTGTGTGCGCGCGTGTGTGTGTGTGTGTGTGTGTGTGTGTGTGTGTGTGTGTGTGTGTGTGTGTGTGTGTGTGTGTGTGTGTGTGTGTGTGTGTGTGTGTGTGTGTGTGTGTGCCTGTTAGTACGATCTGTGTGTCTATGTGTGAGTTACTGTTTCAATACTAAACAACATTATAGTTCAAAGAAGTATAGTGTCGTTAGCTGCAAAATGTTCTATTGTTTTCAACGTTAATACGTTCATACCTTCTTCAGTAACAGATTGAAACATCTTAAACCACTGAAGGAAATAAAGAAAAACGTATGTTTTAATACATTCAGTAGATATTATGTGAGCATTTGTGTGTGAGTATGTCTTCTTCTGTATGTATGTGTGAGTGTATGTTTCTGAACATTCAAACTAACTTCTATTGTACTGACGTAATATGTAACATTTCTGTTGACATATTAAAAATGATTAACCGTTGCATATATAAAATGCTTGCCACATCATCGAACGTATACAAATGGCAAATGCCTTGCCAGTTGTTTAATTTCGTTCAAGGAATGTCTAACATTATGCTGCTGTTAAAAAAGTATATACGTACATATTTCTTAAAATTTAATATTCGTCATTCTTTGACACGCTCCTGTGTGAGGTGTTTTAGTGACTTTCACCAAAAACTCTAAATGTATATAGATGAATAACATTTCTAAGTTTTACATAAAACTTAAATGCATGTTTCCGAATTCTATAAAATCATACAAAATTCATTACGCCTTATCCAAAAGATGTTAAAAGGAACGTAAAAACACTCTCTAATGTATAGATTAATAAGTTCCCGTAAATACTTCGCTTTATTTAATGAGCACGCGCACATCTCCATCATCGCTGGCATTGTTCAATTTTAAACACAATATATAGAATTAATATAAAACAAAGCACATGTAATAAAAAAAACGGCCACATATCAATGAGCAAAGCAAACAACTAATCTGGATGATATCAGTCGTGATCAATCCGGCGTGGGATGGGGTCAGTTAGGCTTGAATTTTCGTATGATACGCCGCAAATCAGGGCCCCATGACCTTGGAAAGTTAAAGACAATTTAAAGTGAATTATAATCCGCTAAACGCACCAACGCTGTTTGGTGACGTTGCTAATTTATGAGCATCCTGTCGGCTGAAAAATAAGACCCATCAAATGGTGGATCAACTCAAGTCATATAAATATATATATATATACGAAGGTGCGTGTGGCATGTGTATGTGTGTATATTTGCAATAATTCATAATACAATAATTCATAATCCATTCATTTGGAAATCTATTTAAAATAGTTTCGTGAAAGTATATTTATATATGAAATAATGAATGAACGCGAAGCCTGGAAGCAAATGTAAGATGTAATCTCAATTTGGGAGTCAAAAATTAATGTGTACTGAAAACGTACGTGATAAGTATAGATTGTTATAACAGCAAATTCTGTGAGAAAAACATAGCTTAAAACACTTTCATCACTATGATGTATAATAAAAAGTAGAAACTGCGAGAAGCAATATGAGAGGAAATATATTTCTTGTATTTACTTCAATGATACTAATTGAAGATGGTTAAAAGGCCTATGAAATTAAGTAGAAAATAAAAGGTATATGGTAAAAATAAACTGATACCGAATAAAGAAAATCATCGAATTCAGTTTCTAATTAAAAATATGGTTTCTGATTTCGGCATTGATTAAACCAGGATGGTAAAACCTTACCAATGGCATATCACCATAACAGCATAATTACTATACGTAATTGTATGAGAATCTGATGATGTCACATGAGGCCTAATAAACATTGCATGATTACTAACCATCGTGACATTGAAATATATATTATACAATAAAACAATTATGTAAACGTAACTGTTTTAACACTATTTCGTAAATGGAAACTGTCACACGCAATCGCCACCATACTGTTGAATATATATATATACATACATACATATATATATATATATATATATATATATATATATATATAAATATATATATATATATTATTTATGTAATTACTCTCTCGGCTGTGTCCATAAATCCTTTTAATAACATTATTCAAATGTTCGTGCTTAGCAAATAAACATTTTGTGAATGTCTGTTGCGTTCCTTTTTTTTGTTTTAATGTATTTTAAGTTGTATATTATATATAATGTTTTAATTATGTTCACAATCTACGTTTAAATAACCTTTGCGGAACAACTTAAGTGCCATTATTATACAATGTATAGCGATAAAGATGACGTTTCGATTTTAAAAAACTAATTCCTGAATCTTTAATAATAGCTGGATTGTAATGCTTATTTCAATGAACGAAAGCTTTCGTAAACATCTTGAAAACCTTGTATAGGCCAAAACTAAGGCTTCTTTTATTTTAATTGTATCATTTATATTTAATAGATATATATTTTTGAAGTCTAAAAACGTCTAAATTTCGTTATTTGAGAATGTCATTAGTTTAAAATTGATATTCATATTTGGTAAGCTCCACAGTATGATACATTTTCAGGACAATTACGACAATATCCAGAAACATGAAATAGAGGTTTCGGTGAAAAACACATAAAATAAAGATTGAAACCTACCACTGTGCAAATCAACACGGAAATAGGGAACAGAATATAAGGGAAATTCTCATTGTATGTGGTAGATGAAACGATAATGTTAAATTTTGTAAACAAGTTAAAAAAATCTATACACATATCTGATACATATCTGGCTAAATATGGATATTTATGGTTTAAAAACATATATTTTCGAGGAATTACGACCCTGTATATTTAGAGTTAGATATATGATAGTTACAAATATTTAATTTGAAATTAGTGATGTATTTCATGATTTCATGATCACATTAAATCTATGATGCGCCATGTGAAGAAATCGTTTCTTAGTGACTGGTTAACTAATGATACTATTATGATATTATCAGATGATGTGACAGCTGTTTCTATCCGAGTAGTAATACATGACATTAAATATAAATAATACGACTGTATCCACCTGGTGTCTCTCTTTTTCTCTATCGATCCACGAGTACAAATGTATTGGGAATAGACACATTCGTCCGTCACCAGGCATACATTAATTAGTCTAATCAGAACAGTTACATAGTGAGAGCGCTCCACAACTAATCAGGGCTAGGTGAAGTCAATATACCGACTGGGCCTGCTTTGTTGGGCTCTACAAGAGTCAGCAGCAACACACACAACCACATGCTGCTACCACCAAGAATTTTTAAAAAATGAATCCAATGAAGGAAATTATATTATAGTTATGGTATTTCACACGGAACCTTATAGATATAACACAGATAAGTATAGAGACCAAGTGAAAACAATAGACAACATATAATCTAATAAGAAGGTTAAAGAAAAAAGAAAAAAAAGGACATGAAAAAGAAAGTTGAATGGTAAATGTAGAAAAGAATCATTGAAATAATTATCCTACAAAGTGTCCTGTCTCCAAAACCCTAAAAGAATCTATCTTTCTATATCAACAACACACCACGTTTTACCCACAAATGTGTAAGTACTTTTCCTCTAACAAACACCCCTGGAACGGGCCTTCTTGCCTATCCTCCAAACCACCCACCTCCCAAAAAACTCCGCAAAGTTTATTAGAATTTCACCAAATTAAAAAATAGCGAAAGCCAATGACACCGCATCTTCGGTCAAAGAAATCATTGGAGCTTCATTCACAGAAGTTGATTCAGCAGCCAGCCTAACAGCCAAAATAGGTAGCAGTAACAACTACCACTACTATTAACAAGATGAAGACAACAGTGACAATAACAATAACACTAGCAACAACAATATATATATTTTCCGGATTTATAGATTTAATCTAGAGACTCAATTTTAGCAACATAGTTCTATGAGAAACTGTTAACATGCTCACATGTGTGCATGCAGATTTCTGGGTCCACCTATTTATTTATTTATTTATTTATTTATTTTTATATTCTCGTGTGTCCCCCTCCATGACCCCCCCCCCTTTTTACTGTCTTGTCTTCAGTTGCCTCCGGATCTGGTGTAGGTGAGCTATGCGGCCTCAATGATATCAGCATCCTGCCCACATACTCCTGATTACATTTTGTCCCTCCCATCCACCTACCGTTGACCCTAGCACCTAGGCCGGTAATAACCAGCCACTCACACTTGATGCCGCTTAGTGGTCCAGTCCCCGGCTCTCCGCTTCATTCTCCATCCCCACCATTCGACAATTGCAGCACTAGCAGCACCAGCAGGCGGAAGAGGGGAAGGAACTGTTTCTACACAATTTTCTTTTAAATAAAAACACATACACCCAGATGTAACGCATGTAAAATCTAAAGACACAATACACAACACACAAAAACAAAATGCTGTAAAAAAGAACAAAGGAGAGACACAAAAAATAAAAACCTAGTCACCAAGGAGGTCACATAATGTGTGAGGAAAGAGCATTGACAATATATTAACAACCTTCCGGTTATCGAACAAACCAACCAGCCAACCTTAAATTTATAATACATTGAAGTGAAAACCAGCAGGTGCGTGTATTTTCATTGGCAACAAGATCCTCCCAGAGTATCACAATGTATATATATATATATATATATATATATATATATATAAGTAGGATGATATTTGTTTGTATAGTAGAGAAAAATGCGCCAGAATGGTGATATAACGGCCGTGTTTGAAGTTTGACACCTCGTCGGACCTATTTCGTTGTTGACGTACGTTATGACTTCATGTTCCTACTTTATGGCTTCATGTTCCTACCCAACAAACTTTACTTTCACGTTTAAATTGTGAATTTCGACTAAATGTATATGATGAATTTCGAGTATACTCAAATAAAGAATATATGTGTTCGGTGACATATAGATATTTCTGTGACTACTCGCTCCTTCAGTTTTTGTGGAAAGTAACAGATCGATGACTGATGTTCCCCTGGAGCTATTGAATATAAAGTGACAGGAATGTACTCCTAAAACGAATTCTGCAGTTTTAAATTCATAAAAAAAAGTTCCAAATAATTCTTTTGCTATGCACATTGCGTCAAAAGAAATAAAATAGCTTGATCTACATATATCGTGTATATAATATGCTTGTGTAAAATAGAAGGAAAATATTCGAGGAGTATATGTAATAGTATTCTGAACATATTTGAATCGTAATGAGTAATGTGTAACTATAGAAATTAGGACGATTTCCTTAGTAGTAAAATCAGAAAGAGAGGTTCGAGAAAGTGTATATTGCTACGGTTAGTATATGCAGTCACAATTACTTGCTTATCAATTGCTCTATAAGTATCATTTATAAAAGAAATCGGTTAATGTTTACACATGCCTAAAATATATCTATTAGATGTGTTAAAACAACTCAATGAATATTATGTTGTCTGACGGAGACGTTTGTAAACAGACAAAAATATGTAAAATATTACAATGGAAAATGAGATATTCTTACATTGTGATTAATAAATATATATGGTATTTGGTAGGAAATAAAAAGGTAAAACATGTTAAAATTATGTTACATTATAACTTTTGTGTTATGATATTTCGAAGGAAATATTCCTTCTAACTATACAACTATTGCAAAAATACTTTTTATTGTAATGTCTGTATCATCTAATAATTATCACATTTAAGTTTTCCATCATCATAAATATATGCGTGGTCAGCAGCTCACACAAACACCAAACACACACACACACACACACACACACACACACACACATACACACACACACACACACATACACACACACACACACATACACACACACACGTACACACACACACACACACACACACACATATATATATATATATATATATATATATACATACACACACGCACACACACACACACACACATATATATATATATATATACATACACATACACACACACACATATATATATATGTATATATTTTTATACGTTCTGAGGGTCATGCTGCCTCCAAAAACACACACAACTGTAGTTTTTCACTTCATTATAAACTCTCAGTCGGTTAGATTCTTAATCGGATAGCTATTCAGTTGTTGATTGTCAAAGATTTTTCGACTCACAGTCTATGACCTCCTCAGTGACTATCATTGTTGTTATTTTGTGTCTTTCCTTTGTCCAGGCCACACAATTTATATATACATATGTATATGTTTGTGTATCTGCTATACCAAGTTTTAACATAATATATCCCTTCCATATACTGTACCGATTGTGTTGTTATTTCTGTTTACGTTTTACACACAAACACACATATATATACGTATATATATATATATATATATATATATATATATATACATATATATATATGGGGGGTCGTTTGTTTTTGAGCATGCGTGAGTGTGTGTTTGTTTATGTGGTATACATGTGTGAATGTATGGAATGGAATTTCAATAATGAATGCAAGTTCTGTCAGTTAAATTAATTAGATTGACATTGCACGAACATTAATTTGGATTGAGTACTAACTGAAACTGATAGCCCTTTATAGAGATGCAAATAGTAATGCCTCCAATTTATAAGATGGGATTATTTTAGCCTCTGCTCGATTATATTTCTGATAAAGTGTCTATATAAATATTATATTAATGAGGTCATTTAAACAAATCCCTGAGCATACATTATTTATAGATAAGAAGTCAATCAAACTATAATAGTTTTACAATTATATCACAGTTGTGTCTCTTTCTTATCAATGTAATTTGATCACAACCATTTGGGAATCAATCAGATTATATCTTTTTGTGATTGTTTTTGACATTATTGTGCGATTCATTCCTGAGACATTCTAACCCCATGCACATAATATCGGCGCTGTGATCTCTCAATTTGGAGAAGTAGCAGCTCTACCTTGAGTGACCCTTTGATCTCTGATCTATGGACTCCATCGAGTAAGGTTACTGCTAGCACCCTTTGGAGGAATCCCATTTTGGTCGGTTGTATTTGCAATGACCAAATATTCACACTGCGGCAGGTCTTCGAGAAATTGTAGGAGTATATTCAGGTGGTATATTCTTGCTTTGTAGAATTCGAAAAGGCATATTTCCACGTTCCTAAGGATCTGTTGTGGAAGGTTCTGCAAAATTATGGGTTTGATGGTTAGCTTCTCACTATCCCGATGACTCTATACGAATGTTCGAGTAGTTGGTTTAAGATAAATGGTGCTAAATCGAAACTATTCCACTTGGAAATCGGACACACCAATGGTGCGTAATGTCAGCTCTTCTGTTCATTATTTTCCTCAACAGGATTAACATGCGCTGCCGGGTTGCAAATGCTATCACGACTGGCACGTCCAAAATTAGTTGGCCGGAATTTACATTCAACATGGTGTTACTTAATTCGACAGAAACTGATCTCCGACTTTCATTTGATATATTTGATGCTGAGTGCTGCAAATATGTCTTGCGAAAACTGAGACACTCATGCTCTCAAGGATGCCTGCGCACTGCACTCTATATGTGAATGGAATCCACCGATGTTCCAGTATCTCGGGTCTGTATTCACTAGTGATTAAGGACAAGAGGCTGAATTAAGGGTTGATCTGCTAGAGAACGTGCAGGTGGTGGATAGCGATAGAGTCACCAGATATTGTTGTTAGTAGCAATATAAGCGGGCAGCTACTGGCCAAATAAGCAACCATGGACCAACAGCGGTAAACTGCATGGGGATATGGAGTAATGGGCGACACCAGTGGCTCCCATAAAAATTAGCACAACCCAGTAATGTAGCTGTGTGCAGGAAAATAAATCCGCCTCTAAAAAAGCCCAGGATTCGTGGGTTTGAGAAAGTACCAGATTGGTGAGTGGAGCGAATACGATATCCAAAATTGCAATATTGGGAGAGGAACGCAAAAGAACAATACCGCATCGTCGTTCGCGTGAGTTAACAAGGAATGAGTTCATGCTTTAGGAAGAGGGACCTGTCCGAAATATATAGCAGTATCCATTTCATGCCACAAAATCTGGTGATGGACCTGCGATCTGTGGGATCAACGCTCAAAGATTGCATATACAGAGACCCCAAAGATTGTTCGGAAGAAGCAAACTTTTATGACATATTTTATAACTATAAATAAAATTATGAATATCTACGCAGATATTCACAGCAAATTCAACATACTGCAAGTCAAAAGATTCACCCCAGGAAACGGTTTATTATTTAAATATACAACTAGCCAAAATATGTGAGCATAGTATTTAAATTGATTGAAACATTTCTTGCATAATCCATCAAATTTCATCATTTCGTACTCATAGATAAGAGGAACTTACACGGTGCTTTCTACTTTTGTTTTTGCAAAACTATTACATTACATTACAATTTCGACAGAAGATGATCTCTGATTTTCATTCGATATTTTTGATGTTCAGTGCTGCATGACTGGAATGAGAATCAGTGATGCAAAAAGTGAGACACTTGTCCTCTCGAGGAGGCCAGCGGAGTGCACTCTACATGTATCTTGGGGCTGTTTTCCCGAGCGAGAGAAAGTAGGAGGCTGAATTATGTGCAAGAATTACAGGGGCTTGTGCAGTAAGGTGCCAGCTTCAGCATTCAATAATCAGAAGAATGGAGGTAGGCGTAAAAGCCAAACTGGAAAGAATCTCTGCACAGATTTTATGGGCAACACCAACCGACAGGAAACTCAGGGGTAGACCCCGAGCAAGATGGCTGGATAACATCTATGAGATTGGCAGGTCTCGCTTGGGGATACATCCGGACCAGTTGCTTCACAAAGGAACCACTGGAGACGGTTGCTTCACAAAGGACCCACTGGAAGAGTGCTTGATGACTCTGCCCTTACAATACTTCTAGGAATATGTAGACGAAGAAGAGAAGAAATGTATTTTGGAAAGAGGTGTTATATTACTATAATGCATAGATCAATCCAAATGTGTGTGCCCTGTTAAACTCGCTTTAAAATTAATGCCAGTTAATCCTATTTTCGTTTTACACATTTTCATCGGCATTCATTATGCATACTATTTAATTTAATCAAATTGCAGGGAAATCTTGTCTCCTACGATCCATTCTTAAGAAGTACCTGTTGTTATGCATGCTATATTAAGAAAGTCATGCAAGGACATTCAAATTGCATAAGCCTTCCAATGTCAATTAATTAAAATGGGAAACGAGTTTTCAGATATATTACTCTCTGTTGTTGGTGTTCGAGTAACACACATAATATGAAATCAATAATAATAACTAGGAATAACTAGATAAATAATTGTTTCTACTTTAGGAACAAGGCCAGCAATTACCCAGTACATTACTGATTATTTTATTTTATCGACCCCGTAAGGATGAAAGGCAAAGTTAACCTCGGCGGGATTTGAACTCAAACCGTAAAGGGACGTAACTATGCTAGAAAGCATGGCGTCCAACTCTCTAGCGATACTGCCAATTCACCGCCCTTAACTAGATAAATAATTGTTTCTACTTTAGGCACAAGGCCAGCAATTACCCAGTACATTACTGGTACTTTATTTTATCGACCCCATAAGGATGAAAGGCAAAGTTAACCTCGGCGGGATTTGAACTCAGAATGGCAATGGCCGTAACTAGATAAATAATAAGGTTAAATCAGTTATATGTCATTATTGAATTGGCAGTATCGGTAGAGGGTTGGACGCCATGCTTTCTAGCATAGTTAGTTCCCTTTACAGTCTGATTTCAAATCCCGCCGAGGTTAACTTTGCCTTTCATCCTTACGGGGTCGATAAAATAAAGTACCAGTAATGTACTGGTTAATTGCTGGCCTGGTTCCAAAAGTAGAAACAATTATTATATCAATAACAGGATAAGTGGTGAGGAGGGAAGGCACAGTGAAGGTAAAGAAATCTTTGAAGAATTTTACTTATATGGTAAACAAAAATATATGTGCATGTGACATTTTTATGATTGCTGCTGCTGTACCAGGCATCGCACTCTCCATTTCTCTCTCTCTCTTTCTTTCTCTCTCTCTCTCTCTCTCTCTATCTCTCTCTCTCTCTTTCTTTCTTTCTCTCTACCTCTATCAACATTTCTCTCCGAATAATTCATAATATATTTACATAATTTCATTCATATAACATGTAATTTGTACCCATCAACCAATGACGCTATTATCAAGCAACTGGGATATACTATGAAAGGTAACTAGATATTTTCCTAGGGAATTTTATGAATTGTTATGTTTAAGGATTTCATCAAGCTATATGTCAGTCAATGCAATGCATTCAAAGTAAGTTAAGCAACAAAAACACACACAAAAACAAGATGGCGTAGGACAGAATAAAAGGAGTGGCACAAAAACAAAGAAAATAATCCCCAGTCACTGAAGAGGTCACAGAATGTGTGACGAAATAGCTTTGACAATATATGAACAATCGTCTGGTTGTGGAACCAACCAGCCAACCGGAAATTTATAAATTCCTTTAATTTATAAATTTAATTTTTAATAAATTGAAGTGAAAGCACTGGTGCGTGTGTTTCTTATTGGCAAAATGACCCTCCCAAAGTATAACAATATCGGTTTCAACACACGTTTTCAGATAAAGAATCTTGCTAAACACATTCAGAAACGAAATATATATATATAAGTATGCATGTATGTATACGTACATTCATATATGTATACAGACGTACAGTAGTATGCATATATATATATATACATGCACACATATATATATGCACGTATCGGTTTACCGAACATTTATTATAATTTATGCATAAGGAAACTATATACTTTCAGACGTTCAACCATCTGGCAGGAAGGTATACGATGCTGACGATAGCTAATAAGCTTGAAACTAGTA
This sequence comes from Eledone cirrhosa, assembly GCA_964016885.1. Lineage (NCBI taxonomy): Eukaryota > Metazoa > Mollusca > Cephalopoda > Octopoda > Eledonidae > Eledone > Eledone cirrhosa. The sequence goes on from OZ024740.1 coordinate 179,595,764, forward strand.
CATCGTTCCAGGGTCAGTGTTGAACAAAAAGGTGGCGTGGTTGCCTAAACACTGTACGGCGTAATTCGGGATGTTTCTTTGTTTACAAACGAACAAACCGAGCACTATAATAAATGTTCGGTAAACCGATACGTGCATATATATATATGTGTGCATGTATGTATATATATACATACTACTGTACGTCTGTATACATATATGTATGTACGTATCCATACATGCATATTTACATTTATGTAACTGCCGTACTAAGAGTGAGAAATGAATTTCGTTTCATTCTATATATATATATATATATATATATATATATATATATATATATATATATATATATATATATATATATATATATATATATATATATATATATATATATATATATATATATATATATATATATATATATATATATATATATATATATATAGAAAGGATGAATATAAAATGAAAGTGCTTTTGTTAAAAAAGGAATTTATTAGGTATTGACATATGTTTCTGTAACAGACCGAATACCTATGTATCGCTGCTTGCGTAATCATATAATGTTAGCAAGTATTCGAAAGCAAATGTATAATCAGTTGTCACTTCTTCAGAGATTTTGGATAAACTGGATAAAATCATTATTGATAACCTGAAATTTTATATATATATATATATATATATATATATATATATATATATATATATATATATATATATATATATATATATATTTATATATATATATATATATATATATATATATATATATATATATATATATATATATATATATATATATATACACACACATATAGATATAGATATATATATATATACACACACACATAGATAATAGATAAAAACAACGCATGCACTGTTTTATAACATTTCCTGTAGTAGATTAAAACCTTATTACCCTTTTCATTTAACCAGATGTTATTATTCGAATCATTATATAAATATTACAAAAAAAAAAAAAAAAATAATAATAAAACACAGTGTTGCATAACATTAGTTTACATGTTCTGTTTATGTAGGGGTTTTAAATTTGGACTAACAATGGGATGATTAACCGATCACGTCAATGCTGTAGTTTATCAAAATTATATGAAAATTGTTACAGTTGCTTTTTCTTTTTTTTCACTTTCAATAAACACATATTGAATCTCACATAGTATTATAATATAACGATCATCACATCACGAATAACACCGGAAATTATATTTTGAAATTGGAGAGAAATCTGTTTATACTAATTTCCTTTTTTCGGCTTTATTCAACGCTAAGGGTGTTTACATTTACGAGAAGCACAAAGTATTGGTTTATTTACATTGCTCAATCCTGATTTATTTAATATGAATAGATAAATAAAAATATATGTATGAATTTCAGATCAGTTACTATTTCAGACAAGTTATGAATGGAACCTTATACACAGTTCGTAAATTCAAACAGAATAATCAACTTTCTGGAGCCGATATGAACACGTCCGTTGCAATGAGCACAAAATAATTAAAATAATGATAATAATAATAATGGTTTCATTTATTGGCTACAAGGACCCACATATAATACAATAGACGAGAACATGGTGGGTGAGGGGTTTACATAAACATTGAGTAAAAATAGCAAAACAATAGCAATAAACAAGAAAAATACAACAATGAAAATTCCACAATAGGGGGATACCCACCCAGGTACCCCACCAATCCTGAACCACCGGACGCTTCGAGGGCATCCGGGAAGAGCCTCTCTCTCCTCCTCAAATTTACCAGCTTACAGGCGCATGATCAGAGTAGGCCCACTAACGTGGGCCATTCTCACCACATTCACCCACCTTTCAGCAAATGTACTGGGGGGGGGGGCACTTCTCCACGGACCCTCACCTTCCTTTCCAAGTTGATTGGGGATTGAAAAAGTTGATTGGGGATTGGCCGAAGAGAAAAGTGTCTGTCTTCAGTCCTTTCAACCTGGTCCACCATACAACCTCTTTCGCTACTGCCACCAGACAGAGGAAAATTGCCTGCCCTTCCTGGCCAAAAAAAGACTGCGGGGCGATTTACACTATAGACTCGGCCGATAGCCGGATCCGTTCTACACATGACAAGAGCTGTTCCACATAACTCCACAAGTCAATAAGGCACGGACAATGGACGAGTATGTGCAGAACGGTTTCATCACTCTGCGCGCATTTCGGGCAGTTACCTTCTGACAGCACTTCCGTGCCTGTAGAGTTTATCTCGAACCGGCAGTTCCCCCCGGTAGCACTGCCAAGCGATTGATTATTTGGAATATATCCATCGTCCCCGGCTCGAACGTCCTCCGGAACAAACTGGTTAGTCTCCGAGTGATTCGTCGCACTACCCACCACTAATCCTCTATAGAACTCGAGAGTGGAAGTTCCACTGACCACATTGCCCGCCTGATAGAGGACAGTGAGTGCCTTGCAACATTCTAGATGCCAGTCACCCAGTCTCGGTCTCTTCTTGAACCAGGACTGCAGCTAATTCAAAGAGACGAGCTGCGGACAGGCCCGTCTGACAAAGGGGGACCACAAATTTTAGCCGTTAAGGCAGAATATCTGGAGATGCTGCAGCCTCAGCTAGTGTCTGGGCTTAATTAGCCACGGCATGCCCAGCCCTCCGCGTAGACCGTGCTGACAGAAGATGGACTGTCTCACCAATGGATCCCATCCCTCTATATGAATTTGAAGAGCCGTTCCAAATTGGCGAGGCACGAACGCGAGCAAGGCATGACGGTCAGGGGGTAATAGATGACGGACGCGATGTACGTATTCCCCACCTCCGCCCGACCTTCGTGTGATAGCTTCCTCGCAGCCCATTTCTAAGTGAGACTGGCTACCCTGCCCGTCATCTCGTCCCAATTCTATTCCACCTGGAGATCTGGCTCGAACCAAACCCCGTACAACTTTACCGGTCCGTCCCTCCAGCTCGCAACGACGCTGTTGGACGGCATGGACTTGCCTCTCCAGGTGCCGAGTTGCAAGCCCAATACTTTTCCGGCTTAAATTTCGCTCCCGTCAACATTTCATATTCCTCCAATAAATTGCCGGCCACCTCAACCTTCGAGTTGTGCGACACCATCACGGTTATGTCGTTCGCATAAGCCGACAGAGTCAGTCCCCGTCCCGATTCGAGCGGGATGCCCTGCAACAGCTCCAGCTTCCACAGTAAAGGATGGAGAGTCAATGCGTACAGAAGGGAGGAGAGAAGGCACCCTTAACGGACCAAACGGTTCGGAGAGGTGGCCATTAACTTTGACCACCGAGCATATGTCGCTGGACCGAAACCATCTGCCATGAGACAGCTGCTGGTGTTGTCCTTCCTCTCGCGACTGGTGTTGGCAGCAACAGAGGATTACGAATCTCTGCCGTTTTCAATTGGCCGCATAAGGCTCACCACACGGGAAACAATGCGGCCGTTTGTTTCCCGTGACTACCTGGATTTCGTACCCGTCCGGTAGTTTGGTGTGATCCGGTATATATTTTCTGTCTCCAGGTCTGATTCGAAGAAGAATCACCAAACCAGTCCCGGACCACCTCTCTCTGTGAATTTGTCATCGAGGAGGGTTACAAGCCCCTCTACCACCACGCCTGCCAGGAGCCACCATGAATCCAATCCTGGTGGATTCCTGTGAACACGGATCCTTACTGTTCTCTTCCCAATGTAAGAAGCGTACAAAATTATTTGGCCCGTTTTGCAGGGGACCACAGAATGCTTTATTGCAAGGCCTCACTTTTGAAAAGCTCCAAGATGCTCCCAAATTGCCTGGCTCTTGGTATAAGGTCTATGTTATCATTATCGATGCATTTCAGCGCTGCCTCTACCAGTCCTTCTGAGGCATTCACGGTTTTCGAGATTTGACCGAAATACATCGATATTTTAGAGTTCTCTCCCCTGCTGTCATTAATTCTGCAGGGACGTTTAAATTGGCCCAGCTTTTCTCTCTTGTATTAATTTTTTCCGTGAGGGCCAAACGTTCCTTTTTGTCTGTAAGGTCGAAATCGTAGTGTTTGGCGTTTTGCTACTATGGCCGCGAATGTACTCCATTTGTTGATGCTGTTGTTGTTGTCATTGTTTTTTTTTTTGCTGTTTTACTGTTTTTCGTCGACTATATTGTTATTGGTGTTGTTGTTGGTGGTGTTGTTGTCGTTATTGCAGTTGTTGTTCGTGTTGCTGTCGTTGTTCTTGTTGGTGTTGTCACTGTTGCCGTTATTCTTGGTGGTGTTGTTCATTTCGTAGTTGTTTTTGTTGTCATTGTTTCTGTTTTCTGTGTTTTGGTTGTCGCTGTTACAGCTGTTGTCTTTGATTCTAACGTAGTGTTTTCACCATTGCTGTTGCTGCTGTCGTTGTTCATGTTGTTTGTGGTGGTGTTGCTAAATTTGTTGTTAGTTGTTTGTGGTATATATTTTTGTGTCTTTCGTGTCCCTCCTCTCAACGCTTAAGCCGCTGTCGCACGACAGCAGACTTAAGGGGGGCGGGGGCGTGGCCTAGCCAAATTATGTTTTGTTTTGTATTTTTCAGAAAAATTGTTTATACAAAATTAAAATATTTGGGCTAAAAGGCACACATTATAGCGTTTCCCCTTTACAGACGACCCTTTTGTCAAAAATATAACAACTAATACGTTTGAAAACATCTTCAAATTGTCTACCTTGTGGAGCTCACAAAAAACACGTCTTTACTGTCTAACAGCCAATAATTGTAATTGTTTCTACTTTTGGCACAAGGCCAGAAATTAACCAGTGCAATACTGTTACTTTATTTTATCGACCCCGTAAGGATGAAAGGCAAAGTTAACCTCGACGTGATTTGAACAGCCAATAATTATAATTGTTTCTACTTTTGGCACAAGGCCAGCAATTATCCCAGTGTATTACTGCTACTTTATTTTATCCACCCCGTAAGGATGAAAGACAAGATGGTTTGTTATATAGGCACAAGTCCAGCAATTTTTGGGGAGGGGAAAGTCGAATAAATCGACCCCAGTACGTGACTAGTACTTTATTTTATCGACCCCAGTAAGGATGAAAGGCAAAGCTAACCTCGGTGGGATTTGAACTCAGGTCGTAAAGGGACGTAACTCTATGCTTCAAAGCATGGCGTTCGACGCTCTACCGATACTGCCAATGGTTTCTAAATTAAGCACAAGGCCAAACAATTTTTTTTGAAAGGGAACGTCGATTAAATTGACCGCAGTGTGTTGCTGGTAATATAATGTGTTGACCCTATAAGGAAGAAAGGCAAATCTAGCTTCGGCGAGATTTAAACTCGGAACCACACCGAGAACAATATCAATAATAGAAGCCTATTCCTTTTTACTGGATGCGATTTATTAAGTAGAAATTTAATATGCGTAAAGATAACTGAGTACAATCGCATCAATATATTTTAAATTGTGGTGATATATGTACGACAAGCACATTCTGTCCTTTATTCGAGTAATTAACCAGGTTGTGATGATACAATGGAACTTGCAAGACATCTTGATAGGGTTAACAACCAGTGGATTTATGTATTATATGCAATTGTCTGGATTAATGAAATTGTCATTTGCTTTTGATTTGAATGAACAATGAAAACAATTTCTCAGCTATTGATGTTAATTGTAAAACAATGGTTCCTTAAGATGATTATACAATATACACAAGCAAGATAGATGAGGTGGAGAACAACTAAATGAGTCAACCGGAAGCATTAGCTCGATAATCACATGATGTTCGATTTCATAGGTTACCAAAATATGAAATCCAATTCAATATGACATATTCCCGCCAATATAAATTACACAAATATATCAGTTAAGCCCCAACAGAAATAGTAATAATATTGTCATGATCTTAAACAAAATGTTAGTATTTAACAAATCTCGATAATTGTAGCATAAGTGTCTAAAATATTTATTTGTTTGTAATATAGTTGCTTACTGTTTCTAGCATTTAGTTTATGCTTAAAAAGGTGAGATTTTATAACTATGCTTCGAACAGCGTGTATCTATGGTGAATGCATGATATACATATTGATAACTTCTCTCATTAACATAAGCATCGATCAATAATATCTCAGATTTCATTAGTTGGCCGAGGAGTTGGTACTCGTCAAATCGGACCAGGGCAACAAGATCTCCATTAGTCTATTCATTTCTGATACTACCAACCATTCGAAAGTGAAACGTAAAATGAAGTGTCTTTGCTCAAGGTCATGACTCATCGCCTGGTTCGGGAATCTAACTCAGAACCTCACAATTTTAAGTCAAATTCTCTAACTACAAACCCACACGCCATCACATTAACAGGTCAAAGTTTTCAAAATGTAAAAGACTCCCGAAAGACAGTTTAGACTAAGGAAACGAAATGGAAAACCAAATGAAAGTATATTTAATCCTTATAAATGTTAAGCCAATAATGCTGAAATATATGGAATATGTAGTAAATGCAGAATATTTGTGGTAAAATCGTGGTATTATTATATTTAGGCTGTTTTTACACACAGACAACACGCACACACACACAGACACACACAGACACACATGCACACACATACACACACACACACACACACATATATATATATATATATATATATATATATATATATATATATATATATATATATATATGTGTGTGAGTGTGTATATATGAACTAAATGTTGGACATTCAATTTTTGTTAACTGCTTAGTGTAACTTAAGAGAAGAGATAGCATAGGAAGCAATGGAAAAAGATAGATTTATTTGGAAAATACGACGTCATAACCCCACTATCTGAACATTTTTATTTTCCCTAAGCACGGTAGATATCATACAGCTAATACTATGATGCTTTGTGTTTTATCGTATGCTATTTTATTCACTTTCAGTTTTTGTTCTCCGAATAAAATAGTTAGTCAACAGATAATGGGAGGAAGCATTAGAAAATGCTTAAATAGATTTCATTTTATGTTGATATAGAATAATATTTACATGGCGTAATAAGATATGAAACATGTACCAAAATAAATTCCTACAAATATGTTATCCTGCTTAACGTTTTTAATTTCGCCTACACAAACTCAAGGCTCCCAGAAAGGTTTTGTTATTTTTATGTGATCGTAAATAGTTTTCCCAGAGGGGCAGTGCAATTCTGAACAAATTAAAATAGCCCCAAATTTGGCATTTGAACTATAACTGAACTGTTAGAAAGAAAAAAATAAAACAATCTTGATAAGCTGGCATTTAATTTAGGATTAGTATGGCTGGTAAAAAGTATATAGTTCATACGAGGATTTAATTGAAATCTCCATACATGGTTTAGAATAAACATGAATATAAAAATGAAGGATATTCTTAATTTCATTGTAACTGAACACCGAATGCACAAATGTCTATGTTCAAGAACAGTTTAGACAGTGCGTAATTAATTATAATTATGTTAGTAACAATCGGTTGTAACATATGTACACTATCATTAATTTCAGAGCTGTAAAATTGACTTTTTCTTAGTATATCGATTCTGCAAGGATAAATATGAACATTGAATGGAACGAAATCTGAACAGAATATATATATATATATATATATATGGGTGAAACTGAGTATTTAACATAATTGCTTTGCCTACATGCCAATTCTAACCTATATTGGCTAATTATCATTTAATGGGAGAGAAATTGTAAAATGAGAGTGGACATCATCTTTATAATTCTGCTTTCATGAAAACAAGTAGCAGGAACAGAATAAAGTCGAAGTGAATGCATTATATTATTCATTTTCATCTTTGCCTAATCGGAAGATAAGACACCGTTTTCAATCGACCTGTCGTTGTGGTGGATAATAGGCGTAATTTTAATGACTGTACATCACCTTTTCAAATGTAAGTTGTTATGGCTGAAAAAGCATAATACCTTTTGAAATCCTGATACAATAATTCATTCTTCAATACAGGTTTCGTACTGCTGAATATTACAAAACCACCTTTCAAACATTCAGATTCATATTCGAGTCCAATCGGTAATATATTGGGCAAATGTCTTAACTCAGCCATGGAAGTGATATTAAAGACGAGTAAACGGAACGGTTCAAATGTATCACAATATTTTACGTTGATGATGCTTCTTGATAATGATCAATGTATACACATCTGTGGAATTCCTTTTCATGTTCATATTTGTTTAATTAGTATAACACATCATTTGTATTATTATTGCAATGGAGTGGTTCAAAACAAAATTAGTTGAGCCAGGACAGCTTTCTCGTTTTATTTAGTTATTTCTCTTTACGGTCTGAATACAAGTTCTAGTGAGTTGGCATAAACTGTGACTTTTCTGTTGCAAGGAATTAGACCAGATATCTGAAAGAGGAATATTTTTCTCCCATCTTGCACACGACACTAAGTGTTTTGTCTCATGTTATGCAATACAGGTTTTGAAATGGATGTGATTTGGTTAAGGTATCATGCACTTTGGACGACTTCGTAAAGTCATCTTCGCTGGCTTAGCAACGTATGTGCCCCCAAAAAATAACACATATCATTTTAAGTATAAATAAAATTAAAGTGTCATTAGAAATATTCTCCAAAATGCAACACTTCAAGTTACAATAGGCTCCTGTATAAAAACAAATGATTATTGTCTTTTAGATTTTGAGTAACAAGAGAAAGAAGTAATACATTATCCTAAAAATGATGCCTACACGTCACATATCAATATTGGGTAAAAATACGAAGAAATGAGAATTAAAGGGGATCTCGACATGCAGCTGACAGAGTTGCTGCTGCGTACTGGATGTCATGAGGGAAAACCAATAAATCTGAGATACTCGTCCCCCAACGAAGCCTGTGAATTGCACACAACATAGCCTGCTGTAATAATTGGGCGCTGAAGAAGAAGAAGAAGAAGAAGAAGAAGAAGAAGAAGAAGAAGAAGAAGAAGAAGAAGAAGAAGAAGAAGAAGAAGAAGAAGAAGAAGAAGAAGAAGAGGATAACGGCAGAAATGATGATTAGACTGTGGGTGAAGGTGATCCTAATGAAGAAGGTATTTGTGAAACCGATGAAACAATCACGATCGTCATCATCATAACCATCATCATTATTATCATCAACATTCAAAATTAACATCAACATAACTTGAGGTCACGCCACCCTTTCTCTCGACACGGAGAAAAGCTAAAAATCTTAGATTTCAACAGGCCTCAACAGCCAATTAGCTCGAGACATCCCGACCTGCCCAAACGAATTTCAACCCCAATAGGGGTCTTGTCACGGGCACTAATCTCTCACGGTGGGTGTGGGTGTCCTTGAATCAGCTACACGCATGCATCACCGATTAAATGGACCCACGCACCATTTCTGGCTCCATTTGTCAACAGCTTTCCAGTGTAGTTGTCCCGTGCAGCGTGCGTAATGCATACTAAATTATTGCCCGGATTTCTACCCGCCAAAGTGTGTGGCCGTCACGCACTCTTTTTCCCGACTTCATACTGGTTGCAGCACATGGGGCCTTCATGCGATTGCTGTTTCGTACAGAAAATTAATATCAGCATCGTCTTTATCAATACAGTAATCAACGATGGAAAATAAGGTATTCACATTTGAGTAGCATCTGTACATGAAATAACAAGTATCTATTAAAGTTTGATTTTAATAACCAGGTCATTCCAAAATAATTTACTCTGATGTATCCTGGTTGTTCATTACGAGAATATCAAATTAAGAAACTCTTTGGTTTCTTATCAAAAGAATGTTGTATATTTAATATATTGCTAATTGAAAAATTATTTTACGTTCTCATAAATTGATTACATATTTTCTATTGCTAAATTGGATACAAATGGAGAATCTTATATACACAGGGAATTAGAACATATTTCTGTATTTAAATCTTTGTATACTTTATTTCGGTTTGTTTATTTTATGTTCAGATATTTTAATTACATGCATCTTATTTCAAAATTAGAAGGAATGGATTATCATATTTTCATAGGGAATTTAAATTTCATTTTTATATTTATATGCTTAATAATTAATCAGTAAAATATTCAACAAACATTAATTCTTTCTGTTATGAAATATAAAAAGCTACAATAATGTTATAGGATATAAGGATATTAATATATGTGCATATTTTAGTATTTTGTTAGGTATTCGTATGCAATATTTATCCTTGATTATCTATATCGTTCACAGTCTCAGTATTTCCCCCCTAATTATATAAGCCTCAAAGAATCATGTTACTTGAGTAGCAACGACTTTTAAATTGCGTTTTCTCTGACATTATGTTGATTATGCCCTTCAGAATACCCAGGACACTGTATATTGAAATTATAAATATGCATTCTAAACAAATATTGAATTTTGCGCATTTTACATTATTTAGATTAGGTAAATGGGTCTTTATTATTAAGCTCTATGCAACATGTACACTTTTCTATATATACACGCCACACACACATATATATATGCTATACATATACGCTATTAATGTATATGAATATATAGCGTATGTCTGTGTATGAGAGAGAGGGGGAGTGAGTAAGTGTTCCTAAATACAGATTCAATACGTTAATCAATACGCCAGCAGTTTAAGTAGTAAACACATCTAATATATTAATATATACACTGATTACGTAACATAGAACAAGCCGAGAATTGTGAAATTATTTTAGAGGAAAATGGATTTCAAGCAAAATTCTGCGTTTTTCTAAAGTGTAAGCAAGCACGTATATTAAAAATCACAGCACTTCTTTGCTGTGTGCTTTACCAAAATATCAATAGTTTAAAGACTGTAATGACCTGAAATGTTACAGGGATAGAGTTAGTGTTGGTCTCGGACTTTATAGTGGAGCTAGACCACAGGCTAAGTGTTATATGACTGGTAAGACCACATGCTAATGTGTACTGAAAGATAATGATCTGGATTAACCGACTGTTTAACAGAAAACGACAACTTGGTTAGTCCAAAATGTAATTAATACTACAAATTGTTTAACAGAAGCAAAAGGAAAGTCAATATGAATTAGTTACACAAAGAATATCGATAATATAGTATATTGCGTAAAAGTTTAAGACCCATTCATAACTGGACTAACATAATTGTATTACAAATAAAAGTTTTCACTTATTTGAAAATCACTAACAAATGCAAATATCTATGAAACATCGGAAGCATCTGACGTGAGTTGCATGAAAACACAAATATTATAAGTTATCCGATATATAAAAATGACTTTCAAATGAATGCCGGAATAGTTAAAGTATGGTGAAGGTAACAATGACACCAATAATAATGGGACTATTAGAAGTCCCCCGTGGTCAACAAAATATGTAAAGGTTGAACATGATATATATATATATATATATATATACCTCCCCACCAAATTGGTAGTATTTTACCCATGTTGAAGATAACCTTAAATAGATATGATTGCAATAGATTTGAACCAGTACAAGTCCCACAACAAACTGTCTCTCAAATATTAAACACATTTCTACAGCAATTAAGCAATATGTCCAGATTACTCCCATTTGCTTTGAAGACAATTAGGTTTTGCAGCTTCTGTGAATGTTTGACGTTAGGGAAATCATCGAATTAACTACATGTATTACGAAAGAAATATGATTAATATATCCTTTGAACTTTCATACTTTCAGCACCCATGTTAGAATAGAAACATCTTTGATAATGTTGGCATTATATCTTCAAATTTAGAAGAAAAGAAAAACGATTATTGATGTCTTTCATAGAAGAAAAGATAATTTTGCTAGCCAATTTCTCAATATGACATAAGAAGAAGGTGCCGGATTATGAATTACTAAAGAACAAAGCCGAAAGATTATAGTAAATAAATTATTGAACAAAAACGAAAAGGATAGTAATTTACTCTATTTTTCGACACAAACAAAATGTCTGCTTATCAGTATTTAACGAAGTACATGAAATATATAAGGAATATTTAAGAGACCTACTACTACTACTACTACTACTACTACTACTACTACTACTACTACTACTACTACTAATAATAATAATAATAATAATAATAATAATAATAATGCTACTACTACTACTACTACTACTACTACTACTACTACTACTACTACTACTTAATTCATTCAAATTATAATGTGTCTAATAGTAATAGGGATGTATGTCATTAACTGTCGATTTATAGTCTTTTATACAAACGCCAGCTCTTTAATACAATCATTTTATCGAAACCATAAGGGTATATAATGTGATGTGATAGTCCTGTAAATCCGGTTTGAGTTCTAGGGGCGCCGCAGCGGTATACATCTTTTCTTGTGAATATCACATTCTTGTGAATATCCCTTCTTTATACTCTATTAACAACTTAACTGCTAGGGATGATATTACTGCTAGTGGTACAAGGGGTTTTGTAATCTTGCATTTTATCATCATAGGTAATTTCAATCGCACAACACTTAGAAATAAAAGCATTTAACGGTGCAAAGTCCAATTTTGGATGGGAATGTAGCCCTGCTTCCTTGTTATGAGAAAGTTTCTGGTATTCAAACACATGCTCATGATTAATAGTGGATTTATGTTTATGTAAGAAGCAGATTACAGGCGAACCCTTGAAATGTCTGCCTAGCAGTTTCGGCTTGCATGTACTAAGCCTTCTCAAGTATACACGCGTTAGCGCCTGTATTTCATTTATACACATTCTACTCCTTCCCGTGCATAACGTTCTCCTCCGATATGAATTCCCTCTCTCGCGGCATGGCACTTTCCCCCCCCTCTCTCTCTCTCTCTCTCTCTCTCTCTCTCTCTCTCCCTCTCTCTCTCTCTCTCTCTCTCTCTCTATATATATATATATATATATATATATATATAATAAAATAACAGGAGGCTGGACTGGTATAATTCCTTAAAAGCTTTATTATACTGTGATTATTTCAATGACCGGGTTCAGTATGAATCCGGTGACATCATCAGGTATTCGAAATATAACAAAGGAATATAATAGACAAAATCCATGGGGCTGAAAATCAGAGACGTGAGGGCGAGCGAACATTTAGCAGCTTCTATCCTGGACGGCCGCCCACCAGGTAGAAGTTTCAGCCCCATGGATTTTGTCTATTATATTCCTTTGTTATATTGCGAATATCTGATGATGTCACCGGATTCATACTGAACCCAGTCATTGAAATGATCATAGTATAATAAATCTTTTAAGGAATTACACCAGTCCAGCCTCCTGTTATTTTATAATAATTAACTCCGTACGCGCACCACCAACTACACAAACGAAGACGGGTTAGTTGCATTACGTTGAGTGCTCTCCATAATATTACATCGAGGTTGACCATACGGAATGACCAGTTCTATCCGGTGGTGAACCAACAAACCTAAATATATATATATATAACTTTAATCTTTTATTTTTATAAATATATATAGTGTGTTTGGCCTTTTAACTTATGTTGTAGCTCTAGTTCACTAGCTTCTATGGAGCGCTTGCCACACATCTCGGAAGTTGTTTTTCGTTAATTTCCAATAGCCGAAATAGGATTCTCGCTAATTTATATGTGTATTAATCTCCAGAGTCTAGCTATTGACCAGTTAATTTTCTTGATTTTTCTAGTTAATTCTATTGACTGATGAATAGCTTTTGTTAATTTTAAAACCATTCTGCTGAGAACTTAATTCGTTTTGTGATATTTTGCAATTTGCTATAATAACACACATACTGAATTCATCCGCCAAAACTAAGGGTTGTCCCCCTTGTCGAGCCCCACGTAGGTTTTGATAACCGTCAGTCCTTCGTTCAGCACTTGAACTAAAAGCCTGTTGAGAAAGTGACTTCCTTGTTCAATCATCTTAACAAAGGCTTAACATTATTTGTCTAAGCAGACAGTACCTGATTTAGAAGTTGCAGAAACCCAAATGCTGGATTTTACCAACCTTCCGGTGGTCCGGGTATAATTTTCAATCATATTTTATTTGTTTGACACGAATTACTTGGTCGTTTCTATGGCTGTGCGGATAATGGTTTAACCATCGTCTCAGTGTGTTTGGCCTTTTAACTTATGTTGTAGCTCTAGTTCACTAGCTTCTATGGAGCGCTTGCCACACATCTCGGGAGTTGTTTTTCGCTAATTTCCAATAGCCGAAATACGATTCTCGTTAATTTATATTTATATATATATATGTATATACAGTAATAATAATGATTTCTTTATTATTTTTTTTTTTAATGTTTATTTATTGTTTATTTATTTATTTTTTTATTCTTTATTTTTAATGATTTCTTTATTATATATAGTAATAATAATAAACGTGAAGACTAAAATCCGAAGAGGGTTCGATAAGGATAATATATATATAAATATATATAAACGAGTAAATATTTATTAAAAATGAGTTTCAGAAGATACCGTTAAGGGTGAAAGAAGCGATTCTTTGCTTAAACTTTAATCTTTTATTTTGATATACATCTATATATATAAAACTGAGGATGTCTATCTGTGTGTGTGTGAGTTCGAATCCCTAAAATTCGAGAACCACCAAACCGACTGTTTTCAAACTTTACAATGTAATACTTATGTTTCAGGGAGTTTTCTGAGCAAAAAGAATCTCAAATGTTCAATGGCCTAGGGACCGCATTAGCGATTAGCAATCTCTCTCTATAATTCTTAGTCTTTCTCTTTTTAGATAGATACATACATATAACGTCGCGCCCTTATAATATCTGTCTGTATGTCTGGCTGTCTGCATTACGTCACTTCCCTGAGGATGTCTGTCTGTGTGTGTGTGAGTGTGTGTGTGTCTGTGAGTTTGAATCCTTAAAACTCGAGAAGTACCCAACCGATTTTGTTCAAACTTTACATGTGTATTACTTATGTTTCAAGGAGTGTTATGCACATGAGAAAATTCAACTTTTTTTTTATCTCCTAGGGCCCGCATTAGGTGAAAAACTGTGTTTTATAAGATGTTTAGGGGGTTTTTGAGGCGTTACGTCATTTAACAAACACATTATCATGAATTACCTTCAAGATGAGATAACAACAATATGGTCACTCGTTTGTTTTTTTAATTTTGATGTGACGCAAGAAGTTTGTTTCATTGTTAATTTACTGTAATAAAATAGCGCTGCAAAAGACACGTATTATTTCTGTTTCCCTATTTCGTAATATACGGAAATGATGTAATTTAATCAATTTATTTAAGCTGTAGCTTTATATATATATATATATATATATATATATATATATATATATATATATAGAAGAGCTTCTACATAACTAGAACTCTTTCATTCGTGAGACATCATCAGATATTGTTTCCTTGTTTGGAAAGATGTAGAGTGCTTCATCATTACGGGCGTTGCTTTCGGAAATTGTGTAAATATATGCACTTATATATAAATATAAATATTTACTATTATTATTGTCCTTTATATACTTATTTATAGAATCTTTTGAAATACTTCTCTATCTACTCAAAGATTTCTCTCCCTTTCTTCCCATTCTCCCTACTACAACTCCCATTCAGCCATCCCCTGGAATTAACTACTTGAAATACCACCACCATCCCCAACTACAAAGACACATATACATATAAACTATTCCCCAAGTTACTAGGCAAACCGGATGGTTTCACATGAATAAAGCATTTGTTATCTTATAGAAGCCATTTCTGTATTAGATAATAGATAATGATGTTTAAACCTCTATTAATGCATTGCGTAACTTTTCTAATTGTATCATCCTCACCCCTGATCTCTTTCAGGATTTACACACACACACACACACACACGCACACACACACACATACACACACATGTACACACGCACACACGCGCGCACCCCCACACCCACACGCGCACACACACATATATATATATAAGTGCCAATCAATAAGTATATATATATATATAACAAATGAAGTTGTTATACGCGAAAATGCTATAAAATATCTCATAAAATAGGGTGAAGTCCCTCCCTTAAAGCCGGAAAACGTGTTCACATCTATCGCTAAGAGGATTAGAACCCTATAACAACCTGATATTTGCTCCTTTGTGAGAGTGTTTTTTAATTAAAATATTTATCGGCCAACGGTGGCTATGCATTCAAAAATATTTTGAAAGTTCTATGACGTTACTAAGAATACTTTTAAGCACAACATTCTGTGCACTAATGATGATTTTCGAATACACGTTTGAGTATTACAAACTTATATAACAATATGCGTGATAATGTTGAATAAAGAAAATGAAATAAAAAAAATAATGAAACTAATGATTGTAATTGAGCTCAACAATGAGACTTATAACAGCTGTACGATTTGGGAATCATGAATCGATCGGAAGTCACTTAATATTTTTACTTTGATTTTGCTGTATACTCTAATTTCTGTTGACAGAATTGTGTGCTGTCTTATACTATGTTTGTATTAATTTTAAATTGAAATAAAAAAAAGCAATAACAACTAAACGGGAACAGATGAACAGGCAAATAACGAATGCATCTGAGGAGGTAGAACTCTGTACAATTTTAAGTAGATTTGTGTTATATTTCATGAATATGTATTTCTTTTAATACGTCTATACGCCTGTGTGTTTATAGAAAAGAAGCGTTGTAATGATATGTTTGTGTGTACGTGTTTATATCTAATGAATTGTGACAGATGAGATAGCGTATACATCGTAGTGTACAATCAGACTTCTTTAACGTGCTCAGACTTCCAATAGCTTCTGATTATAAAATAAATGCCCTCCTCGAGATGTCGGGAATTCTTATGATCAGAATTATAAATATTTCAAGAACTATAGTAATAACAGTTGTTCCCGGCGACAAATGTGTATCTAAATTTCGAATAAGCAAATAAATATATGCATTCACAAACACAAATGCACACACATATATATTTTACTCTCACAACCGCAGAATACAGACATAGAAATACATCATTCGTTAGACGTAGAAATCAAAGTTGAAATAAAATAAAATATAATTTAAAAACTTTATATTCATGTACCTCTCTGTCAAGAAGATCGGCTGGGGAATATAAAACACTATCCAATTTAATAATGCAAATATCAAATCATGATTGGAGAGATTGCAATATTGTTTCGAGGACAGTAACACAAAAATTATACCCCGATGGGATTCACTCTTATGAGGAAATGGGGCTACGATACCTCCCTTGACCGCTTTACGAAGTATATAACATATTTAGTCGTTTCTTTATACTGTTGGTTGATATGATATTAGATATATTTATAGATGGTAATGGAGGTCATTCGTCTATATTCATACGTGCACACATACAAAGAGACACAGAAACACATACACAAAGAAACACATACACACAGGATTACACCCACCCATATATATATATATATTCACTTTATGCATATATGCAAACACACGCACCCAGATGCGTATCCCCTCCCCCATATAATAATATATATATATGCAGAGGGAGAGAGAGATAGAGAGAGAGAGATAGAGATAGATAGATAGATAGAGAGAGAGAGAGAGAGAGAGAGAGAGAGAGAGAGAGAGAGAGAGAGAGAGAGAGAGAGAGAGAGAGAGTTGAGACAGACAGCGATTCATCTATTTATTCCGTACGCATACGTCATTATCTCGCCTTCTTAAACGCAATATTTTCTATCTGTAAATAATAATAATTGTATGAAAAAAAGAGCTGTTGACAGCAGTATTAGTTTAAATCTTGCTGTATATACATATCACCTCGTAAAATGGTTAGCGTTTTATTTTTGAGTATCAAGGGAGGATTTGATCACTACTATTTTCATATAGATTTCAATTAAGATTATCAGATCTCGTTGATTGAAACTAGTAACGATATATAATCAAGTCATTCACCCCATAATATAATAAGGAGCATTCATGATGGATGAATGTTACCCTATCTATGTTACAAATGATGCACATTATATTCTAATCTTTCTTAATTCCAACTAATCCTTGAGCTATTTATTAAACAGACATTTGAACTTTTTCTGTTGGTACAGCTCTGATGAGATGAAATATATATAAATAGAATTACATTAGAAAGTTCGTTAACGAAAAACCCTGTGAGAATGTATATTTAGCAGTTCACCTCTGCAACCCATCAACATTTTAAAGAAAATAATTGTTTCTACTTTTGGCAGAAGGCCAGCAAGTAGCCAATGCATTACTGGTATTTTATTTTATCGACCCCGTAGGGATGAAAGGCAAAGTTAACCTCGGCGGGATAAAGAAAATAATAATATGAAATTGTTCATTAGATTATTGCTTTTGTAGTTAATATTCAATTTATTTACATATTTTAAAACTCATTTAACAAACACATTATCACGATTGCCTTCAGAATGAGATGACAACAATACAGTCAGTCGTTTGTTTTTTAATTTTGTTGTGACGTAAGAAGTTCGTTTCCATTGTTTGTAATAAAATAGTGCTGCAAAAGACACGTATTATTTCTGTTTCCCCATTTCGTAATATATGGAAATGATGTAATTTTATCAATTTGTACAAGCTGTAGCTTTACATTAAGTGTTCTTTAACAGTGTCACTGAACTGCCATTTATGTAATTGAAACATTGTCAAACGTGGTATTGACATATTAAATTCTTTATGAAATATTTTGTTTTCTCAACTAGGAAACCTTTAGAATATCAGGAATGGAGTGTGATTTTAACACATACATTGACATTTTAGAGAAGATAAAGCCGTTTCAACTAAGATTTAATATTTAAATTTAAATTAGATTTAAATTCGATAAGGCCTTACTATTCATTAACAACACCTGCCACAACACCGAACTATGTACCCAATATACTTCATCTGATATATGACCGTCCTTTTCGTTAAATCCAAAATCGCGATTCCTTGAGATGAAGGCACGAGTAGGTAGGATTATCAGAGTGCCGGAGAGAATACCATGCGTTATTTATCACAGCTCTATACTTTCCAATTTTAAACCTTATCCAATTTAACATTGATTTAATTGTTCGAGTTTCGATAAAACGTGAAATATATTGCTGTTTGCCACATTGCGTTTTGTTGCCTAACTGTGCTACATTTAATCGCTCACCCGATTAACCATCACAGTTGACCCTTTTACGTATTTAGCAGATCCCATTCTGTCGCAAGCTTTCGGGTTACATC
Organism: Eledone cirrhosa; assembly: GCA_964016885.1. NCBI lineage: Eukaryota > Metazoa > Mollusca > Cephalopoda > Octopoda > Eledonidae > Eledone > Eledone cirrhosa. Next base: position 179,614,883 of record OZ024740.1, read on the forward strand.
TCTCTCTTGATGAGATTTTCCTTCGGCAAATTATCTAGTTGCAGTCGCCTCTTCAATATTTCATTCGTACAATACTTTCTAAACAGTAAAAAAGAAACAACTATCGTAGAAGAAAACTGTATCATACTATGTGAATAACATTAAATAAAACTATATACATCACAGCTATAATTTGATTATAGATTATATATATATATACCTCATTATGACATCCAAGGGGCTGAACGCTAATGGAAAAGGCAATCAATGACTAGCAATTCTCTACTAAAGGTTAATTATGTCAGCATCAATCCATAGTGAGAAAATTACCTAAATATGTTATTTTGATAGCCAGTAGTAGTATAAACGGGAGAATCTCCAAGGAATGCAGGTGAAATGCAAGACCTGCAAATGATTTTCAGTCTAATTAATTGGCAACAAGTTAATGAGAATGCATTTACATTCAGTTATGTCACAATGATTGTTAAACATACACATTTTCTGTAGACATTTTTCTGTAAATGTTTGGCTCTCATTTCTACACAGTATGATACCTCATCTGAATGATGGAGTATATACATAACATTTCCTCATACTAATTTCGCTGGTCATGTTGGAGTGCAGTCAATTTCGGCTCATCAGAATTCTGACACATGTATCATTCCACATACGGCAGGCGGGTAACAGATATCTTGTTAAACACAATAGTGTCCAACAGTCCGAGAATTATACAGCAACCTCCAATATGCCACGATTAAAAGAAATAATTTACTATGACTGTGCGTTAAATCAGAACGTTACAGCTAAAGGGAGTAATAGTTCCATGTTTGGACATTTTCATCGATTGGGGTCTCAGAAAAGTTTTAAGGTATAACTTAGTATGCTAGAGGAATATCGAAACGTATTCTATCTGACGCTTTAACGACTACGCCAATTTATTGCCTTCATTTTTTTGTACTTTCCACTGAAATATTTCAACCAATTACAAACATCACCTTTATGTACTAACTTTAACAAATATATCTTATATTAAATCCCATGATATTTATGACTTTCTATTGTTTATCTTACACCATAACCACGAACAATAAAATATTGAGGAAATAATACTAAAATATGTCTATTGCACCAAATTCCTCAATGGTTCCAACTTTCTTAGTTTCACTTAATTTCTTTTCCTTTTAATTTCCTTTGTGTTCGCTATTTTATTTTAATATTTCGTTCTGTGTGTTTATATGTTTTGTGTTTTTATTGTGTGTAGGTTTATGTTTATATTTGTAAATGTTTGTGTTTTATTAAGTTGATTGTTTGTCTGCAATGAAATTCATCGAAGTCTTAGAAATTATGGAGACGAGTTGGTCAGACTCCCCAGGGAATATATCATAAATGTTTGATTGTTATATACAGAACACAATTAACTAAAACGTATGTGCTAACAAACGGACATACACACTTACACACTACACATGCTTACATACAACCTATGCTTATACGCAATACATATACACACACATTTACATACGCATATAGCATTAAATGTGTCTGTATTTTTCATTATTGTTCAGCCTAATGAAAAATGTATATTTGTCATCGCACGTAAAAAGCCATTCTTGGGAAAAGATAAAATATTGAATTTTTATTCTCATGAAATGACTTTGTCAGTGTATAGAAATATGGATCATTTGTCATGGGAAATTAAAGAATCCAAATCATTCCAGTAGTAAGTATATCATTATCTTCTCGCCTTTGTAGTAAGCGGTCACATTGCTCCCCCATAAAATTGAGCTTTTATAATCAATTGTGCTTGGATAATGAGCTCAACGTTTGGCAAGCCGGAATTAGTTGAAATATTACACATAGCTCAGTGTACATGCAATATGAGTATCACAACCTTGAGCTCTATGCATATGTCACTTGTCATTTCAACTGCCCGTCCACATCTAACAACTATTTTGTCTTTGATCTATTCCATCATATTCGTGCCTCTTCTGTGATGTTTCCTCGGGAACACCGATTTATTTTCAAATCGGTCGCAGTTTCTGCATCGAAACATCGTTTATATCTTTCTTAATTCCACCCCATCTACATGCAATCCCCTCCCTAATTGCATACGAATGCACCCATGCACATTCATATCATTGGAATTCTCGTTCACTCACAGACACACAGATACATATTATTCTTCCTTCAATCAGATTGAATAAGTGTCATCGAATTATTCTGTTACTGTTTACTAAAGTCTATGCACAGGCACAATATTCCTCCACTTTATTTATATCCAGTTTACACAATTCAGAGACCATATAGTTATTTCTCCCACTTTCCCACTATATCATTTGTTTAAAAGGCATAGAGTGTTTCCTTTCATCTTCCCCCGTTTTACTGTATCTTCAGAACTACACCTGAACATTGATATTCTTTTTCCACATAGCAAATACATCTATTATCGTTACATCTTTTTTTGTGGATTAGTGAATGCATCTCTGGCCTATGGAAATAACAAGGGAACCTCACTAAAACTACATTCTACAACTTCAAAGTGTAAAGGGCGCATTCGATAATGTAAATTGGAATTATATATGCATACTACGGACTGAGATGTGGTTAAGCAACAGTATAAGTAATTATGGGACAATTATAAATATAATTTTCAGAAATATTATATGAAAAACAGTTACAAAATCTATGATAAGAGAACAAGCATTCTAATGAATAAATATCACATATATTTACGTATTAATTTTAAAACGATTCAAAAATCTTCGACTATTGTTGAATTTTAAAACGGTTTCATATATTCGCATGATAAATTTTGAAGTTTGTTTTTCTTTATCTTTTGAAAGATGACATGAATAATATTTTCAAATAGTCATAGAAGATAGGTAAATATATGAATAGGTGTTGCTTGTCGATTGAATCGATTTATTTTAAATAGTTCTTCCAATCATGTATGGAATCTCCATACTGTGTCATCTCACCCATTTCCACTGGCACATCTATCCAAACCTAACACTATTTCTTTCCTTAGGTTGCTATTATTAACCCCATCATAATACTTTCACTTGCATCGTTGCCGAGTCATTACTTATGTTATAGAGCAGAAGAAAGTAAGTGACTGAGCAGTTACTTTCTCCTAACTGTATAAAGCGAGTGTGCAATAGAATCACTTCATTCAATAAATAAATGCATGCTGTGTAAACACACACACGCACACACACACACACGCACATCACACACACAAACACACACACACCCAGACACACATACACATACACATGCACATACACACACATATATGTGATATTTGATATTGAGTTGAGTGTATATGTAAGTGAAAATGTGGATATCCAAATCTTTCGTAATCGTCCCAATGAACAATTGTCGTTATTTTATTGTAACTCTACCAGTAATGCACTGGGTAATTGCTGGCCTTGTGCCTAAAGTAGAAACAGTTATTTTATCGTAACTATACATTGTGTACTCGTGTCGAAAAACTGTGAGCAATTTGGAACTACGTGGGAGATATAGTTTCTTCGGCTTCGTTGCCCACTCTACATTGGCGTGAAGAATGATGATTCGCTATCGATGTCTGTATTGCCTTTAATCTTAGAGACAGATTCTGTTCTACTAATGTCAATCCCAAGACTCATACTTCAAGAATCTTTTTTATAACCCTTAGAGAAATACTAAATAGAACTTCTTTTCTTCAATTATTGACTTTCCTTCAAATTTCCCAATTTTCAGTTTGGGCTCCACTGACAATTTTCATATTACCTCTTTTTGAAGAGTTTATTTATTTCTTCTAGCTAGAATACGAGGCTTCATTTAATTAGTTGGACCAACTCTTTAACACTCTTTGACCCACATCGTCCTCCTGCTTGTGTCAAGTTTTATCCACCCACAAGTGATTGAATGTGCATGTAACTTTGTTTTGTAAGAAACTTCCTGGATTTATTTCTGACATCCTGTAATTTCAGTTTTTCTTCCAGCAAATTGTTTCTGCCTCCCACGTGATTAGAGATAGAGTGCTTCATTGTTTGTATGCTATTTCCAACATTCAAGTTTTATTTAAAACTATTACCTCTACAGAAATATTCCTTTTTGAGAATTTCTGCCCTTCTAATATTTACTCTTTCCATTATTCCAAAACACCTGTATGCTGGAAATCAATTGGCACTTCATTATTTTAAAATGTGTAACATCTATCCAGTCATATACAGAAGATAAGCTATTTCAACATTCATGTTCTTTGACAAATTTATATACTACAGAACTTTAGTAAGAAATCAATAACACACAATATAATGCTATATCACGGCTCTTTCAGCGGCAACAATTATACACACCACTGACATTAATATCTGTCATATGCAAGCAATTCTGAATTCTTCAATTTGTATATTCCGTGCATGAAGATTTACAGATATGCAATGATTTCAAATGTTTCATATCCTCTTTTGTCCCCATGAAAAGCAATAGAATGGTAAACAATTTTGAACAATTCTGTCAGTTGTGCCTGCGATCATCACATTGAATATATCTACTTTCCTTTTGAACTTATCCTGTATGTGCTACTTTACTGCTGAATCTAACACGCACACTTTAAGGCAGGCACTAACACACACACTTTAAAGCTATCACTAACACACACTGGACTATTATATTTCATCAATAGAATAAGGGGACATTAAATATTCTCTTATAAGACGTAGTATCAGATGCCTTGTCACTAAGATACATATCATTAGATGAACAAAACCAGGAGTAAAGCTACCACTATCACCACCGCCACAAACCAGCACCACCGCCACCACCAGCACCACCACCACCACCATCACTACTACTACTACTACTACTACTACTACTACCACTACTACTACTACTACTACTACTACTTATAATAACAATAATTGTTTCTACTTTTGGCACAAAGCATGGCGTCAGACCCTGCTTTGCAGCAAAGAGTTACGGCCCTTTATTGATATTATTATATATTGTATATTATATATATATATATATTATTATTATATATTGGATATTATATATTGTATTATTATTATTATTGTATAGAGGGCGGTGGATTGGCAGTATCGGTAGAGGGTCGGACGCCATGATTTCCAGCAGAGTTACGTCCCTTTACGATCTGAGTTCAAATCCCGCCGAGGTTGACTTTGCCTTTCATCCTTACGGGGTCGATAAAATAAAGTACCAGTAATGCACTGGGTAATTGCTGGCCTTGTGCCTAAAGTAGAAACAATTATTGTATACAGGAGTAGTTATAGTAGTAGTAGCAGCAGCAGCAGCAGAAGTATTATTATTTTTTGAGTCTCAGTCATTGATGTTATTTAACTGGAAAGTTTGTTGAAATGAATATCAAGCCGCTACCTGCAGCCTCAGATATTCAGGACGTATCGGAGGGTTCTTGCTGTTCCCAGCAAGCATACTTTTTGAAGTGTTCCAAAAAGCTGGACTAATTTTCTTTAACCTTCCTTGGAAACTCTTCGAGATAGTACCTAGTGCGCCTATTACAATAGGGACGACCTTGACATCATAGCAGTTCCAAATCCTTTTTACCTCCCACTTCAAGTCCTGGTATCGGCTCATTTTCTCCCTCTCCTTTTCTTGCACTCTCGTGTCAAATGAGAAGCTACATCTACAATCAGGCACGATATGTTGTCCTTGTCCAAAACCACCATGTCAGGCCTATTGAGTTCTAATTACTTGTCCGCCTGTATCCTAAAATCCCATAGCACCTTCACCTGATCGTTTTCTATCACCGACTCTGGCTTATTCTCGTACCACTTCTCAGAATGTGGTAAATTGTTTACTTTGCACAGGTGCCAGTGAATCACCCTGCTCATCACATTATCTCTCCAGCCTTTATAGTAAGTCTGAGCTAGGTGTTTACACTCGGATACAATATGAGCCACATTCTCCTCTCTCTCTTCACAGATCCTACACAGTGGGCTAGCCTCCTCCTTATAAATATGGTGTTTCACCCACTTCGTTTTGAGGGCCTACTCTTGCGCAGCCATTAGCACCCCTTCTGTAGCCTTTTTAAGGTCTCCTCTTTTTAATCAGTTTTCTCAAAGAAGGTACTATGAAGGGATTTTTCCTGAAGACTGCTCTTTCTCCTTCTTGTTATTTCCTCCTTGGAATCCCCTGGTCTATTGTCCTCTCCTTCAGTGCAATTATGAGCATTGGCTCCTTACTATCAGTCACGTATTTGTGTAGGTTTTTTTCTCCATCTGAACACAGTCCTCTATGCTGATAAGACCTCTTCCACCTTCAGATCTCCTTAAGTAGAATATATCGACATCACTCCTCTTGTGGAACATGTTGTAGATAGCCAATAGCTTCCTAGTCTTCCTATCCATTTCTTTTTGTCCAGCAACATTCCATCTCAGAATTCCGGCACTGTACCTAATAATAGACACAGCTCGGGAATTTACTGCACTTATGGAATTCCTACTGTTCAGATGTGACTTTAATACGATCCTTACTCTCCGAATGTATTCAGATCTTATCAATTCCTTCATATTTTGTTCTTGATGCCATCAGCCTCCAGAACACCCAAATACTTGTATCCTTCTTCAGTGTCAATTTCTTTTATCATCTCACCTGTTGCTTTTTCATCTCATTCCGTTGCTTCTGCTCAATTTACCCCTCTTCATCACAAGGACTCCACACTTACTAATTCCAAATTGCATACGTATATCATTGCTGAAAATACGGACAGTGTCAACAAGCACATCCAACTCCTTCTCATTTTCCGGAAGATCTTAAGATCGTCCATGATGAGGAGGTGATTGATGGTAAGCTCTCCCTTTCCTAACCTGTATCCTGCTCTCACTTTTCGCAGTATAATGATCAGGGGCATCAGGCAAGGACAAACAACAGAGGGGACAGACTATCTCCCTGGAAGATACCTCTCTTGATCTTCACGCTTCCCAAGGATTCTCCAGTTGATGTCAACTCTGTCTCCCAGGACCCTGCCCAGCAACTGTCTGATGTTATCTGCCACCTTGAAGATCTCCAGGCTTTTGGTGATCCAAGAATGAGGCACCATGTCAAATGCATTTTGTAGTTTATCCATCCCATGGCAAGACCAGTGTGTCTCCTCTTGCAATTCCTCATTACCATCTTATCAATAAGTAACTGGTCGTTTGTACCACGGGACTTCTTTCGGCATCCTTTCTGTTCGTCTGGTAACAAGTTGTTAGTGTGGAGGTGATGGTAGATTTCTCAGACATAATGCTTGTCAGCAGTTTCCACATTACGGACAGACATGTGATAGGTCTATATTTGGTAACATCATTACCCTTGATTCGGTCTTTCTTTACCAGAACTGTGGTATCCCACTCTGGTACCTCACCTGACACCAAGCAGTCATTGAACATGGTTGTCAGTTTCGGGTGGAGGGATGTTATATTTTTAATCCAATACCCCTGCACACCATCTGGGCCTTGTGATTCCCAGTTGGTTAGTTTTTTGGCCTGCCCCTTAAGAGTGTCGACTGTGACACTCAAATCAGTTTGTTGGTGTGCCTGTTCACTAATCTCCTTTTGAACTGTCTCAATCCACACTGCCTGGTCATTATGTTTAACATCCTGCTCCCATATTCCTCTCCAGAATGTCTTAGATTGTTCCGACTCAGGGACCAAGTCGTTGCCTCTTTCTTTCTCTTCAAGCTGTCCAAACAGCATCTTCTGGTTGTTGTCAAACATGCGGTTCTGTCTATACTGACTGACTCTGCTCTCGTATCGTCTAATTTTTGCACTCTTTGCTACAATGCGTTGCTTCAGTTCCTCTATGATAATATTTAGCTTTTTCCTCCTAGTTTTGTACTTTATTTCCAGTCTATTTTTAGTCTCTATGTTTTTTAGTGTCCCATTCAGTAGAGTCTCAAGCTTTCCAATGTCAGTTCTCATTTCCCTGATTTCACCACTCAGTCGTTTCTTCCACCAAGGCTCTGATCTTTCTTGTTTGTTGTTTTCTCTTATTATTATTATTATTATTATTATTATTATTATTATTATTATTATTGAATGCCATGGTTGACGGAGGCTCGGCTCTGTAAGGTATAGTAATTTTTAACCGTTAAAACAATTGTAAATTGTTTAAAACTTGAACCAAATTGTTGATAAAGACACCCTCCTCCTCGTGAGAGGGGTCTTTCTGTCGGTTATTTGGCCCTTCGGGGTTAAATAACCAGTTATTGGGGTTTTGTACCCAAAATTTCATTTTAAACAAAAAAACATGGCTACGAAAAAGAAATTTCATACGTCACTCCCACTCATTCCGTCTTCTTCTTCCTCAATCATCACTACAGCAGAGAGAAGATTGTCTCTCTCCCTCCCTTCTTTAAATGTGTCTCTCTCCCTCCCTTCTCTTTCGCAAGCAACGAAAGAAAAGAAAAGTCTCGTGCAAAGCGTGCAAGGTTTCTCCACGACGACGACGACAGCGACGAAACAGGTGTGCGGGAAATACGAAAACCCAGTTCATTCGTCTGACGTCAGGAATAATAGCAGTAGCAGCCGTAATAACAACAGCAACAGTGACAATGAAAACAACAGTAGCAGCCGCAACAGCATCACCAGCAACATAAACAACAACAGCATTAGCAGCAGCAACACCAACAACAACCACAGCAACAGCGGCGGAGGCAGTAGTCGTAGTACCTGCAGCAACAACAAAAGTACCAGCAGCTCTGACGACAACAACAACAGCAGAGAAAAACCAATCTCATTTGCAGGTATTGCGAAAAACTTGGAAACAATCCTCATAACAAATGAGGAATTAGAGGAAGCGAAGAAGATGGTGACAAAGAACGGACACCGAGCAATCTGCAAGGCAGCGGAAAAGTTTTTCGAGACCCAAGAGCACTGTACGGTCACGTACCGTACAGTAAGTACAAAATCCCGTAGGGTGGAAAGAGCCACAGAGGCCCAAATACAAAAAGCCTTGGGGTCTGTGTGGCAGCGGAAAACGCACATCACCCGAGGCAAAAAATATGCCACCGTAGACGTACTTTTTGCCACACCCCAGGAGGCAAAGGCCCAATCAGTAGTGACCCTAAGGAGCGAGGAAATGGTGTTGGTGCCCTCCTACTGCGGGCAAAAAATTGTGAGGGTCAAACTGACCCACGTCCCCCCCGGAATGACCCCTTCTTGGCTGGCCGCGTCTGTCCTCGTCGGAATCGAGGACAAAACAACTGTACTGCAAGTACAGAAAAAAGTAAGAGAAGATTGGGTCGGCTCCTCCATTGAGATGCTAATCCAAACCAACCAGGAGTGCATCGAAGCTATCCCGGATGTGATAGACTTCGATAACGGCACTCAACTGCCCATAAGTGTTGAGGGCAAACGCCCGAAATGCTTTCGCTGTGGATCGAAGACTCACCTCAGGGCCTTCTGCAACGAGAAGACCCTGAGAAAGGAGAAAACCCCCCTCCTTCCGAATCCGGCTCCACTGCTACCAGCAACAGGACAAGCGGCAACCAGGAACGATAGGCCCGTGGCACCCATACCCACTCCACGGAAATCAAAAACAGCAGCAGCAGTGGAAATACTAACAACAACAACAGCAATACCAAATGCAGCTGCAACAGAGACTCCAGTGCAAACATCACCAACAACAACAAGTGAAAGAGTGGAGTTGGTACCCCTCCCCGACCTCACAGAATCAGACATGGAGTGTGAGGTGGGAGAGAGATGGCAAAAGGTCGTAAGAAGGCACAAACGCAGAAGCAGCGCATCGTCGCCTTTGAAAAGTGAGGAAAGAAATGAGAAAAGGGTAAAGTCTACTGCAAAGAGACCCACAGCAGCAACAACACCAACACCATCACCACCCACACTAGCGCCACCATCACCACCGGCGACAACCCCACCGCCAACAACACCTTCAACACCACCACCACAAGCACCAACATCGCAAACACAACAACAAAACACACACACCCAGCAACAACGACAAGAAAATAGCAGAACCACACCCCACCCCCAGAAAAACAAATGCACGGCAATAAATACACACAACAAGAAACTAATGACTTACATAATTGAACACACAGACATTTCACAACAGGACTACATAATACCAGCACCAATCAAAACGCCAACTAACATAAGACTGCTAAAAATAGCACAGAAACAATACACAAATATTAAAACGAAATTCCCCAACGCAGTTGGTGATTTCAGGGACCTAGGAGGAACCATCAATCGAAGAGTATACTCAGACATTCTCTTAGAAGAGCCGACGACCAGCCGAAGGGACGATTCAACGGTCCCTTCACCAGACGATCAAGTGAAAAGGGATGTAAAAACCATCCCTCCTCTACCAAAAGTACGGTAAGTGGTCTTTCCCATCTTTTCCACTCTATTTTAAACATGACCTCACTCAGAATAGGCAGCATAAATGCGCGTGGCTTGGGGTCGTCATGGAAGCAGGGTCACCTGCTCAACGACCTCAGGTCACTAAACATAGATGTAGTGGCCATCAGCGAGACCAGAATCTCCGAAGCACGGGCCTTCGCACCGATCTTCGGCGGCTTCGATGTGTACGCATCTCCCAGCCGTCCTGGATCCGGTGGAGGAGTTGCTGTGCTTTTTCGGAGAGGTTTGGATCTCGCCATACGGGCCATCTTCCTGGACCCAGAGGGTAAGCTGGTGGTGCTGGACGTGACCAGCGGAGACGGGCAAGCTTTCAGGCTAGTGGCCGTCTATGCCCCGACAGGAGCAGGGCGGCCTGATTTCTTCCGGCGTCTGGAGACCTTTCTTGGAACGTCCCGCTCTTTAGTGTTAGTGGGCGACTGGAACGGGATCTTAGATGCACGCTGGGACTGTGTGGGATTAGCGGATAGGGGTGGAGGGTGCAAGAGCCTCACCAACCTGCTCAGGCGTTTTGAACTGTCTGACAGGTACCGATTGGATTTCCCGAATGTGCCAATGTGGACTTGGACAAACCGCATAGGGTCATCCAGATCATATCTAGATAGAGTATTTTGTAGGGAAATAGATAGGTCTAGCATAGGCTGTCCACAATTCAAGATAGTCAGCTACACGGACCACAAATTTGTGATCTGTGTGCTTGACTTAGATAGGCTTCATAGACGAGGACCCGGCTACTGGAAGCTAAACGCGTCCTTACCAGCGCGCAAGGCCTACAGAGACCGGATTAGCGAACTAGTTAAGCGGGCGTTGACGGGGGCCATCGTCAACAACAAGTGGTGGTTTGCTCTGAAAAGAGCGATTAGAATAGAATCGATTAGGTTTAGTAAGGCTTTAGCAATAGAGAAAAATAGAGCAGAGGGAGAACTAGTTAGAAAATTAGACGAGGCGCTTAGCAAAGGCATTGCGACCGACGTGCTTGCGGCGAAATTGGCCCTTGACCAATTCTTCAATGCAAAGCACGAAGGCTGCGTTGTCAGAGCTAGGGTGCGTGCTCTCAGACACGAGGGGACGAAAGCCGTTCAATGGGCCCGAGTGGCGGAGGCGCGTCGTGGCAACAAAGCCACGATCCGGTCTTTGGTGGACCACGACGGGCGCATGCTACTCGATCCCGGGCAAATGTGTGAAGCTTTTCAGCAACACTTCGCTCAGCTGTTCGGGGGCAGCGGGGGGCCGGGTAGAGGGATGGACTTTAGTGTCTACCTCGACGGACTGCCGCGGCTCTCGGCCACTGAGGCGAAGTGTTGCGAAAAGCCGATAACAGCCGCTGAAGTAAGGGAGGCGATGACTGGCTGCACAAGGGGCAAATCGCCTGGTTTGGATGGTCTGCCCTATGAACTTTACGTACAGATGCCAGACTTGTTCGGAGGCCTCTTGGCGGACGTCTACTGCAACTGGCAACAGAACGGGAGAATTCCCAGTTCTGTGAGCCGAGGAGCGGTGGCACTGCTGAGAAAGGATCCGAACAAGGGGGATAACATAGACAATTTCCGGCCCATAACTCTGCTAAACACAGAGTTTAAGATTTTGGCCAAGGTGCTAGCAAAGAGGTTGGCGCTTGTCGTTGGTGGTCTGGTGGGAGAGGCGCAGACATGCGCCATTCCCGACAGATCCATCCACGACAACCTCCACCTCATGCGATACATCGTAGAGAGGGTAGCTAGGGAACCTGGCACGGGTGGGTCCTTGATCAATTTAGATCAGTCGAAAGCTTTCGATAGGGTCGACCATCGTTACCTAGCGGCAGTCCTGAGGGCGGCTGGCTTTGGGCCCGTCTTCAGAGGCTGGATCGCTGCCATGCACAGCGACATCTGCTCTGTGGTGAGAGTGAACGGTCACCTGTCGGAACCGTTCAACATCATGCGCTCGGTCCGCCAAGGATGTCCCCTCTCGTCCCTCTTGTACGTATTGACTCTCGAGCCATTACTGCACAAACTGGAGACGTTAAGGGGAGTCCCGCGCGAACTAGGATGCGGAAGATCCGTGTCAGCATATGCGGACGATGTCACCGTAGTGGTGTCGAACGCCAAACACATCGAGGCGATCGGCACTACACTAAGAGAATACGAAGCGGTGACAGGAGCAATGATCAACCAGGAAAAGTCAGTGGGCCTGCAGCTCGGCACCTGGAGAGGCAGGTCCATGCCGTCCAACAGCGTCGTCGGGCGCTGGACGGACGGACCGGTTAAATTGCTAGGGGTCTGGTTCGGTCCGGACCTCCAGACGGACAAAAACTGGGACGAGGTGACGAGCAGGGTGGCTTCTCTCACCCAGAAATGGGCGGAGAGGAAGCTATCCCTGAAAGGTCGAGCGGAGGTGGCTAACGCGTACATCGCGTCTGTCATCTGCTACCGCCTAACCGTCGTACCTTGTCCTAAGCCTCGCCTGACTGCGCTGGAGCGTTTGCTCTTTCGCTTTTTGTGGAAGGGACGTGCTCCGATGGTCAGGCGGTCCATCTGTTGTCAACACCCGCTACGTGGAGGGCTGGGCATGCCGTGGCTGATGATGCGCAGGCACGCGCTCAGGCTACGACATCTCCACCTCTTCCTCGACGGTGATCAGGTGTGGTCGCCGTTTGCTAGACGCGTTTTTCCCCAGCTCGTTTCCTTGACGGAGCTGCAGTCCTGGGTCAAGCGAAGACCGAGAGGGAGCGCCTGGAGACTGGAATGTCTTCAGGCGCTCACAGCCCTCGACCAATCGGGCAATGTGATCGGTGGAAACTCCACCTCGGCGTTCTATAGAGGATTAGTGGAGGGGAAGAGCGACGACGTACTTGGGGAAACTCTAGGCGTCGACGAAAATCAACTAGCCAATCTCTTCGGAAGAACTTTCGGGCCAGGGCCTATGGACAACTTCCAGAAATCTCTGGCCTGGCAGTGCTACCGAGGAGCCTTGCCAGTTCGGGATAAACTCTACAGGCATGGAGGTGCCGTCAGCCGGGCATGTCCGAGATGCGCGCAGGGCGACGAAACCGTCCTGCACGCACTCGTCCAGTGTCCGAAAATTGCTGACTTGTGGGTTTATGTCGAACACCTGCTGTCGCGTTTAGGACGGATCCAGTTATCATCTGAGTCTATCGTGAGGATTGCCCCGCCCTCCTCCTTTAGCCGGGAAGGGCAGGCAGTTTTTATCTGTCTGGTGGCCATGGCGAAAGAGATAGTATGGTGGACACGTTTGAAAGGGCTGAAGACGAGCACTTACCTCTTCGGTGATGCTCTGATTGACTTTTTCAAATTTCATTTGAAAAGGAAAATCAGAGTAGAGAAGGAAGTGCTCTCTTCCCAGCATTTTGTTGAAAGATGGGTGAGAGAAGCAAGAATGGCCCGAGTGAATGGGCCGACTCTGAGTATATATCTGTAAACTAAAGGTGGAAAACTGGGAGAGGGCACTTGCCTTGGTGGTCAGGGTCATTGTGGCTTTTTACTGGGCTTTCTCCACAAATGTCCCTCCGAAGTCTCCCCCCTATTGGGGAATTTTTCATTGTTATTTTCATTGTTATTTTTGTTACATCCTCTGTTTTTGTTTTTTTACACGCAGAAATGCCCATTTGTACCGTCCTGCATTGTCCTGCACTGTCCTTAATGTCTACTTTATGTAAACCCTTGTGGTTAATAAAGAAATCATTATTATTATTATTATTATTATTATTATTGAATGCCATGGTTGACGGAGGCTCGGCTCTGTAAGGTATAGTAATTTTTAACCGTTAAAACAATTGTAAATTGTTTAAAACTTGAACCAAATTGTTGATAAAGACACCCTCCTCCTCGTGAGAGGGGTCTTTCTGTCGGTTATTTGGCCCTTCGGGGTTAAATAACCAGTTATTGGGGTTTTGTACCCAAAATTTCATTTTAAACAAAAAAACATGGCTACGAAAAAGAAATTTCATACGTCACTCCCACTCATTCCGTCTTCTTCTTCCTCAATCATCACTACAGCAGAGAGAAGATTGTCTCTCTCCCTCCCTTCTTTAAATGTGTCTCTCTCCCTCCCTTCTCTTTCGCAAGCAACGAAAGAAAAGAAAAGTCTCGTGCAAAGCGTGCAAGGTTTCTCCACGACGACGACGACAGCGACGAAACAGGTGTGCGGGAAATACGAAAACCCAGTTCATTCGTCTGACGTCAGGAATAATAGCAGTAGCAGCCGTAATAACAACAGCAACAGTGACAATGAAAACAACAGTAGCAGCCGCAACAGCATCACCAGCAACATAAACAACAACAGCATTAGCAGCAGCAACACCAACAACAACCACAGCAACAGCGGCGGAGGCAGTAGTCGTAGTACCTGCAGCAACAACAAAAGTACCAGCAGCTCTGACGACAACAACAACAGCAGAGAAAAACCAATCTCATTTGCAGGTATTGCGAAAAACTTGGAAACAATCCTCATAACAAATGAGGAATTAGAGGAAGCGAAGAAGATGGTGACAAAGAACGGACACCGAGCAATCTGCAAGGCAGCGGAAAAGTTTTTCGAGACCCAAGAGCACTGTACGGTCACGTACCGTACAGTAAGTACAAAATCCCGTAGGGTGGAAAGAGCCACAGAGGCCCAAATACAAAAAGCCTTGGGGTCTGTGTGGCAGCGGAAAACGCACATCACCCGAGGCAAAAAATATGCCACCGTAGACGTACTTTTTGCCACACCCCAGGAGGCAAAGGCCCAATCAGTAGTGACCCTAAGGAGCGAGGAAATGGTGTTGGTGCCCTCCTACTGCGGGCAAAAAATTGTGAGGGTCAAACTGACCCACGTCCCCCCCGGAATGACCCCTTCTTGGCTGGCCGCGTCTGTCCTCGTCGGAATCGAGGACAAAACAACTGTACTGCAAGTACAGAAAAAAGTAAGAGAAGATTGGGTCGGCTCCTCCATTGAGATGCTAATCCAAACCAACCAGGAGTGCATCGAAGCTATCCCGGATGTGATAGACTTCGATAACGGCACTCAACTGCCCATAAGTGTTGAGGGCAAACGCCCGAAATGTTTTCGCTGTGGATCGAAGACTCACCTCAGGGCCTTCTGCAACGAGAAGACCCTGAGAAAGGAGAAAACCCCCCTCCTTCCGAATCCGGCTCCACGGCTACCAGCAACAGGACAAGCGGCAACCAAGAACGATAGGCCCGTGGCACCCATACCCACTCCACGGAAATCAAAAACAGCAGCAGCAGTGGAAATACTAACAACAACAACAGCAATACCAAATGCAGCTGCAACAGAGACTCCAGTGCAAACATCACCAACAACAACAAGTGAAAGAGTGGAGTTGGTACCCCTCCCCGACCTCACAGAATCAGACATGGAGTGTGAGGTGGGAGAGAGATGGCAAAAGGTCGTAAGAAGGCACAAACGCAGAAGCAGCGCATCGTCGCCTTTGAAAAGTGAGGAAAGAAATGAGAAAAGGGTAAAGTCTACTGCAAAGAGACCTACAGCAGCAACAACACCAACACCATCACCACCCACACTAGCGCCACCATCACCACCGGCGACAACCCCACCGCCAACAACACCTTCAACACCACCACCACCAGCACCAACATCGCAAACACAACAACAAAACACACACACCCAGCAACAACGACAAGAAAATAGCAGAACCACACCCCACCCCCAGAAAAACAAATGCACGGCAATAAATACACACAACAAGAAACTAATGACTTACATAATTGAACACACAGACATTTCACAACAGGACTACATAATACCAGCACCAATCAAAACGCCAACTAACATAAGACTGCTAAAAATAGCACAGAAACAATACACAAATATTAAAACGAAATTCCCCAACGCAGTTGGTGATTTCAGGGACCTAGGAGGAACCATCAATCGAAGAGTATACTCAGACATTCTCTTAGAAGAGCCGACGACCAGCCGAAGGGACGATTCAACGGTCCCTTCACCAGACGATCAAGTGAAAAGGGATGTAAAAACCATCCCTCCTCTACCAAAAGTACGGTAAGTGGTCTTTCCCATCTTTTCCACTCTATTTTAAACATGACCTCACTCAGAATAGGCAGCATAAATGCGCGTGGCTTGGGGTCGTCATGGAAGCAGGGTCACCTGCTCAACGACCTCAGGTCACTAAACATAGATGTAGTGGCCATCAGCGAGACCAGAATCTCCGAAGCACGGGCCTTCGCACCGATCTTCGGCGGCTTCGATGTGTACGCATCTCCCAGCCGTCCTGGATCCGGTGGAGGAGTTGCTGTGCTTTTTCGGAGAGGTTTGGATCTCGCCATACGGGCCATCTTCCTGGACCCAGAGGGTAAGCTGGTGGTGCTGGACGTGACCAGCGGAGACGGGCAAGCTTTCAGGCTAGTGGCCGTCTATGCCCCGACAGGAGCAGGGCGGCCTGATTTCTTCCGGCGTCTGGAGACCTTTCTTGGAACGTCCTGCTCTTTAGTGTTAGTGGGCGACTGGAACGGGATCTTAGATGCACGCTGGGACTGTGTGGGATTAGCGGATAGGGGTGGAGGGTGCAAGAGCCTCACCAACCTGCTCAGGCGTTTTGAACTGTCTGACAGGTACCGATTGGATTTCCCGAATGTGCCAATGTGGACTTGGACAAACCGCATAGGGTCATCCAGATCATATCTAGATAGAGTATTTTGTAGGGAAATAGATAGGTCTAGCATAGGCTGTCCACAATTCAAGATAGTCAGCTACACGGACCACAAATTCGTGATCTGTGTGCTTGACTTAGATAGGCTTCATAGACGAGGACCCGGCTACTGGAAGCTAAACGCGTCCTTACCAGCGCGCAAGGCCTACAGAGACCGGATTAGCGAACTAGTTAAGCGGGCGTTGACGGGGGCCATCGTCAACAACAAGTGGTGGTTTGCTCTGAAAAGAGCGATTAGAATAGAATCGATTAGGTTTAGTAAGGCTTTAGCAATAGAGAAAAATAGAGCAGAGGGAGAACTAGTTAGAAAATTAGACGAGGCGCTTAGCAAAGGCATTGCGACCGACGTGCTTGCGGCGAAATTGGCCCTTGACCAATTCTTCAATGCAAAGCACGAAGGCTGCGTTGTCAGAGCTAGGCTGCGTGCTCTCAGACACGAGGGGACGAAAGCCGTTCAATGGGCCCGAGTGGCGGAGGCGCGTCGTGGCAACAAAGCCACGATCCGGTCTTTGGTGGACCACGACGGGCGCATGCTACTCGATCCCGGGCAAATGTGTGAAGCTTTTCAGCGACACTTCGCTCAGCTGTTCGGGGGCAGCGGGGGGCCGGGTAGAGGGATGGACTTTAGTGTCTACCTCGACGGACTGCCGCGGCTCTCGGCCACTGAGGCGAAGTGTTGCGAAAAGCCGATAACAGCCGCTGAAGTACGGGAGGCAATGACTGGCTGCACAAGGGGTAAATCGCCTGGTTTGGATGGTCTGCCCTATGAACTTTACGTACAGATGCCAGACTTGTTCGGAGGCCTCTTGGCGGACGTCTACTGCAACTGGCAACAGAACGGGAGAATTCCCAGTTCTGTGAGCCGAGGAGCGGTGGCACTGCTGAGAAAGGATCCGAACAAGGGGGATAACATAGACAATTTCCGGCCCATAACTCTGCTAAACACAGAGTTTAAGATTTTGGCCAAGGTGCTAGCAAAGAGGTTGGCGCTTGTCGTTGGTGGTCTGGTGGGAGAGGCGCAGACATGCGCCATTCCCGACAGATCCATCCACGACAACCTCCACCTCATGCGATACATCGTAGAGAGGGTAGCTAGGGAACCTGGCACGGGTGGGTCCTTGATCAATTTAGATCAGTCGAAAGCTTTCGATAGGGTCGACCATCGTTACCTAGCGGCAGTCCTGAGGGCGGCTGGCTTTGGGCCCGTCTTCAGAGGCTGGATCGCTGCCATGCACAGCGACATCTGCTCTGTGGTGAGAGTGAACGGTCACCTGTCGGAACCGTTCAACATCATGCGCTCGGTCCGCCAAGGATGTCCCCTCTCGTCCCTCTTGTACGTATTGACTCTCGAGCCATTACTGCACAAACTGGAGACGTTAAGGGGAGTCCCGCGCGAACTAGGATGCGGAAGATCCGTGTCAGCATATGCGGACGATGTCACCGTAGTGGTGTCGAACGCCAAACACATCGAGGCGATCGGCACTACACTAAGAGAATACGAAGCGGTGACAGGAGCAATGATCAACCAGGAAAAGTCAGTGGGCCTGCAGCTCGGCACCTGGAGAGGCAGGTCCATGCCGTCCAACAGCGTCGTCGGGCGCTGGACGGACGGACCGGTTAAATTGCTAGGGGTCTGGTTCGGTCCGGACCTCCAGACGGACAAAAACTGGGACGAGGTGACGAGCAGGGTGGCTTCTCTCACCCAGAAATGGGCGGAGAGGAAGCTATCCCTGAAAGGTCGAGCGGAGGTGGCTAACGCGTACATCGCGTCTGTCATCTGCTACCGCCTAACCGTCGTACCTTGTCCTAAGCCTCGCCTGACTGCGCTGGAGCGTTTGCTCTTTCGCTTTTTGTGGAAGGGACGTGCTCCGATGGTCAGGCGGTCCATCTGTTGTCAACACCCGCTACGTGGAGGGCTGGGCATGCCGTGGCTGATGATGCGCAGGCACGCGCTCAGGCTACGACATCTCCACCTCTTCCTCGACGGTGATCAGGTGTGGTCGCCGTTTGCTAGACGCGTTTTTCCCCAGCTCGTTTCCTTGACGGAGCTGCAGTCCTGGGTCAAGCGAAGACCGAGAGGGAGCGCCTGGAGACTGGAATGTCTTCAGGCGCTCACAGCCCTCGACCAATCGGGCAATGTGATCGGTGGAAACTCCACCTCGGCGTTCTATAGAGGATTAGTGGAGGGGAAGAGCGACGACGTACTTGGGGAAACTCTAGGCGTCGACGAAAATCAACTAGCCAATCTCTTCGGAAGAACTTTCGGGCCAGGGCCTATGGACAACTTCCAGAAATCTCTGGCCTGGCAGTGCTACCGAGGAGCCTTGCCAGTTCGGGATAAACTCTACAGGCATGGAGGTGCCGTCAGCCGGGCATGTCCGAGATGCGCGCAGGGCGACGAAACCGTCCTGCACGCACTCGTCCAGTGTCCGAAAATTGCTGACTTGTGGGTTTATGTCGAACACCTGCTGTCGCGTTTAGGACGGATCCAGTTATCATCTGAGTCTATCGTGAGGATTGCCCCGCCCTCCTCCTTTAGCCGGGAAGGGCAGGCAGTTTTTATCTGTCTGGTGGCCATGGCGAAAGAGATAGTATGGTGGACACGTTTGAAAGGGCTGAAGACGAGCACTTACCTCTTCGGTGATGCTCTGATTGACTTTTTCAAATTTCATTTGAAAAGGAAAATCAGAGTAGAGAAGGAAGTGCTCTCTTCCCAGCATTTTGTTGAAAGATGGGTGAGAGAAGCAAGAATGGCCCGAGTGAATGGGCCGACTCTGAGTATATATCTGTAAACTAAAGGTGGAAAACTGGGAGAGGGCACTTGCCTTGGTGGTCAGGGTCATTGTGGCTTTTTACTGGGCTTTCTCCACAAATGTCCCTCCGAAGTCTCCCCCCTATTGGGGAATTTTTCATTGTTATTTTCATTGTTATTTTTGTTACATCCTCTGTTTTTGTTTTTTTACACGCAGAAATGCCCATTTGTACCGTCCTGCATTGTCCTGCACTGTCCTTAATGTCTACTTTATGTAAACCCTTGTGGTTAATAAAGAAATCATTATTATTATTATTATTATTATTATTATTGAATGCCATGGTTGACGGAGGCTCGGCTCTGTAAGGTATAGTAATTTTTAACCGTTAAAACAATTGTAAATTGTTTAAAACTTGAACCAAATTGTTGATAAAGACACCCTCCTCCTCGTGAGAGGGGTCTTTCTGTCGGTTATTTGGCCCTTCGGGGTTAAATAACCAGTTATTGGGGTTTTGTACCCAAAATTTCATTTTAAACAAAAAAACATGGCTACGAAAAAGAAATTTCATACGTCACTCCCACTCATTCCGTCTTCTTCTTCCTCAATCATCACTACAGCAGAGAGAAGATTGTCTCTCTCCCTCCCTTCTTTAAATGTGTCTCTCTCCCTCCCTTCTCTTTCGCAAGCAACGAAAGAAAAGAAAAGTCTCGTGCAAAGCGTGCAAGGTTTCTCCACGACGACGACGACAGCGACGAAACAGGTGTGCGGGAAATACGAAAACCCAGTTCATTCGTCTGACGTCAGGAATAATAGCAGTAGCAGCCGTAATAACAACAGCAACAGTGACAATGAAAACAACAGTAGCAGCCGCAACAGCATCACCAGCAACATAAACAACAACAGCATTAGCAGCAGCAACACCAACAACAACCACAGCAACAGCGGCGGAGGCAGTAGTCGTAGTACCTGCAGCAACAACAAAAGTACCAGCAGCTCTGACGACAACAACAACAGCAGAGAAAAACCAATCTCATTTGCAGGTATTGCGAAAAACTTGGAAACAATCCTCATAACAAATGAGGAATTAGAGGAAGCGAAGAAGATGGTGACAAAGAACGGACACCGAGCAATCTGCAAGGCAGCGGAAAAGTTTTTCGAGACCCAAGAGCACTGTACGGTCACGTACCGTACAGTAAGTACAAAATCCCGTAGGGTGGAAAGAGCCACAGAGGCCCAAATACAAAAAGCCTTGGGGTCTGTGTGGCAGCGGAAAACGCACATCACCCGAGGCAAAAAATATGCCACCGTAGACGTACTTTTTGCCACACCCCAGGAGGCAAAGGCCCAATCAGTAGTGACCCTAAGGAGCGAGGAAATGGTGTTGGTGCCCTCCTACTGCGGGCAAAAAATTGTGAGGGTCAAACTGACCCACGTCCCCCCCGGAATGACCCCTTCTTGGCTGGCCGCGTCTGTCCTCGTCGGAATCGAGGACAAAACAACTGTACTGCAAGTACAGAAAAAAGTAAGAGAAGATTGGGTCGGCTCCTCCATTGAGATGCTAATCCAAACCAACCAGGAGTGCATCGAAGCTATCCCGGATGTGATAGACTTCGATAACGGCACTCAACTGCCCATAAGTGTTGAGGGCAAACGCCCGAAATGTTTTCGCTGTGGATCGAAGACTCACCTCAGGGCCTTCTGCAACGAGAAGACCCTGAGAAAGGAGAAAACCCCCCTCCTTCCGAATCCGGCTCCACGGCTACCAGCAACAGGACAAGCGGCAACCAAGAACGATAGGCCCGTGGCACCCATACCCACTCCACGGAAATCAAAAACAGCAGCAGCAGTGGAAATACTAACAACAACAACAGCAATACCAAATGCAGCTGCAACAGAGACTCCAGTGCAAACATCACCAACAACAACAAGTGAAAGAGTGGAGTTGGTACCCCTCCCCGACCTCACAGAATCAGACATGGAGTGTGAGGTGGGAGAGAGATGGCAAAAGGTCGTAAGAAGGCACAAACGCAGAAGCAGCGCATCGTCGCCTTTGAAAAGTGAGGAAAGAAATGAGAAAAGGGTAAAGTCTACTGCAAAGAGACCTACAGCAGCAACAACACCAACACCATCACCACCCACACTAGCGCCACCATCACCACCGGCGACAACCCCACCGCCAACAACACCTTCAACACCACCACCACCAGCACCAACATCGCAAACACAACAACAAAACACACACACCCAGCAACAACGACAAGAAAATAGCAGAACCACACCCCACCCCCAGAAAAACAAATGCACGGCAATAAATACACACAACAAGAAACTAATGACTTACATAATTGAACACACAGACATTTCACAACAGGACTACATAATACCAGCACCAATCAAAACGCCAACTAACATAAGACTGCTAAAAATAGCACAGAAACAATACACAAATATTAAAACGAAATTCCCCAACGCAGTTGGTGATTTCAGGGACCTAGGAGGAACCATCAATCGAAGAGTATACTCAGACATTCTCTTAGAAGAGCCGACGACCAGCCGAAGGGACGATTCAACGGTCCCTTCACCAGACGATCAAGTGAAAAGGGATGTAAAAACCATCCCTCCTCTACCAAAAGTACGGTAAGTGGTCTTTCCCATCTTTTCCACTCTATTTTAAACATGACCTCACTCAGAATAGGCAGCATAAATGCGCGTGGCTTGGGGTCGTCATGGAAGCAGGGTCACCTGCTCAACGACCTCAGGTCACTAAACATAGATGTAGTGGCCATCAGCGAGACCAGAATCTCCGAAGCACGGGCCTTCGCACCGATCTTCGGCGGCTTCGATGTGTACGCATCTCCCAGCCGTCCTGGATCCGGTGGAGGAGTTGCTGTGCTTTTTCGGAGAGGTTTGGATCTCGCCATACGGGCCATCTTCCTGGACCCAGAGGGTAAGCTGGTGGTGCTGGACGTGACCAGCGGAGACGGGCAAGCTTTCAGGCTAGTGGCCGTCTATGCCCCGACAGGAGCAGGGCGGCCTGATTTCTTCCGGCGTCTGGAGACCTTTCTTGGAACGTCCTGCTCTTTAGTGTTAGTGGGCGACTGGAACGGGATCTTAGATGCACGCTGGGACTGTGTGGGATTAGCGGATAGGGGTGGAGGGTGCAAGAGCCTCACC
Source organism: Eledone cirrhosa (assembly GCA_964016885.1). Lineage (NCBI taxonomy): Eukaryota > Metazoa > Mollusca > Cephalopoda > Octopoda > Eledonidae > Eledone > Eledone cirrhosa. Next base: position 179,637,865 of record OZ024740.1, read on the forward strand.
AACCTGCTCAGGCGTTTTGAACTGTCTGACAGGTACCGATTGGATTTCCCGAATGTGCCAATGTGGACTTGGACAAACCGCATAGGGTCATCCAGATCATATCTAGATAGAGTATTTTGTAGGGAAATAGATAGGTCTAGCATAGGCTGTCCACAATTCAAGATAGTCAGCTACACGGACCACAAATTCGTGATCTGTGTGCTTGACTTAGATAGGCTTCATAGACGAGGACCCGGCTACTGGAAGCTAAACGCGTCCTTACCAGCGCGCAAGGCCTACAGAGACCGGATTAGCGAACTAGTTAAGCGGGCGTTGACGGGGGCCATCGTCAACAACAAGTGGTGGTTTGCTCTGAAAAGAGCGATTAGAATAGAATCGATTAGGTTTAGTAAGGCTTTAGCAATAGAGAAAAATAGAGCAGAGGGAGAACTAGTTAGAAAATTAGACGAGGCGCTTAGCAAAGGCATTGCGACCGACGTGCTTGCGGCGAAATTGGCCCTTGACCAATTCTTCAATGCAAAGCACGAAGGCTGCGTTGTCAGAGCTAGGCTGCGTGCTCTCAGACACGAGGGGACGAAAGCCGTTCAATGGGCCCGAGTGGCGGAGGCGCGTCGTGGCAACAAAGCCACGATCCGGTCTTTGGTGGACCACGACGGGCGCATGCTACTCGATCCCGGGCAAATGTGTGAAGCTTTTCAGCGACACTTCGCTCAGCTGTTCGGGGGCAGCGGGGGGCCGGGTAGAGGGATGGACTTTAGTGTCTACCTCGACGGACTGCCGCGGCTCTCGGCCACTGAGGCGAAGTGTTGCGAAAAGCCGATAACAGCCGCTGAAGTACGGGAGGCAATGACTGGCTGCACAAGGGGTAAATCGCCTGGTTTGGATGGTCTGCCCTATGAACTTTACGTACAGATGCCAGACTTGTTCGGAGGCCTCTTGGCGGACGTCTACTGCAACTGGCAACAGAACGGGAGAATTCCCAGTTCTGTGAGCCGAGGAGCGGTGGCACTGCTGAGAAAGGATCCGAACAAGGGGGATAACATAGACAATTTCCGGCCCATAACTCTGCTAAACACAGAGTTTAAGATTTTGGCCAAGGTGCTAGCAAAGAGGTTGGCGCTTGTCGTTGGTGGTCTGGTGGGAGAGGCGCAGACATGCGCCATTCCCGACAGATCCATCCACGACAACCTCCACCTCATGCGATACATCGTAGAGAGGGTAGCTAGGGAACCTGGCACGGGTGGGTCCTTGATCAATTTAGATCAGTCGAAAGCTTTCGATAGGGTCGACCATCGTTACCTAGCGGCAGTCCTGAGGGCGGCTGGCTTTGGGCCCGTCTTCAGAGGCTGGATCGCTGCCATGCACAGCGACATCTGCTCTGTGGTGAGAGTGAACGGTCACCTGTCGGAACCGTTCAACATCATGCGCTCGGTCCGCCAAGGATGTCCCCTCTCGTCCCTCTTGTACGTATTGACTCTCGAGCCATTACTGCACAAACTGGAGACGTTGAGGGGAGTCCCGCGCGAACTAGGATGCGGAAGATCCGTGTCAGCATATGCGGACGATGTCACCGTAGTGGTGTCGAACGCCAAACACATCGAGGCGATCGGCACTACACTAAGAGAATACGAAGCGGTGACAGGAGCAATGATCAACCAGGAAAAGTCAGTGGGCCTGCAGCTCGGCACCTGGAGAGGCAGGTCCATGCCGTCCAACAGCGTCGTCGGGCGCTGGACGGACGGACCGGTTAAATTGCTAGGGGTCTGGTTCGGTCCGGACCTCCAGACGGACAAAAACTGGGACGAGGTGACGAGCAGGGTGGCTTCTCTCACCCAGAAATGGGCGGAGAGGAAGCTATCCCTGAAAGGTCGAGCGGAGGTGGCTAACGCGTACATCGCGTCTGTCATCTGCTACCGCCTAACCGTCGTACCTTGTCCTAAGCCTCGCCTGACTGCGCTGGAGCGTTTGCTCTTTCGCTTTTTGTGGAAGGGACGTGCTCCGATGGTCAGGCGGTCCATCTGTTGTCAACACCCGCTACGTGGAGGGCTGGGCATGCCGTGGCTGATGATGCGCAGGCACGCGCTCAGGCTACGACATCTCCACCTCTTCCTCGACGGTGATCAGGTGTGGTCGCCGTTTGCTAGACGCGTTTTTCCCCAGCTCGTTTCCTTGACGGAGCTGCAGTCCTGGGTCAAGCGAAGACCGAGAGGGAGCGCCTGGAGACTGGAATGTCTTCAGGCGCTCACAGCCCTCGACCAATCGGGCAATGTGATCGGTGGAAACTCCACCTCGGCGTTCTATAGAGGATTAGTGGAGGGGAAGAGCGACGACGTACTTGGGGAAACTCTAGGCGTCGACGAAAATCAACTAGCCAATCTCTTCGGAAGAACTTTCGGGCCGGGGCCTATGGACAACTTCCAGAAATCTCTGGCCTGGCAGTGCTACCGAGGAGCCTTGCCAGTTCGGGATAAACTCTACAGGCATGGAGGTGCCGTCAGCCGGGCATGTCCGAGATGCGCGCAGGGCGACGAAACCGTCCTGCACGCACTCGTCCAGTGTCCGAAAATTGCTGACTTGTGGGATTATGTCGAACACCTGCTGTCGCGTTTAGGACGGATCCAGCTATCATCTGAGTCTATCGTGAGGATTGCCCCGCCCTCCTCCTTTAGCCGGGAAGGGCAGGCAGTTTTTATCTGTCTGGTGGCCATGGCGAAAGAGATAGTATGGTGGACACGTTTGAAAGGGCTGAAGACGAGCACTTACCTCTTCGGTGATGCTCTGATTGACTTTTTCAAATTTCATTTGAAAAGGAAAATCAGAGTAGAGAAGGAAGTGCTCCTTTCCCAACATTTTGTTGAAAGATGGGTGAGAGAAGCAAGAATGGCCCGAGTGAATGGGCCGACTCTGAGTATATATCTGTAAACTAAAGGTGGAAAACTGGGAGAGGGCACTTGCCTTGGTGGTCAGGGTCATTGTGGCTTTTTACTGGGCTTTCTCCACAAATGTCCCTCCGAAGTCTCCCCCCTATTGGGGAATTTTTCATTGTTATTTTCATTGTTATTTTTGTTACATCCTCTGTTTTTGTTTTTTTACACGCAGAAATGCCCATTTGTACCGTCCTGCATTGTCCTGCACTGTCCTTAATGTCTACTTTATGTAAACCCTTGTGGTTAATAAAGAAATCATTATTATTATTATTATTATTATTATTATTATTATTATTATTATTATTATTGTTATTGTTATTCCTTGAATCTCATTCATTGATGTTGGTTAACTGGAAAGTCCGTTGGATTGAATATTAAGCCACTACCTGCAGCCTAAGATATTCAGGACGTATCGGAGGGTTCTTGCTGTTCCAAGCAAGCATGCCTTTTGAAGCGTTCCAAAAAGCGTGAAGGGGCCGATTTTCTTTAACCATCCCTGGAAACTTTTGGAGATAGTCCCCAGTGCGCCTATGACAATCGGGATCACTTTGACTTCATGGCAGTTCCAAATCCTTTTCACCTCCCACTTTAGGTCCGGGTATCGGTTAATTTTCTCCCTCTCCTTCTCTTGCACTCTCGTGTCGAACGGGCAGGCCACATCCACAATCAAGCACGATCTTTTTTCTTTGTCCACAACCACCAGGTCAGGTCTATTGTGTTCCAGTTTTTTGTCCGTCTGTATCCTAAAATCCCACAGCACCTTCACCTGATTGTTCTCCATCACCGCCTCTTGACTATGCTCATACCATTTCTCAGAATGTGGTAGATTGTTTACTTTGCACAGGTGCCAGTGGATCACCCTGCCCATCACATCGTGTCTCCAGCCCTTATAGTGGGTCTGGGCTAGGTGTTTACACTCGGACACAATGTGAGCCACAGTCTCCTCTCTCTCTCCACAGATCCTGCACAGTGGGCTGGCCTCCTCCTTGTAGATATGGTGCTTCAACCACTTCGTTTTGAGGGCCTGCTCCTGCGCAGCCATTAGCATTCCTTCTGTAGCCTTTTTGAGGTCTCCTCTTCTCAACCAGTTCCATGTCTGTGGATCTCTAAATTCAGTTTTCTCAAAGAAGGTACTATGAAGGGGTTTTCCCTTAAGGCTGCTCTTCCTCCTTGATGTTATTTCCTCCCTGGACATCCCCTGGCCTACTGTCCCCTCCTTCAGTACAGCTCTGAGCATTGGCTCCTTACTATAGGTCACGTATTTGTATAGGTTGTTTTTCTCCATCTGAACACAGTCCTCTATGCTGATAAGACCTCTTCCACCCTCAGATCTCCTTAGGTAGAGTCTATCGACATCACTCCTCTTGTGGAACATGTTGTAGATAGTCAATAGCTTCCTAGTCTTCCTATCCATTTCTTTCTGTTCAGCAACATTCCATCTCAGAATTCCCGCACTGTACCTAATAATAGACACAGCTCGGGAATTTACTGCGCTTATGGCATTTCTGCTGTTCAGATGTGACTTCAATACGCTCCTTACTCTCCGAATGTATTCAGTTCTTAACAATTCCTTCATTTTTTTGTTCTTTATGCCATCAGCCTCCAGAACGCCCAAATACTTGTATCCTTCCTCAGAGTCAATTTCCTTTAGCATCTCACCTGTTGGTATCTGGATCCCGCTACTTCTGCTCAACCTACCCCTCTTCATCACAATGACTCCACATTTACCAATACCAAACTGCATACATATATCACTGCTGAAAATACGGACAGTGTCAACAAGCACATCCAACTCCTTCTCACTTTTCCCGAAGAGCTTAAGATCGTCCATGAAGAGGAGGTGATTGATGGTAAGCTCTCCCCTTCCCAACTTGTATCCTGCTCTCACTTTTCGCAGCATAATGGTCAAGGGCATCAGGGCAAGGACAAACAACAGAGGGGACAGGCTATCTCCCTGGAAGATACCTCTCTTGATCTTCACGCTTCCCAAGGATACTCCAGTTGATGTCAACTCTGTCTCCCAGGACCCCATACTCCTGCCTAGCAACTGCTGATGTTATCTGCCACCCTGAAGATCTCCAGGCTTTTGGTGATCCAGGAATGAGGCACCATGTCAAATGCCTTTCTGTAGTCTATCCATCCCATGGCAAGATCAGTGTGTCTCCTCCTGCAATTCCCCATTACCATCTTATCAATAAGCAACTGGTCCTTTGTACCACGTGACTTCTTTCGGCATCCTTTCTGTTCGTCCGGTAACAAGTTGTTTGTGTGGAGGTGATGGTAGATTTCCTCAGACACAATGCTCGTCAACAGTTTCCACATTACGGGCAGACATGTGATAGGTCTATAGTTGGTAGCATCATTACCCTTGATTCGGTCTTTCATTATCAGAACTGTGGTACCTTTTGTCAACCACTCTGGCACCTCACCCGACACCAAGCAGTCATTGAACATGGCCGTCAGCTTCGGGTGGAGGGATGTTAGATGTTTAATCCAATACCCCTGCACACCATCTGGGCCTGGTGATTTCCAGTTGGTTAGTTTTTTGGCTTGCCCCTTAAGAGTTTCAACTGTGATACTCAAATCAGTCTGTTGCTGTGCCTGCTCACCGATCTCCCTCTGTACTGTCTCAATCCACCCTGCCTGGGCATTGTGTCTAACATCCTGCTCCCATATTCCTCTCCAGAATGTTTTAGTTTGCTCCGCCCCAGTTATCAAGTCGTTGCCTCTTTCTTTGCCCTCAAGCTGTCCAAACAGCATCTTCTGGTTGTTGTCGAACATGCGGTTCTGTTTATACTGACTGACTCTGTTCTCGTATCGCCTGATTTTTGCACTCTTTGCTACAATGCGCTGCTTCAATTCCTCTATGATAATATTTAGCTTTTTACTCCTAGTTTTGTATTTTATTCCAGTCTATTTTTAGTGCCTATGTTTTTTAGTGTCCCATTCAGTAGTGACTCAAGCTTTCCTATGTCATTTCTCATTTCCCCGATTTGCCCACTCAGTCGCTTCTTCCACCACGGCTCTGCTCTTTCTTGTCTGTTGTTTCCTCTCGCTTTTATACCAAGTAGTTTCCTCACCGTATTTGCTGTTGCTCTGAGGATATTGTTGCACTGGTGAAGGCTCCTCGCCTCAAGGTATGGGATGACTTTGTTTACCTTAGCTGTTGTTTCTTTTAACTTTTTCCTGTCTACAAATCTTAGGTTCATAGGTCTCCCACTATCATTGTTCAATTCATCTACCACTAAATTTAGGATGTCAACCGAATCTTGTCCTAGCCCGTCAGCATTCATCTCCTCAGTGGCCGTATCTCTGTTCCAGGTATTATTTATCTCAGTATTCAGATCATTGTCTGCTTCGGCTGGTTCCTCCGTTCTCAGGACCTCCTCACCTTCATTTCCCACCGGCTCGCTTGTCTGGCATACTACACCCGCCATCTCCAAGCCATTCTCTCTGCTCAGTTCCTCCAGTTTCAGCTCGCTTATCCACCCATTAGTTCTTATTACCCGAGCCTGCCCGGCCAATTTTTGTTCATCTAATTTAAATAAACCAATCTCGTTCCAGATGTTATGCATCCGTCTCCTGTAGCCCCTCTCCTTGGGGTTACTTTTCAGGTAGCATTGCATAACAGTTCTATTCAATTCTTTCGTCCAGTTGGTTCTGGCCCCTTTCCTTCTTCTCCTTCCTCCAACATCAGCAGTATTTGGTTGACAGTCAGGTTCCTGCTGCTGAGCCAGGGGGCACCTGTTGGGTGAGAGTCTGTCACATGACGTTCTAGTCTCCATTTCACCGTTATTCGAACTGTTTATGTTCGATATTTAAACACTCTTATCGAGGATTGGCGAATGTATGTTTACATAGCCATCTGTGGATCCGCCATCCCACTTGGCCCTTGTGTGGCATTATCACCACGCTGTATACGAACACACATAAACAAACAAACACACAGGCAGAAAGGGCCCCAGAAATGAATAAGCATAAGTTTCATTGTAATGTAGTGCTCGAATGTCTGACTTAGTTTTAGTTTTCCCGACAGATCCATCCACGACAACCTCCACCTCATGCGATACATCGTAGAGAGGGTAGCTAGGGAACCTGGCACGGGTGGGTCTTTGATCAATTTAGATCAGTCGAAAGCCTTCGATAGGGTCGACCATCGTTACCTAACGGCAGTCCTGAGGGCGGCTGGCTTTGGGCCCGTCTTCAGAGGCTGGATCGCTGCCATGCACAGCGACATCTGCTCTGTAGTGAGAGTGAACGGTCACCTTTCGGAACCGTTCAACATCATGCGCTCGGTCCGCCAAGGATGTCCCCTCTCGTCCCTATTGTACGTATTGACTCTCGAGCCATTACTGCACAAACTAGAGACGTTGAGGGGGGTCCCGCGCGAACTAGGATGCGGAAGATCCGTATCAGCATATGCGGACGATGTCACCGTAGTGGTGTCGAACGCCAAACACATCGAGGCGATCGGCACTACACTAAGAGAATACGAAGCGGTGACAGGAGCAATGATCAACCAGGAAAAGTCAGTGGGCCTGCAGCTCGGCACCTGGAGAGGCAGGTCCATGCCGTCCAACAGCGTCGTTGGGCGCTGGACGGACGGACCGGTTAAATTGCTAGGGGTCTGGTTCGGTCCAGACCTCCAGACGGACGAAAACTGGGACGAGGTGACGAGCAGGGTGGCTTCTCTCACCCAGAAATGGGCCGAGAGGAAGCTATCCCTGAAAGGTCGAGCGGAGGTGGCGAATGCGTACATCGCATCCGTCATCTACTACCGCCTGACCGTCGTACCTTGTCCTAAGCCCCGCCTGACTGCGCTGGAGCGTTTGCTCTTTCGCTTCTTGTGGAAGGGACGCGCTCCGATGGTCAGGCGGTCCATCTGCTGTCAACACCCGCTACGTGGAGGGCTGGGCATGCCGTGGCTGATGATGCGCAGACACGCGCTCAGGCTACGACATCTCCACCTCTTCCTCGACGGTGATCAGGTGTGGTCGCCGTTTGCAAGACACGTTTTTCCCCAGCTCGTCTCCTTGACGGAGCTGCAGTCCTGGGTCAAGCGAAGACCGAGAGGGAGCGCTTGGAGACTGGAATGTCTTCAGGCGCTCACAGCCCTCGACCAATCGGGCAATGTGATCGGTGGAAACTCCACCTTGGCGTTCTATAGGGGATTAGTGGAGGGGAAGAGCGACGACGTACTTGGAGAAACTCTAGGCGTCGACGAAAATCAACTAGCCAATCTCTTCGGAAGGACTTTCGGGCCGGGGCCTATGGACAACTTCCAGAAATCCCTGGCCTGGCAGTGCTACCGAGGAGCTTTGCCAGTTCGGGATAAACTCTACAGGCATGGAGGTGCCGTCAGCCGGGCATGTCCGAGATGCGCGCAGGGCGACGAAACCGTCCTGCACGCACTCGTCCAGTGTCCGAGCATTGCTGACTTGTGGGCTTATGTCGAACACCTGCTGTCACGTGTAGGACGGATCCAGCTATCAGCTGAGTCCATCGTGAGGATTGCCCCGCCCCCTTCCTTTAGCCTGGAAGGGCAGGCAGTTTTTATCTGTCTGGTGGCCATGGCGAAAGAGATAGTATGGTGGACACGTTTGAAAGGGCTCAAGACGAGCACTTACCTCTTCGGTGATGCCCTGATTAACTTTTTCAAATTTCATTTGAAAAGGAAAATCAGGGTAGAGAGGGAAGTGCTCTCTTCCCAGCATTTTGTTGAAAGATGGGTGAGAGAAGCAAGTATGGCCCGAATGAATGGGCCTTCTCTGAGTATGTGTCTGTAAATTAAAGGTGGAAAACTGGGAGAGGGCACTTGCCCTGGTGGTCAGGGCCACTGTGGTCTTTTAATGGGCTTTCTCCACAAATGTCCCTTGGAAGTCTCCCCCCTATTGGGGAATTTTTTCTTTGTTATTTTATTTCAAACTCTGTTTTTTTTTACACGCAGAAATGCCCATTTGTACCGTCCTGTATTGTCCTGTACTGTCCTTAATGTCTACTTTATGTGAACCCTTGTGGTTAATAAAGGAAACATTATTATTATTATTATTATTATTATTATTATTATTATTATTATTGGCGAGCTACGTAGTAAATCGTATCATCGTGAGCTCCCCAAAGGTTTGTTATTTTCAGTTATTTAAAATTGCCATTTATGGAAATTTTTTATTGTTAACTATATATAAGTGTACATAGATTGATTTCTGAAAAGAACACTCAAAAATATTGGGGCCTTGAGCCCAAAATTTAAACTTTTTATAATTATCAAATAAAAAAATGTTTCTTTGAAAAATAATGGATGACTCAGATTCACTCCTTCCTCACAATCCACACCTCACACCGACACCACCATTGTAAACATTGCTACGTTTGCCAACACTGGAATTGTAAGCAGTAGCAATATTTTAAATTTGTCTCAGGCTGACGTTCATTTCCCGCCATTACCAATGACTGCAGGTGTTAAAGCCGCCGCCACCACCACCACCACCACCACAGACACAACAGAAACAAAAGAAAAAATAAATTAACTCATGATATCGAAATGAATTCAACCAAAATGAACTCTTCCACACCGAACACCACTGACGCCACAACCACCACAACTGAAACTAAAATTAACAATAGCAAAAATAAAGATAATAACAACAGCAACAATGAAATTAAGAAAACTACCCTAGGTTTTGCCAGAGTAGCAAAAACGTGCGAAGCGATCCAGGTAAATCAGGAAGAATTAACGAAGCCAAAGGAATGGTAAAGAAAGATGGGTACAGGGTCAGCCTCACCCCCTCCACCTAATAAAATGGAGCAACGTCGCCTATGTCTTATCGGACCGTGTCTTATTGGACAATAAACATAAAATCGCGCCGAGCGGAACGGGCATCTGAGTCCCAAATCCAAAAGGCTTTGGGACATGTGTGGGCAAAAAAACCCACATCAGACGTGGGCAGAAGTATGGAACCGTGGACGTGCTCTTTGAAACACCAGAGGAGGCCAGAGAACACTCTATGGCCCCATTAAGAAGTGACGACTTCACACACATCCCAAGCTATTGTGGCCAGAGACTTGTGAAGATCAGGGTGACCCACGTTCCACCGGCCATAGAAATTTCCTGGCTAATTGCTGCCGTCCTCGCCGGCATCGAGGCCAACACCAAAATAATAGAAATAGCAAAAGAAAAGCAGGGGAACTGGTCCGGATCTGGGATGGAGCTCCTGATCCAAGCGGACCATACAAAGCATTGAGGAGATCCCAGAGGTAATAGACCTCACTGACGGCAGCCATCTCATCGTAATCGTCGAGGCCAGAAGACCTAGGTGTGTCATTTGTGGTGAAGGAACCCACCTAAGGGCTTTCTGCCCTCAGGCTAAAAGGTTGAAGTCACCTCTCTTACCCACCCCAGTGACTCAACCATCAACACCACCAGCATCAGAAATAGCAGCAACAACTGTTGCAGCAACAACAGAGGCAACTGTAACAGCAACAACCCCAGCAACAGTAGCAAAACCAACACCAGCACCGCCCAACAACCTTAAATTTGAACAACAACCGATTATTACACTACATGCAACACACCACCAGCATCACAGAAAAAGACTACACAACAACCCAAAAGTTCACACCACCTCCACACATACAAATCACTGGCATCACACAGAAAACGTACACGACACTAAAACAAAAATTCCCCAAAGACATCGGAGACTTCCGACAAACACTCTCCAGGAGGACTAATAAGGACATCCTTCCGGAGGAGGCCACAGGCAGTGAAAAGGATGGACGAACCATCCTTCCTCTACGAGAAGTAAGTTAAGTGGTCTTTCCCATCTTTTCCACTCCATTTCAACATGCTTCACTCAGAATAGGCAGCATAAATGACCTCAGGTCACTAAACATAGATGTAGTGGCCATCAGCGAGACCAGCATCTCCGAAGCACGGGCCTTCGCACCGATCTTCGGCGGCTACGATGTGTACGCATCTCCCAGCCGTCCGGGATCGGGGAGGAGGTGTCGATGTGCTTTTTCGGAGAGGTTTGGATCTCGCCATACGGGCCATCTTCCTGGACCCAGAAGGTAAGTTGGTGGTGATAGACGTGACCAGCGGAGACGGGCAAGCTTTCAGGCTAGTGGCCGTCTATGCCCCGACAGGAGCAGGGCGGCCTGATTTCTTCCGGCGTCTGGAGACCTTTCTCGGAACGTTCGGCTCTTTAGTGTTAGTGGGCGACTGGAACGGGATCTTAGATGCACGCTGGGGCTGTGTGGGATTAGCGGATAGGGGAGGAGGGTGCAAGAACCTCACCAACCTGCTCAGGCGTTTTGAACTGTCTGACAGGTACCGATTGGATTTCCCGAATGTGCCAATGTGGACTTGGACAAATCGCATAGGGTCATCCAGATCACATCTAGATAGAGTATTTTGTCGGGAAATAGATAGGTCTAGCATAGGCTGTCCACAATTCAAGATAGTCAGCTACACGGACCACAAATTCGTGATGCTTGCATTAGATAGGCTTCATAGACGAGGACGCGGCTACTGGAAGCTAAACGCGTCCTTACTAGCGCGCAAGACCTACAGAGACCGGATTAGCGAACTAGTTAAGCGGGCGTTGACGGGGGCCATGTCAACAACAAGGGGTGGTTTGCTCTGAAAAGAGCGAATAGAATAGAATCCATTAGATTTAGTAAGAATTTAGCAATAGAGAAAAATAGAGCAGAGGGAGAACTTGTAAGAACATTAGACGAGGCGCTTAGCAAAGGCATCTCGATCGACGTGCGTGTGGCGAAATTGGCCCTTGACCAATTCTTCAATGCAAAGCACGAAGGCTGCGTTGTCAGAGCTAGGGTGCGTGCTCGCAGACACGAGTGGTCGAAAGCCATTCAATGGGCCTGCGTGGAGGAAGCGCGTCGTGGCAACAATGTCACGATCCGGTGTTTGCTGGACCACGACGGGCGCATACTAGTCGATCCCGGGAACATGTGTGAAGCTTTTCAGCGACACTTCGCTCAGTTGTTCGGGGGCAGCGGCGGGCCGGATCGAGGGATGGACTTTAGTGTCTACCTCGACGGACTGCCGCGGCTCGCCGCCACTGAGACGAAGTGTTGCGAAAAGCCGATAACAGCCGCTGAAGTACGGGAGGCAATGACTAGCTGCACATGGGTAAATCGCCTGGTTTAAGTGGTCAGCCCTATAAACTTTACCTACAGATGCCAGACTTGTTCGGAGGCCTCTTGTCGGACGTCTACTGCAACTGGCAATAGAACGGGAGAATTCCCAGCTCTGTGAGCTGAGGAGCTGTGGCGCTGCTGAGAAAGGAACCGAACAAGGGGGATAACATAGATAATTTTTGGCCCATAACTCTGCTAAACACAGAATTCAAGCTTTTGGACAAGGTGCTACAAAGAGGTTGGCGCATATCGTTGGTGGTCTGGTGGGAGAGGCGCAGACATGCGCCAATCCCGACAGATCCATCCACGACACTTTCCACCTCATGCAAATCATCGTAGAGAGGGTAGCTAGGGAACCTGGCACGGGTGGGTCCTTCAACAATTTAGATCAGTCGAAAGCTTTCGATAGGGTCGACCATCGTTACCTAGCGGCAGTCCTGAGTGCGGCTGGCTTCGGGCCCGTGTCCAGAGGCTGGATCGCTGCCATGCACAGCGACAGCTGCTCTGTAGTGAGAGTGAACTGTCACCCTTCGGAACCGTTCAACATCATGCGCTCAGTCCGCTAAGGATGTCCCCTCTCGTCCCTCTTGTACGTATAGACTCTCCAGCCATTACTGCACGAACTGGAGACGTTGAGAGGCGTCCCGCGCGAACTAGGATGCGGAAGATCCGTGTCAGCATATGTGGACGATGTTACCGTAGTGGTCTCGAACGCCAAACACATCGAGGCGATCGCACTACACTAAGAGAATACGAAGCGGTGACAGGAGCAATGATGAACCAGGAAAAGTCAGTGGGCCTGCAGCTCGGCACCTGGAGAGGCAGGTCCATGTCGTTCAACAGCGTCGTCGGGCGCTGGACGGACGGTCCAGTTAAATTGCTCGGGGTCTGGTTCTGTCCGGATCTCCAGACGGACAAACACTGGGACGAGCTGACGAGCAGGGTGGCTTCTCTCACCCAGAAGTGGGCCGAGAGGAAGCTATCCCTGAAAGGTCGAGCGGTGGTTGCTAACGCGTATATCGCGTCCGTCTTCTACTACCGCCTGACCGTCGTACCTTGTCCTAAACCCCGCCTGACTGCCTTGGAGCGTTTGCTCTTTCGCTTTTTGTGGAAGGGACGCGCTCCGATGGTCAGGAGGTCCATCTGCTGTCAACACCCGCTACGTGGAGGGCTGGGCATGCCGTGGCTGATGATGCGCAGACACGCGCTCAGGCTACGACATCTCCACCTCTTCCTCGACGGTGATCAGGTGTGTTCTCCGTTTGCTAGATACGTCTTTCCCCAGCTCGTCTCCTTGACGGAGCTGCAGTCCTGGGTCAAGCGAAGACCGAGAGGGAGCGCTTGGAGACTGGAATGTCTTCAGGCGCTCACAGCCCTCGACCAATAGAGAAATGTGATCGGTGGAAACTCCACCTTGGCGTTCTATAGAGGATTAGTGGAGGGGAAGAGCGGCGACATACTTGGGGAAACTCTAGGCACCGACGAAAATCAACTAGCCAATCTCTTCGGAAGAACTTTCGGGCCGGGGCCTATGGACAAGTTCGGGATAAACTTGCCAGTTCGGGATAAACTTTACAGGCATGGAGGTGCCGTCAGCCGTGCATGTCCGAGATGCGCGCAGGGCGACGAAACCGTCCTGCACGCACTCGTCCAGTGTCCGAGCATTGCTGACTTGTGGGTTTATGTCGAACACCTGCTGTCACGTGTAGGACTGATCCGGCTATCAGCTGACTCCATCGTGAGGATTGCCCCGCCCTCTTCCTTTAGGCGGGAATGGCAGGCAGTTTTTATCTGTCTGGTGGCCATGACGAAAGAGATAGTATGGTGGACACGTTTGAAAGGGCTGAAGACGAGCACTTACCTCTTCGGTGATGCCCTGATTAACTTTTTTCAACTTTCATTTGAAAAGGAAAATCAGGGTAGAGAGGGAAGTGCTCTCTTCTCAGCATTTTGTTGAAAGATGGGTGAGAGAAGCAAGTATGGCCCGAGTGAATGGGCCTACTCGGAGTATGTGTCTGTAAATTAAAGGTGGAAAACTGGGAGAGGGCACTTGCCCTGGTGGTCAGGGTAACTGTAGCCTTTTAATGGGCTTTCTCCACCAATGTCCCTCGGAAGTCTCCCCCCTATTGGGGAATTTGTCATTGTTATTTTTTTGTTACATCCTCTGTTTTTTTTTTTTTTACACGCAGAAATTCCCATTTGTACAGTCCTGTATTGTCCTGTACTGTCTTTAATGTCTACTTTATGTAAACCCTTGTGGTTAATAAAGAAAGCATTATTATTTTATTATCTAGGGGGTGAATTGGCGGTGAATTGGCAGTATCAGTAGAGGGTTGGACGCCATGCTTTCTAGCATAATTACGTCCCTTTACGGTTCGAGTTCAAATCCCGTCAAGGATAACTTTGCTTTTCATCCTTACGGGGTCGATAAAATAAAGTACCAGTAATGTACTGGGTAATTGCTGGCCTTGTGCCAAAAGTAGAAACAATTATTATTATTATCTATATATATAAAACTGAGGATGTCCGTCTGTGTGTGTGTGAGTTTGAAAACCTAAAAATCGACAAACACCCAACCGACTATTTTCAACCTTTACACATGTTATACTTATCTTTCAGGGAGTGTTCTGAGCAAAAGAAATTTCAAATTTTCAATGCCCCAGGGACTACATTAGGCGATTTAGCGATCTCTCTATAATTCTTTGTCTTTCTCTTTTTAGATAGATACATACATATAACGTCGCGCCTTATAATATCTGTCTGTATGTCTGGCTGAGGGCATTACGGCACTTCCCTGAGGATGTCTGTTTGTATGTGTGTGTGTGTGTCTATGTGTGTGTCTGTGAGTTTGAATCTCTAAAACTCGAGAAATACCCAACCGACATTTTTCAAACTTTGCAGGTGTATTACTTATGTTTCAGGGAGTGTTATGCACATGAGAAAATTCAACTTGTTGATACCCTAGGTCCCGCAGTAGGTGAAAAACTGTGTTTTGGGTTTTTTTTAGGGGATTTTTGAGTCGTTAGGTCAGACCGATTTCGTTGAAATTGTAACTACGTACTAGTCAGTCTCGTCTTCATACCGTGAGCAAAGAAAATCTAACTTTTTTATGGCCTAGGGCCCGGATTAGGTGAAAAACTTCATTTTTTCAGCTTTTTAGGGCTTTTTTGAGGCGTTACGTCTAGCAGATTTTCCCCAAATTTCAAGGCGTATTATGCACATGAAAAATGTTTTTTTCTTGATCCCCTAGTGCCCGCATTAGGTGAAAACCTACATTTTTCCTGCTTCATCGAGGAAAATCTTAAAGATTATCCAGCCATCAGAGTATTAGGTTTATTTTCTTTACATATTGTCCAGGCATGCAGTATTTCCACGATTAGGACTGTTGGCGGCCCGCGTTCCAAAATACCTTATCGCGTGCACCGCCGGGTACCACTTCTAGTTATTAATGTTTTCTTATTTAGGTGCAATTCCAACAGTTTCGTGGGAGGGAAAACTCGATTTAATCAATCCCATACGTTACTTGTACTTTACCTTATCGACCCCGTAACGACAAAAGGATAAACTACCTTCGGTGGGATTTGAACTCAGACTGTAAAGAGGCCTAACACTATGCCACAAAGCATGTTTTCCGACGCTCTAGTGAATAAGCATACTACTACTAATGATAATCATCGTATTTCATTTGCCACAAACATGTTGAAAATAGGTGTAAATTAAATGTTGAATAATACCAGAGTAGAATTAGGGGAAGTAGATCCACATAGGAGTCTTGCCTGGAAACAGGGTTCTATGACGAACTGAAGCAGAGAGTGGTTGCGTTGTGTGATAGATGACAAACAAATCACATCCGTATTTCAATTACCATGCATACATACACACACAAACAAACACATACACACACATACACACACATACACTCACACACACACACATACACACACACACACACACACACACACACACACACACACACACACACACACACACACACACACACACACACACATATATATATATATATATATATATATATATATATATATATATACATACATATATATATATACATATATATATTCGATATCGAAACAATTGCCATATGTAATAAAGATTATTTATGATGAAACCGTGATTTGTTTCCGCTTGCTTGTATATATACAATTTGTGTGTGTGTATGTTGTTTTCTCTTGATAAATGTTTCTGTGTATAGTTTGATTTGAAGTTTAATGTTAAATATTTTGGCTCAATATGACTAATGATTATTTATGTACCCGTAACCTTTTGAAGAAACACTAAGTAAATTGGTGCTTCTCTATAATTGACACCTGACTTATGAGTGTGAAAGTTAACGCTTAAAATGTCTTATTATTATTTTACAGATATTAGGACTAGATTATCCTGACATGGCAGCCGCTTTATTCAGGTTGATACTTTAAGTAGAGTGGTGTGTTATTGACGCATGATATGCAATTTAGGAGATAATGTCGGCATGGTTGTGGTTAAAATGGCATCTAGTCAGCAGTGCTGATCTCGATTTACAGCTTCCAATTCCCAGTTAAGTTGAAAGAAACCTTCGCACAAGCTGTTAATTGGCATGAAATTACATGATCTCCATGTTGTTACCACTGACAAATGTTTTTTGACATTTTATTGTCAAAGTAATGTGGTATGATTCGAACAATAGACATTCCATTTCGCTGACACAAAAACACACATGCATGCATATACATATGTACCTAATCTTATATGCAAATAATAATTAGATTTCAACCTTATATCTCATAGCAATAAATAATATTATTAGTGATTATTCAAAGAAAATATCAATGTTATTCATTGTGAGTTCTTAAAGGGATGGTGGCAATAAGTGACAACGTTCGCTACCAGACTGAATTATCTTATTTATGTGCTGCATGATCTATATTTGAATGTCCACAATTTGAATCGTTGATAAAAAATGTAAATACAACCCCATGCTCTTCAATCACCAACATCACCTCTACTTTAGACTATAGTCAGGCACGAACATATGAACAAATAAGTATGTACACATATTGACGATACCAGTCTAAATACGATAGGAGAGGACTTGTTCGATGTCTGTTCTTGTAATTGGCTCTCTATTATACACACCGTCTTGTAGCACAAATACGCCCATAAATATACATGCGGTAAGGGGAATGGTGGACAGAGATCAATAATTGATTTTGTTATTGCCTGATCTCTTCGATTCTTTGCTGGATATTTTTTCTCAAGATAGCGGTTGTGCTGTCAACGGACCACCATCTTGATTTCTGCATCCTGAGATAACCTAAAGACGAGAAGGTCCGCCAAACTGGCAGATCCAGCTCAACGTACATTATGAATTGGGAAGCATTGGCAGACAAGAAAGACAGGACCAGGTAGGCAGATAGTATTGCAAACTGAGAACTTTGAAACGGTGTAGAGACGGTTTCACTCGGAAACTTTTGCTTCAATTGTTAAATACTTCTGACGAAAGCGGCTTAGTGTGACATCGCGAAGCTGGAAACATTCTTGTTTCAATCAAAAGGTCAAATATGTTAACCGAGCATGAAGCGAGGCCTGGAAATATTTGCTTGGAAATATTTATACCTTCATGAATTTGCGGTAAAAAACAGAAGTAAGATGTCACATCAGAGAAAATAAAGTCTTCCAAAGTTGTGACATTAAACAATTATTTCAAAATTATGGCTAATTTGTACACGACTTAGTATGTATCAATGAGTAATGCTTTATTTAGCAGGATAAACAAGTTCGGTAATGTGTATAGAATTCAGGCATCAAAGGAAAAACAAACTCGCAGGAGACCCAGGCTAGATCCCCAGCAAGTCTGTTGATCTCGCTCAGAGATCCACCCGAATAGATTGGAGTTGGTTGCTTCTTGCAGGCACCGGTAGGCAGAGAAGAAGAAGAAGAAGAAGAAGAAGAAGAAGAAGAAGAAGAAGAAGAAGAAGAAGAAGAAGAAGAAGAAGAAGAAGAAGAAGAAGAAGAAGAAGAAGAAGAAGTTATGGCTTTTATGCAAGTGGTATCCATGTTAACTATAGCCGATGCATTACATTTGATTTACATTCTAGCTGAATCAGACATATATGGGTATTTTTTTAATAAGTATCCCCTAATCAGCTGTGATAGAGCAGACCTATAATGAACCTGTTTTATCCATGTCCCCACTGTTTTTGATTCAGCCATTGAATATGTTATTGAAAGTGGTAGTACACTGTTCTTAGTTTTATATTTATTTATATTTCATTCTACAGTGCATCAGAAAAATTAAAATTACTATTCTACTTGAATGATTCCATTGATCGTATAAATCCATGTTTATGCGTCCTTGAGGTTTAACTAATTCGATACTGTTTAGTTTCCCTTAAAATGTAGATCAACGTGAAAGAGTTAATTGTATATGGAGATAGGTTTTGTACCGTTTCATGCTGATAGAACATATAATGCAAACATTGTAAATAACTGAGCAATTATTTCAACATTATGGCTAATTCATACACGATATACATCAGTGGGTAATGCTTTATTTGCAGGATAATAATGGTCTATAATGGGCATAGAATTCAAGCATCTATTGAAACTCCGGAAAAATAAATTACATCCAAGAAAACAGAAAAAAATATGGAGATAAAACGTAAATGGTACTGACATTATCAAGAAAAGCAAAACTCAAAACACGAAATACTTACTTCAAAAATTGTACAACATTTATTTAAACGATAATACACAACACCGTAGATGGGGCCACACATATCATTTGACAAAAATAAACTGCACATGACATACAGCAAAAGGATCAATTACGTGTCAAGATTAGATTACCGTTTTGCATGAACCGATGTGTTTGTTGACTGACTATAGTCAATAAATTAAACAGAATTGTTTATTCACATGTTAACGAGGAAAATAAAATATAATGGGTGCCAATGTTCTTTCTACTATGCACATAAAATGTCGTGAACTGAAGTGTGAAATATAACTGCTTAAGGTATTGTTTCGTACCCTGAAACACACTCACCATGAAACCAACTCAAAATACACACATTTATACATAAATACCCCCCTCTCACACACACACACATACGTATTCCCCGCCCCATATATATATATATATATATATATATATATATATATATATATATATATATATATATATATGTAGTATTCCCCGCCCCATATATATATATATATATATATATATATATATATATATATATATATATATATATATATATATATATATATATATATAAGTTTATCCAGGGTTGAATCGGGGGTAGTATAAATATCTAATATAGAAATGGCTTCTACAGGACTAGAACTGATTCATTCGGGAGAAATCATCAGGAAGCCCATATATATATACATTAATAATTGTTTCTACTTTTTGGCACAAGGCCAACAATTATCCCAGTACATTACTGGTACTTTATTTTATCGACCCCGTAAGGATGAAAGACAAAGTTAACCTCGGCGGGAATTTAACTCACATCGTAAAGGGACGTAACTATGCTGGAAAGCATAATCCAACCCTCTACCGATACTTCCAATTCACCGCACTGTATATATACATTAATAATGTGTTCAAATATAGAGCTAAAATAATGGAAAACAAAATCACCCAGAGAAAGCAGACAACACTCCCTGATGCACAGTTCACCTCTCCTATAAACCCTCTAAAAAAGGGGAGACTCTCTAATTAACGCATCGCGACAAAGACTCTTTAAACTTGCATTGTGAGAGCTAGTTGCTTGTCCTAACGTTTGTTTCCACTTCCCCAGGAGTCAACAATTGTGGCATCGAAATTTCACTTTATTTGCAGTGATTTTCGCGGCGGTGCTGATTTAAAGATATTATCCTCATCATCATTAATAGCTAAGCAAGATAACAAACTTTCAAAAGTTACTTTCTGACATCCTCATTCTGCTCTCAATTTCTTACCTTCATACCATGAAACTTATTTTCCTTCTTCTGAATGGCTCCCATATATTCTGTATCAACACCAGACAGGAATGAAGATATTCCGTCATTCTGCTTTATCTCAAGAAAATCTGTGCCTTCAGATGGAACATTCATTCGTTCGTGAACGTCTTAGCTTGCAATGTCAACATTTTCCTCGAGATCAACTTTCCATATTTCACGGTTTAGAATTGTTTACCCAGTCAGCATTGATATTTAATTTTCAGGACTTGATACTCCCTATACAATTTCGTGATTGACGTGTGGATGTTTGTTTGCATCGATTCTCTGGCTAGTTTTTGTTTCATAGCAACTGCAATTGTCTCTCTAGGTTCGATGTGATGCTAGAGAAAAGAAAACCCCCCAAAAACCCACTTGTTTCTTGGAGAGGAATCTGAGATAAATCCCTCCCTATCAAGCAGCCAAATGGAGTTTCTGCTTTTCATTTTCTTATTCCCTGTGAAAGATGAAAAGCAAGATCAATTAATCAATGTTATTTTAACTAACCGTACACATCTGGAATCCATTGAATCTATGAAAAGCAAAAGAGAAGAACATTATTTCGTAACATTATAAGAATGAATGGAGCTTGGTGAAAATCAGCGTGTTTACTACTCGCTAACAAAACCAGCACTGAACCAACAATGCATCAAATCTAATAACCTTGCAATGGACCTTGCATTAGAAACTATTTGTTAACTCATTACCTTTTGGAATTATCAAAACAAATATCACAAAGCAGACCTCCTCAACATAATACGAAATACTTCTATGTACGAATAATAAAAATACAATGAAAGCAAATCACAGACATAAACCTTTTTCTACACACTTAGTTTAAGTTTATGATTCATTTCTTTGTGTAACTGTTAACTATATTTGTATCTCCTCGTATTTTCGCCTGTGTAACTTTCCTGAAAGCTGAATTCAAGCGAAATCGAGATGAGGTGATTCTAAGAAAAAATGTTTCCTTATAAATAGGGAGCAGGCAACAGCCTATATATATATATATATATATATATATATATATATATATATATGTAACCAAAGATTAATATGGTTCATTGATTACTCAATAAATATAGTTTTACAATAGATTAAAAGCACTCTACAAGTAAAGATTTCTGGAGTTATTATTATTCAGAATAATAATAAATGAAGACATTCACATAATCAAAGTATATGTTTTATTATATATATTTCGAAGGTACTGTTCTGTTTTTTTCGTACTGACGAGGACGTACTGAAAAAACAGCAAATTACCTTCGAAATATATATAATAAAACATATATTTTGATTATGTGAATGTCTTCATTTATTATTAATCTGAATATATATATCTATATATATATATATATATATATATATATATATATATATATATATATATATATATATATATATATAAATGAATATGGTTTTATAAATATAGTTTCCATTTATTAATGTCTTGAATATTTAGACCACTAATTTGGTGAGTGCTTTATATCAGTTATAAACATTTATTTTTGTCGGAATTCCAACAAATTAAATACAACTTCTGCATATACATACATATATATATATATATAAGACACACTTAAAGATTAAGGTCGTAGAAAAGCCAGGAACTACCATAAAATCCCTGATCAGCAAAACATACCCTTTCAAGAAAACCTACTGTACAAATAGGAAATGTATTATATGTAAAGTAAACCCCCGGATAAATGTAAAACTAGAAACGTAGTCGAAAGTATAAGATGTACAGAGGGTACTTGCAGAAATATGACAACAACATACATAGGCGAGACAGCTCGTAGCATAGGGGAAAGGATAGACCAACAATGGGGGGAACTAAAAGGACGAGAAAACGGTTCAATACTATAGGGCCACGCCAGACAACAACATGACGGTAACATAAACAACATAGAAATTAAAATAATATCTAAACATAGAAATCACCCAGCAGATAGGCAAATCAGAGAGGCAAGTGATATAGAACTTAGAAGGCCAAAGCTAAACAGAAAGAATGAATGGAATAACAAAAACACCCAAACAAACAACACTGACCTAAGAGGAATATAATTAAATAAATAAATATATACGCAAGCACAATAATAACAAACACATATAAACACACACTAGTAAACTAATATAGAATACAATAACCAAAACACAGTCACCCAAACGCGAACACACACCAAACACTATACACACACGCAAACGCATGCGCAGAGAACAAGACCATATAAATAAATAAATAAATAAATAAATAAATAAACAGATTAAATAAAGATGGCGTAGATATACAATACAACAGGAGGAACATAATAGAACAACTGACGATGTTGCAGATGTGCAACGAAAGAACTTTGTTAGACTATATATATGTGTGTTTGTGTCTATATTATATCGGTATTTTTGACCGTTGGTCAGTCAATGGTAAACATTGAGGACCGAATGAATTAACTGATATAAAAGATACAGAAGCGAAAACCAACCAAACAGTGAGCGTGTTTTGTTAATAATTATGGCAATATTATTACAACAATATGACCCTCCCCAAGAATAACAATATTTGTTTCGACACGCAATTTCATATAAAAAACCTCGCAAAACAAATTCATCGCCGTCATATATATATATATATGTATATATATATATATATATATATATATATATATAAATAAGGGTCCCGTAAGGAAAGTAATTGTTTCTACTTATGGCACAAGGCCGGCAATTATCCCAGTTTATTACTGGTACTTTATTTTATCGACCCCGTAAGGTTGAAAGGCGAAGTTAACCTCGGCGGGATTAGGACTCAGACCATAAAGGTCCGTAACTCTTTGCTGGAAAGCATGGCGTCAGACCCTCTACCGATACTGTCAATCCACTGTAAAGAAAACAATGAAATGTAAAGGTGTATGTAGAATGAGTATAACCACTAGGTAAAAGAAAATTGTCTTATGTTGTTTATTACATAATTAAATACCTCTGTAAGCTACATAGACACTCCTTTTCTTTACTTTTCCTACGGAAATACTTAATATATATATCTATACATATATTGTATAAATATATAAGTAATTTTACATTTATTTATTCATTCCATTTCCTTCTTCATACACTTCTATTCGCTCATATCCGTGCGTACATCCATTCATGTGTGATAATTTACTATAAAAGCACGATTGTTATCACCCACTATATCGGAATCCCAATGGTATTAAGATTATCTATACGAATCAGCATGGCAGAAAAATGATTCAATTGGGTGAAAATAATGATAGATGAGTAAAACAAAATTCCAAGAAACGAATAATTTACATTCATAGAATTATTACCTCCATATGTACCATTGGATATATTTCAATTTGCAGAAGTGCATATTAAATGTTTAGAATTGTATATTTAGAACACCATGATTTCTCTTCTGAAAGACAGGTTATTTATCTAATTGGTATTATATTACTAACGACGTGGGGCGGTGGATTGGCAGTATCGGTTGAGAGTCGGAGACCATGCTTTGAAGCATAGAGTTACCTCCCTTTATGATCTAAGTTCATATCCCGCCAAGGTTAACTTTGCCTTTGATCTTTACGGGGTCGATACATAAAGTACCAGTAATGTACTGGTTAATTGCTGGCCTTGTGTCAAAAGTAGAAACAATTATATTACTAACGAACAAATCCAAAAGTCTGTACCACTTGTGTATGCCCCGAATTTGTATATATCCTATTGTTATTATTCTGGTATACTGCTTGTTTCGTGATGTTTTAAATCTGGCGCGAGATTCATTCCTTCTTCCAGTATATATCATCGCTAGTCTTCATATATCCCTGAACTAATAGCTACACTCGGTATTTCCTCTCCAGAATT
>OZ024740.1:179664297-179686797 GCA_964016885.1 Eledone cirrhosa
TATATATATATATATATTGTTATACTTTGGTAGGGTCATGTTGCCAATAAGAAACACACGCACAGTGGTCACACTTCAATTTATTATAAATTAAATTATAAATTTCAAATAATTTATAAATTTCCGATTTTTTGGTTGGTTGGTTCCACAACCAGACGGTAGTTGATATATTGTCAAAGTTCTTTCGTCACACATTCCGTGACCTCTTCAGTGACTGGGGATTCTTTTCTTTGTTTTGTGCCTCTCCTTTGTTCTGTCGTACGCCATCTTGTATTTGTGTGTGTTGTTTGCTTTTTGCGCATGTGTTATAATTTAATTTATAATACATTGAGTGAAAGCACTGGTGCGTGTGTTTCTTATTGGCAACATGACCCTCCCAAAGTATAACAATATCGGTTTCAACACACGTTTTCAGATAAAGAATCTTGCTAAACAAATTCTGAAACGATATATATATATATGCTATTGAGTTTATCATAGTATACAACAAAGGATTATACATGTATGTCAATATGGATAAATATCCATACTCCTGAAGCTGCAAGTTTGAATGTTTAAATTACCGACTCAGATGTTTTAATTTAAACTGAAAACATTCATTGTCAGGGAGAGGATATATATTTCAAGACATGCCAATATAGGTCTTGTTGGTACGTGTTGGGATGACCCTTTTACCATAAGAGTGAATACACTTTCTATCTAACAACTTTCTGAGGTATGGAGGGGTATCTCAGATAATATTTTAATAAACTAGGTTTTCTATTTACCATATGTTACAAAATACTGCAAATAACACCTGTGATATGGCATTAGTATGGATTGCACATTCACTCAGTCAATACCAACTCATATTTAATTAAATGCGATCACTAAAACATGGCAAGGAGTTCCAAGTGTACTAGACATGCATGTATAAACCACTTCGTCTACTGTATATTTGAAGGTAGTTATTTCCAAAGAAATACGATATACCTATGTACAATATAGTTGATAGTGTTCTCATTAGAGAAATCGAATATTGGACCATGTGTGTTAGTGGCCGTTAGATTTAAATTCGTTAAGGTATTATCTATATATCTAAAACAGAGATTGTCTGTCTGTCTGACTCACTAAAACTGGAGAACCACCCAACCGATTTTTTCAAACATTACACATGTAATACTTATGGTCGTGTGAGTGTTTTGGGCCCAGATATTTCAAATTTTCAATGCCCTAGGGACGGCATTAGGCGCCAGTAACGTCGTGCGCGCCGTTATAATATCTGTCATTGACTTGGCTATCTGTGTGTGTGTGTGTATATGTATATCTATATAGTGTATGTATGTATATATATATATATATATATATATATATATATATATATATATATATATATATATATATATATATATATATATATATATATATATATAGAGAGAGAGAGAGAGAGAGAGAGAGAGAGAGAGATAATATACTCGGGTGTGTATGATTGTGTATAGAAGATTATATTAATAAAAGGAATTACAACTTTGTCTGATTTACTCGTTTTATTTACAATCCTTTAAAATTTATAATGGTATTAGAATGAAATAGTATGGTAGAATATTAAATGTTCAGTCTTAATTGAACAAGTACTTTCATGCTTTCGCAATCTTCAGGTTCATATTGTGTGGTGACAGTCAAGTTTGCAATTTTCAACTGTAATGAGATGGGTAAATGTTGTGCCTTATATACAGTGAAAAGTGGCTCCAGAATGCTAAATCTTGCAAACTGTATTTCGACCAATCGGTGTGTCGTTTCACTGAATCACTAAAGCTGATTGGTTTAGGCGTCACGGTTGTTTGAGCATGTCTAACGACTACTAATTGATCCTATCCAAAGCATCAATTGTTTTGCTATTTTTAGAAATGTTGAAAAAAGCATTTTCTAGTAATCATCACCATCAACATCACTTTAATTATTATTATTGTTGTTGTTGTTGTTGTTGTTGTTGTTGTTGTTGTTGTTAGTGGTCGTAGTCGACATGGTCGTAGTCATAGTCTTAGTAGGAGTAATATATATATATATATATACATATACAGTGTGTAACGTTTTTCGAAATATTTACTTCTGCGCTCACAGATTGCTTTTTTTAGTTTCATAAGATCCCGTTAAGCAGCGATTCTTTGCTTAAACTTTAATCTGTTATTTCATTGTATATATACACGAGGGTGGAGATACGATTTTAAGAATAAGATTGAGAATACATGGATGAGGAAAGCACGATCCAGAGAGGAATGGACGGCGTTCTGTGACCAGCGGCGCTGAATGGACAGGTCGGTCAAGGTGATCAAGGTGATATATATATATATATATATATATATATATATATATATATATATATATATATATATATATATATATATATATATATATATATATATATGTCACCTTGATTACAGAACGCCGTCCATTCCTCTCTGGATCGTGCTTTCCTCATCCATGTATTCCCAATTTTATTCTTAAAATCGTATCTCCACCCTCGTGTATATATATATTGAAATAATAGATTAAAGTTTAAGCAAAGAATCGCTGCTTAACGGGATCTTATGAAACTAAAAAAAGCAATCTGTGAGCGCAGAAGTAAATATTTCGTATTTATTTCACGAGGCTCGACAGCAGCAAATACAACAACAAAGAAGGGAGGGAGCGCAACTACATGCTTTTGAAAAATCTTAATGGAAAATTATTTGCCTATTCACCCAAGGCAACTTCACATTTTATTAGGACTTCTGCTTCAATTGGTGAACATACGACGAAACTGTTTCAGAATGGAGGGATAAACATGCCAATCTATGTTTAGAACCCGGGCCATTCTGCTAGTCTATATATCTAAAACAGGGAATGTCTGTCTGTCTGTCTGTCGAGAACCACCCAACCGATTTTTTTACATCTTTACACATGTAATACTTATGGTCGTGTAAGTCTTTTCAGCAAACAATATTTCAAATTTTCAATGCTTCAGGGACCGCATTAGGCGAAAACCCGCATATTTTAGGCTTTAAATGCTTTTTAGGGCATAACGGAACAATAATCCAGGCGATTACTTCAAAATTTGCATTACTTATGGCGTTTAAAGTGTTTTGAGCAAAAAGGATTTTCTGACTTTTTGGCCCAAGGACCGCATTGTTTAGCATCTTGGTTGCGTCAGGGTCTGTAACCTTAAACGTATCCAACTAAATTCCTTCATGCTCTCCACCACTGCAGTCCCCTATGTTTACTGCTCTGTACTGTTTTAGAAAGGAGGGATAAACATGCCAATCTATGTTTAGATCCCGAGCAACGCTGGGCCATTCTGCTAGTATAATAGTTGTTTCTACTTTTGGCACAAGGCTAGCAATTACCCAGTGCATTACTGATATTTTATCGACCCCGTAAGAATGAAAGGCAAAGTTAACCTCGACGGGACTTGAACTCTGACCGTAAAGGGACGTAACTATGTTGGAAAGCATGGCGTCCGACCCTCTACCTATACTGCCAATCCACCGCCCTTCCATCTATTAGTAATAATATTTATTAAACATAGAATGTATGTTGTTCGATATAATTCACTGTATGCCGCAGTAGATCAACATAAATACTGTGAAATTTGTATAAAATGAAATTCCTAATATTAGTAAATATCGCTTTTCAAGTCATTAATCACAGATTTAATATGTTGCTTAATATAATTTAATAATCATCATTTTAAATATTAGCAATTGCAGTAGACACTGGTAAAGATAGACTTGTATTTGCAATGGCATTTGTATCTGATTTCCACGAAATTCCTTGAAATATTATCTTTGTAGTCACACTGCCTTAACATAATTCATAAATGGTAAAGCGATGCTTAATTCACTCTTGCTTCAATCTAACAAGTTAACAATTTATATCATAATGAAATAAAATGAAATGATTATTATAGTTCTACTGTCTCCAAGAATACATAAATATTGCAATAGTTACTATAAACATATATCAATGTGTCAAAATAATTAAATCTCAGCACATGAATTGAGGATAATTTAGTTGTTCTATGTCTACCTTTAGTAAATCAGTAAACTATATACTGAGAATTCAGTAGACATATAGGAGTAAAACATATATTAAATTTGACTTGTTGAAAGTAAAACAAAATTAAAAAGTAAAGAAATATATAATTTATTATCATTTAGATATTTTATTAAATTTAACTATAACTATTTATTGCGCAGAATAATTTCCTTTTTAAAGTTGTACGGTAATTTCAGAACGATGACCAACAGGAGAATATATTACCAATGCAATAATTCTGTCGACGCGATTTTCATTTCCAATTACTTATCCTCCTCTTTATGTATTGATTTTTATTTCAGGAATAAACTCCTGAAATAAACGTTTGCACGTCTAGGTTTGAATCAATAATATATCATGCAACGCAATTATCATATGTGTTGATTGTACACGTGGCGCTTATATCGGTACTGCATAAATATCTCCTCTTCGAAGCTGAATGCTCTCATTCCAATTCCGTTGAAAGCCCTCAAACTGACACATCACTTTTATGACTAATATTGTTTCGACCACCAGACCTCTCTTTGACTATGTATTCTTTCTCATCCACTTTCCTATTACAGACCGTCCATTGACAAGTTCTACTATTTTTCAAGAAAAACAATCACATCCATGACAAATGTCTAGAAGAGACGTAGAAGCCTATAGAAATATACCTTCTATTTTCAATCTTGTGAACGTCTGTGTCTAAAATATATTAAACCTAAATGTTAGCCATGCTCTCACACAGAATAGCAAAAATACAAACAAATAAAAATGAGTTATATAAATGTGTGAAGTTTTAAATAAAAATGTGCCATAAAGATGTTTTGTACTTATTCATAAACTATAAATAAGAAACCATATGGAGAAGCACAAATATTATTTTTGAATATATAAAAACAGAATATATATTTCAAGTTGAAAGTTGAGTAGCACTAACGATGTTTAATTATTTAGTTAACAGCAAGATAAACATTCAAATTTCCTTATATGCGAGAAATCAAATCTTTAGATGCGAAGCTTGAGTCAGAGTCGCATCTATTGTTTAATTATAAAAAAAACAAACATTTTGCTCGAATGCAGTATACATTATCTCCTTAATGTATACAGAAATGATAATTAATGACGTTTTACTGTTTAAAAGATAGGTTAAAGTTCTTCCAGTTGATCTAATTCTTTGAACGATACTTATTTCTCTACGTCACACAATACAAATATGATTTCAACTGTCAAGGCAAGGGGATCAAAATAAACATCTAAATCTCTAAATATCGGGCAGAATATTTTCAGAAATATATTTCGCACAAATATGGTATATTAAAAGTTATATAAATATGCTATATTAAAAGTTAAACATTAAAAAATTTCCAAATTGAAAATTATTTCAATTTATTTTTGCAGAAATATAAATAGCGACGGTAATTATGGCAGTAGTGGAATAAAAGGAGAATCACACAGGTTTACTGAAATAAAGATTTGTAAGTAATAGATTAGTGTGTTAAAATTATAATCTACTTTGTAAAGACATTAAACTATATTTTGTGGAATATATATATAAGAGAGCACTTGACATTGATTGATTTTGCGCACGTGGTTCGTATTCCAAATTCAAATTCATATCAATGCACTAACTCTTTATCGCTGTCTAATTGCTTGTGATATTTAATGTCCGGAAAACGTTTGAGATACAGTCGCACCACATTTGCCATAGTACTTGGAGCCCACAGCGGAATGCTACCATTTTATTGTACAGCGATTGGAAACATATTTTTCTCTAATAACCGACTTTTAAACTCCCTTGTTAATTTGTGTTTGATTTGAGATAAGGTAGTTGATTAATTATAGAAGGGTTGAAGCATAGAATCTCGACTCCTAGCTTTGAAGTAATTTTCTGAAACAGTATCAAATCGCTTGGTGGTATTTTGATGACGTCCAGGGATTCCAGTTACTGCTGCACTACTGTGACATCTGTCGCATTTACTGCCATAATCAGCACCCACTGGAATCGAATCCTGTCGATCGATTGGTTATTGATTAGGCGAGACCACTGATGAAGCCACATGGGTCTATTGTGCATTATTGCATAATAAATATACAAACAATGGATGATATGACTCTCTCACTGCATTAAGTGGGGCAGTACTCGAGTACGGGTATAGTTTTATGCTACCCATTTACGGATGTTCTATCCAGGCCAACAACTTTGTGTCTACTCTGGATTTATACATAACCTTACGTAATGAGTACGCTGAGATGTAACCGTTACTTGCAGGGAGACCATGTGCTAATCCCGTTAACCTCTTATTTTATATATATATATGTAAATATACATACATATATATAATTGGTGTGGGATGCTTAAAGCGTCCGTAAGCAGTATGGCGTTTGAGCACTCGATACTCTTACAGGGCAGAGTATAATATCACGAAACAGAGAATCAGTGGTGCAACGAGTAACATTTATTAGACATATTACAATCATTTCTCTGACGACCAGCTCGAAGCACAATCGAAACAATGATCATTGCCAGAGAAACGATTGTAATATGTCTAATAAATCCTGTGTCTAAAATATATTAAACCTAAATGTTAGCCATGCTCTGACACAGAATAGCAAAAATACAAACAAACAAAAATGAGTTATATAAATAATAAATCCTATTTGTCGCAGCACTGATTCTCCGTTTCTTATGTGATATATATATATATATATATATATAGTTAAAAGAATAGAGGTGTAACACACAAGTTATTATATGTTGGTAAACGGAATAGAAAATGCTGACAAATTGTTCACAGTTGAAAAATGGTTTAATTAGGAATAAAAGAGTATTAGTGATTGTATGGGTTAGTATTCAGTTGTGATTTTAAGTTTTTAAGTTTTTACCGGTTGCGCATTTCTAAATGCTTTTCAAAAATAATTTTGAGATAGAGTGTCCGTGCTGTTTGCTCTGATCAGATAAGAGCAAACAGCACGGACACTCTATCTCAAAATTATTTTTGAAAAGCATTTAGAAATGCGCAACCGGTAAACAATTAAAAACTTAAAACCACAACTGAATACTAACCCATACAATCACTAATACTCTTTTATTCCTAATTAAACCATTTTTCAACTGTGAACAATTTGTCAGCATTTTCTATTCCGTTTACCAATATATAATAACTTGTGTGTTACACCTCTATTCTTTTAACTATATATATATATATATATATATATATATATATATATGTGTGTGTGTGTGTGTGTGTGTGCGTGTGTGTGTATGTGTACGTATGTTTATTTTTTATGTTTGTGTATATATATATATATATACACATGCATATATGTGTGTGTGTTTTTATACGTGTGTATGATTATCTATATATGTATATGTGTGTGTGCGTGTGTATGTATGAAATGTGCATACTTATATATATATATATTTATGTATATGCACATCTCGTGTATTTGTTTATTTTAAAGTTGTTTTTATATCCCCCCCCCCTCTACACACTCATACTTATCGTTGTCAACACGTCTCGCTTTTGTCTTTATTTTGTTTTTGACTGTATATTTTTTGTTATTATTTATTACTTCTTGTATATGTATATGTATGTATTTATGTCCCTGTCTGTAGACGCTAATACGCTTATGTGAAAAAGTATACGTCTTCGTACTTTTTAAGTATATTCACGTGGTTTAATGTGTGTATGTTTACGTTCTCGATATTTATTGTTTATATATATATTTTTATTCCCCCCTTCTTTTTAACCCGTTTTTTTCTCAGCCTCACTTTCATATTTCTTAAATTTTGTTTTCAAATTCATATTTAATAAAAAAACACCATGTTTTTTATTCATTCTGACGACTGAAAACAGATACAATATCTGCTTTCAAGAAACCACTGGTAAATGAAATAATTATGTTATGTTGTTTATTAAATAACGAATAAGCTCTGTATCCTACATAGAGCACTATTTTTTCCTGTACCTTTTCGACGGAATTACTTCACACACGCACACACACATATATATATATATATACAGGTTGTCCCAAACAATTTGACATCATTTCGCAGGGCAATAATTTTGGCAATTCTTGTTGAAATAACCTCAAATTTTCACAGAATGTATAGAAATAGATCAAGATTTATATTTAATGTTTTATATTTTTCTCTTTTAATTTGAGAAATGCCGTTCACTTCCAAAGAAAAGTCATTTTGCGTCTTGGAATATGCTCGAACACAGTCACCCAAGACTGTGCAGCGTGCCTTCAATGCAATACTTGGGAAAAAGTCACCAACTGGCAAACAGTTTTCTCAGGATACGCCAAACAGTCATTCGAGGAATCTGGGTTTCCAAACTTGTTCTATTTACGGACTTCTTGGGGCTTCGCAAGAGTTTTTCACGAACTTGCTCGACATTCTCTTCTGCATAAGCAGCCTTCCTCTTTCAATTGTTGGTACCAGGTCCAAATTTGTTTGCCAGTTGGTGACTTCCTTTCCAAATTATGCATTGAAGGCATAATCCAAGACGCAAAATGACTTTTCTTTGGAAGTGAACGGCGTTTCTCAACCTGAAAAGTGAAAAATATAAAACATTAAATATAAAATCTTCATCTGTTTCTATACATTCTGTGAAAATTTGAGCTTATTCCAACAAGAATTGCCAAAATTATTGGCCTGCAAAATGGTGTCAAACTTTTGGGGAAACCCTGTATATATATATATGTGCTACTGGTAACATGTATCCCAGAACAACCTGTATCATGGTCGGGTCGTTGGCGACTAAACTGGCAACCCCACCAAGGTTTCTTGGTGAGGAGGGTGACTTTGGACATCCTGCAGGACTAAAAACAAAACCTGTCAAAGGGCAAAGGACCTCTTAAGAGTCAATGGCCATCCAAAATCACCGGAAGAGATGACCCCTTAGCCTTTGTCAAGGCAGAATTCTAGGAGAAGCAAAACTCTGATATAAGACCTGCAACCCTGATGGTATCCAATGATGTTGACTTACTCTTCTTTTTCGTAAATATCATCTTGGTTAAGAGAGTTGGACTGCCTTTGTGCAGTGCCTTTGCTCACTATAAAAGCTTCACGGCACAGGCATTGCTTTATATCTGGAGATCTCTCTGCATTTGTCATCACATGGTACCATGGGTCCAGCACTATGTGTCAATAATTGTCACAAGTGTAGTGTTTGTACCAGAGATTTCAAGTCGCTGGCTGGACTAAAAAGTCACACTTGTTCAGCGCATCGGTAGGGGTTCTCCTACATGGATATAAAGTAGTGGCCGCACTCGATAACTAGCTGGCAGCCACCATATATATATATATATATATATATATATACTATAGAGTAAAGCATGTCCAGAGAATTATTTGATAATATATATATATCATCTCTACTCCCAATCAGCATAATTAACCACACACAAAATAAATTAGACCAGGCCATAAGAATAAAAGGCATCTATGAAGAAACAGTAAATAAAGACTCCATCGTGGCGTCTTCGCGTGCAACCGCTATAGAATATTTACCCAACATTTCGACAGCACGTGGAAATTAATTAAATACACGGTCAACCATACATAATGAGGTAAAAATTAATGCTAGAAATGCATATATACATACCAGGACTAAATCCCCAAATCCCGACCCTTTGGTTTCGCTCACTTTTGAGATACCTTATTTAAGATTCATACTCGAGTTTTAGAGCTCTTCAGGGGATAAACTCACTAGGACATATTATTTTCCGAAGTGATCCCGCTAAACACGAATTCAAAATGGTTGAGAACTGTGACGTGGCAATGGTCAAGTCAGGAAGGGTGTGATTGGCTGCTTACGGCGAGTGGGTTGGTTGCTAGAAAGCGCAGCCCAATATCGCCCAAATTTTTATCTCAACCTTATGGAAGATTATTACATATAAATATTTACACATACACCAATTAAACAAAGTTACAGGTATATATGTGTTTTTGCAACTTTTCACGGTGTGGCTCAATGGAGAATTAATAAATGAATCAGAGCGAAATACTATAGAGTAAAGCATGTCCAGAGAATTATTTGATAATATATATACATCTCTACTCCCAATCACCATAATTAACCACACAAAAAATCAATTAGACCAGGCTATAAGAATAAAAGGCATCTATGAAGAAACAGTAAATAAATACGCCACCGTGGTATCTTCGCGTGCAACTGCTATAGAATATTTACCCAACATTTCGACAGCACGTGGAAATTAATTAAATACACGGTCAACCATACATCATTAGGTAAAAATTAATGTTAGAAATGCTTATATACATACCAGGACTGGAAAGAATCGCTGGACAGATTGTACGGGCAAGACCATCCGACAGGAGACCTAAGTTTAGACCCCAAGTAAGATAGTTGGAAAACACCCGAACGATGGTCTCGCTTGGGAACAGAGTCGGCTCAGTTGGACACGGTTGCTTAGATAGAACTCGCTGGAAGGAGTGTTTGAGACTTCTGCACCCACAATTCTCTCGGGCATGAGAAGTAGAATATATTTTGATTATGATGTTGATGATGATAATGAAAATGATGATAATGTTGATGATCAAAATGAAGATAATGTTGAATAATAATAAAAATAATAATAATAATGTTTTCTTTATTAACCACAAGGGTTTACATAAAGTAGACATTAAGGACAGTACAGGCAATACAGGATGGTACAAATGGGCATTTCTGCGTGTAAAAAAAACAGAGGATGTAATAAAATAACAAAGAAAAATTCCCCAATAGGGGGGAGACTTCCGAGGGACATTTGTGGAGAAAGCCCATTAAAAGACCACAGTGACCCTGACTACCAGGGCAAGTGCCCTCTCCCAGTTTTCCACCTTTAATTTACAGACACATACCCAGAGAAGGCCCATTCATTCGGGCCAAACTTGCTTCTCTCACCCATCTTTCAACAAAATGCTGGGAAGAGAGCACTTCCCTCTCTACCCTGATTTTCCTTTTCAAATGAAATTTGAAAAAGTTAATCAGGACATCACCGAAGAGGTAAGTGCTCGTCTTCAGCCCTTTCAAACGTGTCCACCATACTATCTCTTTCGCCATGGCCACCAGACAGATAAAAACTGCCTGCCCTTCCCGGCTAAAGGAAGAGGGCGGGGCAATCCTCACGATGGGCTCAGCTGATAGCTGGATTCGTCCTACACGTGACAGCAGGTGTTCGACATAAACCTACAAGTCAGCAATGCACGGACACTGGACGAGTGCGTGCAGGACGGTTTCGTCGCCCTGTGCGCATCTCGGACATGCCCGGCTGACGGCACCTCCATGCCTGTAGAGTTTATCCCGAACTAGCAAAGCTCCCCGGTAGCACTGCCAGTCCAGGGATTTCTGGAAGTTGTCCATAGGCCCCGGCCCGAAAGTTCTCCCGAAGAGATTGGCTAGTTGATTTTCGTCGACGCCTAGAGTTTCTACAAGTACCTCGTCGCTCTTACCCTCCATTAATCCCCTATAGAACGCCAAGGTGGAGTTTCCACCGATCACATTGCCCGATTGGTCGAGGGCTGTGAGCGCCTGAAGACATTCCAGTCTCCAAGCGCTCCCTCTCGGTCTTCGCTTGACCCTGGACTGCAGCTCCGTCAAGGAGACGAGCTGGGGAAAAACGTGTCTAGCATTCGGTGACCACACCTGATCACCGTCGAGGAAGAGGTGGAGATGTCGTAGCCTGAGCGCGTGTCTGCGCATCATCAGCCACGGCATGCCCAGCCCTCCACGTAGCGGGTGTTGACAGCAGATGGACCGCCTGACCATCGGAGCGCGTCCCTTCCACAAGAAGCGAAAGAGCAAACGCTCCAGCGCAGTCAGGCGGGGCTTAGGACAAGGTACGACGGTCAGGCGGTAGAAGATGACGGACGCGATGTACGCGTTAGCCACCTCCGCTCGACCTTTCAGGGATAGCTTCCTCTCGGCCCATTTCTGGATGAGAGAAGCCACCCTGCTCGTCACCTCGTCCCAGTTGTTGTCCGTCTGGAGGTCTGGACCGAACCAGACCCCTAGCTATTTAACCGGTCCGTCCGTCCAGCGCCGACGACGCTGTTGGACGGCATGAACCTGCCTCTCCAGGTGCCGAGCTGCAGGCCCACTGACTTTTCCTGGTTGATCATTGCTCCTGTCACCGCTTCGTATTCTGTTAGTGTAGTGCCGATCGTCTCGATGTGTTTGGCGTTCGACACCACTACGGTGACATCGTTCGCATATGCTGACACGGATATTCCGCATCCTAGTTCGCGCGGGACCCCCCTCAACGTCTCCAGTTTGTGCAGTAATGGCTCGAGAGTCAATACGTACAATAGGGACGAGAGGGGACATCCTTGGCGGACCGAGCGCATGATGTTGAACGGTTCCGAAAGGTGACCGTTCACTCTCACTACAGAGCAGATGTCGCTGTGCATGGCAGCGATCCAGCCTCTGAAGACGGGCCCAAAGCCAGCCACCCTCAGGACTGCCGCTAGGTAACGATGGTCGACCCTATCGAAGGCTTTCGACTGATCTAAATTGATCAAAGACCCACCCGTGGCAAGTTCCCTAGCTACCCTCTCTACGATGTATCGCATGAGGTGGAGGTTGTCGTGGATGGATCTGTCGGGAATGGCGCATGTCTGTGCCTCTCCCACCAGACCACCAACGACAAGCGCCCACGTCTTTGCTAGCACCTTGGCCAAAATCTTGAACTCTGTGTTTAGCAGAGTTATGGGGCTGAAATTATCTATGTTATCCCCCTTGTTCGGATCCTTTCTCAGCAGTGCCACCGCTCCTTGGCTCACAGAACTGGGAATTCTCCCGTTCTGTTGCCAGTTGCAGTAGACGTCCGCCAAGAGGTCTCCGAACAAGTCTGGCATCTGTACGTAAAGTTCATAGGGCAGACCATCCAAACCAGGCGATTTACCCCCTGTGCAGGCAGTCATTGCCTCCCGTACTTCAGCGGTTGTTATCGGCTTTTCGCAACACTCCGCCTCAGTGGGCGAAAGCCGCGGCAGTCCGTCGAGGTAGACACTAAAGTCCATCCCTCGATCCGGCCCGCCGCTGCCCCGGAACAGTTGAGCGAAGTGTCGCTGAAAAGCTTCACACATTTGCCCGTGATCGAGTAGCATGCGCCCGTCGTGGTCCACCAAATACCGGATCGTGGCTTTATTGCCACGACACGCCTCCGCCACTCGGGCCCATTGAACGGCTTTCGTCCCCTCGTGTCTGAGAGCACGCACCCTAGCTCTGACAACGCAGCCTTCGTGCTTTGCATTGAAGAATTGGTCAAGGGCCAATTTCGCCGCAAGTACGTCGGTCGCGATGCCTTTGCTAAGCGCCTCGTCTAATTTTCTAACTAATTCTCCCTCTGCTCTATTTTTCTCTATCACTAAAGCCTTACTAAACCTAATGGACTCTATTCTAATTGCTCTTTTCAGAGCAAACCACCACTTGTTGTTGATGATGGCCCCCGTCAACGCCCGCTTAACTAGTTCGCTAATCCGGTCTCTGTAGGCCTTGCGCGCTGGTAAGGACGCGTTTAGCTTCCAGTAGCCGGGTCCTCGTCTATGAAGCCTATCCAAGTCAAGCACACAGATCACGAATGTGTGGTCCGTGTAGCTAACTATCTTGAATTGTGGACAGCCTATGCTATACCTATCTATTTCCCTACAAAATACTCTATCTAGATATGATTTGGATGACCCTATACGATTTGTGCAAGTCCACATTGGTACATTCGGGAAATCCATTCGGTACCTGTCAGACAGTTCAAAACGCCTGAGCAGGTTGGTGAGACTCTTTCACCCTCCTTCATAATCCACTAATCCCAGAAAATCCCAGCGTGCATCTAAGATCCCATTCCAGTCGCCCACTAACACTAAAGAGCGGGACGTTCCAAGAAAG
The DNA here is from genome assembly GCA_964016885.1 of Eledone cirrhosa. Taxonomy (NCBI): domain Eukaryota; kingdom Metazoa; phylum Mollusca; class Cephalopoda; order Octopoda; family Eledonidae; genus Eledone; species Eledone cirrhosa. The sequence continues at coordinate 179,678,229 of OZ024740.1, forward strand.
GTCTGCACACGCCGGAAGAAATCAGGCCGCCCTGCTCCTGTCGGGGCATAGACGGCCACTAACCTGAAAGCTTGCCCGTCTCCGCTGGTCACGTCCAGCACCACTAACTTACCTTCTGGATCCAGGAAGATGGCCCGTATGGCAAGATCCAAACCTCTCCGAAAAAGCACAGCAACTTCTCCCCCCGATCCCGGACGGCTGGGAGATGCGTACACATCGTAGCCGCCGAAGATCGGTGCGAAGGCCCGTGCTTCGGAGATTCTGGTCTCGCTGATGGCCACTACATCTATGTTTAGTGACCTGAGGTCGTTGAGCAGGTGGCCCTGCTTCCATGACGACTCCAAGCCACGCGCATTTATTCTGCCTATTCTGAGTGAGGTCATGTTGAAAAGGAGTGGAAAAGATGGGAAAGACCACTTACCTTACTTCTCGTAGGGGAAAGACGGTTTTCCATCCTTTTCACTGCTTGTGGCCTTCTCAGGAAGGATGTCCTTATAAATCCTCCTGGAGAGTGCTTGTCGGAAGTCTCCGATGTCTTTGGCGAATTTTTGTTTTAGTGTCGTGTACGTTTTCTGTGTGATGCGAGTGATTTGGATGTGTGGAGGTGGTGTGAATTTTTGGGTTGTTGTGTAGTCTTTTTCTGTGATGCTGGTGTTGTGTTGGATGTAGTGTAATAATTGCTTGCTGTTCAAATTTAATGCTGTGTAGTGTGTATCGTTTTGGTTGTTTTGTTTTGTTTGCGTTTGTCGTGGTTTTGTTTCTGTTTCGCATTTTGGTGACTTTTGTGGTGTAGGTGATGTTGGTGTTGGGGTTAATGATGGTGATGGTGTTGGTGCTCGGGTTGATGTGGTTGGTGGTGCTGTTGTGGATGGTGGCATATCTGTCCTAACTTTTTTGTTTGTTAATTTATTTGTTTCCCTCTGTATTTTGTTTTTGGAGGGGGAAGGAAGAGAATTTTTTTCTTTTTTGATTTCTTTTTTTTTTTCCTGATACCGTTTCCCACTCCTCGTCGTCACAATCTGTCTCCAGTTGTGATAGGCCGGGGAGTGGAAAATCCTCCACAGGCGTTAGTTTTGGTTGTGGCGTTGTGGATGGTGCAGGCGCTGGTGCTAGTTCTGAAGCGTTGGGTGGTGGTGGTGTTGGTTCTGCTGGTGGTGGTGGTGTTGGTTTTGCTACTGTTGCTGGGGTTGTTGCTGTTATAGTTGCTTCTGTTGTTGCTGCTACAGTTGTTGCTGCCATCTCTGCTACTGGTGGTGTTGATGGTTGTGTCACTGGGGTGGGTAGGAGAGGTGGCCTCAACCTTTTAGCCTGAGGGCAGAAAGCCCTTAGGTGGGTTCCTTCACCACAAACGACACACCTAGGCCTTCTGCCCTCGACAATTACGGTGAGGTGGCTGCCGTCAGTGAGGTCTATTACCTCTGGGATCTCCTCAATGCTTTTTTGGTCCGCTTGGGTCAGGAGCTCCATCCCAGATCCGGACCAGTTCTCCTGCTTTTCTTTTGCTATTGCTATTATCTTTGTGTTGGCTTCGATGCCGGCGATGACGGCCGCTATTAGCCAGGAAATTACGATGGCCGGTGGAACGTGGGTCACCCTGCTCTTTACGAGTCTCTGGCCACAATAGCTCTGGACGAGTGTGAAGTCGTCACTTCTTAATGGGGCCATGGAGTGTTCTCTAGCCTCCTCTGGTGTTTCAAAGAACACGTCCACGGTTCCATACTTCTGCCCACGTCTGATGTGGGCTTTTCTTGCCCACACATGTCCCAAAGCTTTTTTGATTTGGGACTCGGATGCCCGTTCCACTCGGCGCGATTTTACATTTATTGTTCGATACGACACGGTGCATAGGCGCCGATGCTCCATTTTATTAGGTGGGGGTGGGGTGGTGGTGGGGTGGGGGGTGGGGGAGGCTGACCCTGTACCCACCTTTCTTTACCATTTGCTTGGCATTTTCTAAATCCTCCTGAGTTACCGTAAATGCTTCGAACTGTTTTGCTACTCTGGCAAAACTCAGGGTTTTTAATGTCACTGTTGTTGCTATTGCTATCGTTATTTTTGTTATTATTAATTTTAGTTTCAGTTTTGGTGGTGGTGACGGCAGTCGTCTTTGGTGGGGAAGAGTTTTGCTTGATTTCATTTCGACATCTCGAGTTAATTTATTTTTTTCTTCTTATGTTTCTGTTGTCGCGCTGGTGGTGGGGGTGATGGTTGTCGCGGTGGTGGTGGTGGAGGCTTTAACACCTGCAGTCATTGGTAATGGCGGGAAATGAATGTCTGCCTGAGACAAATTTAAAATATTGCTACTGCTTATATTTTTTTTAGTGTTGGCAAACGTAGTAACATTTACAATGGTGGTGTCGGTGTGAGGTGTTAATTTGTGAGAAAGGTTTTCAGCTGCTTGGTGCAGTGGTGAATTAGCCATTTTTTTTCAAAGAAATTTTTTGATAATCATAAAAGTTTAAATTTTGGGCACAAGGCCCCAATCTTTTTGGGTGTCCTTTTCGGAAAACAATGTATGTGCGCTTATATATAGTTAACAATAAAAGTTTTCCATAAATGGCAATTTTTAACAAACGGAAATAACAAACCTTTGCGGAGCTCTCGATGATACGATTTACTACGTAGGTCGCCAATAATAATAATAATAATAATAATAATAATAATAAGAAGAAGAAGAAGAAGAGGAAGAAGAAGATGAAGAAGAAGAAATTTAGGAGGGTGAGAAGTGTATCTAGTAGATACACTTTAATTTATGCTTTCATTACATTGTAGATTTTTACTTCAGTCGATGCACTTTATGAGAAAGAAATAAAGTTTCTTAACATTAATAACATAGAAGCCAGGAATATAAAAGAGTTTTTAGACTGCAGTTATTGTTGTGCTAGAAAGCGACCAGAGTGTAAATAAATTACCATATTGCGCATTGTTTAGTATCAAATAAACATTGTATAGTCAAGCAGCTAAAACTACTTAAATACCTCATGAGGCAACCTATGAACAACCAAGCTGTTTGCCATATAATTACTCTTTTGTGAATTTGAAATTAAGAATATTTGTCAATTATATGTTTCTATGAAATATGTATTTGTTATATATTTGTGCTCGCATACTTATAAAAGATATCAGTATTTGTTTAGCCAGTAAATTGGTTCTTTTTGGTAGTAGTTTATTTTTTTCTCATTTTATTGTGAATTGCAAAACAAACCAATATCTTTGCAGCATCTGTCTGCATGTATACATACGCACGCACACACGCACATATATATGTATATATATAAATACATACATATAAACATTTAAATATGTATATGTATATTTATATATATATATATATATATATATATATATATATATATATATATATATATATATATATATATATATATTTATATATATATATTTATATATCTAAGTGTGTGTTTGTGTGTGTGTGTGTGTGTGTGTGTGTGTGTGTGTGTGTGTGTGTATGTATATATATATATGTCTTAAGGTGGCTAAGATGCGTCCATAGGCGGTGTGCTGGTAAGCATTCTATGCTCCTACGGAGCAGAGTATGGTAAAATGGAAAAGGAAGAATCAGTGATGCATCGGAACTCAATTCATTACGTATTATAATTGTTTCTCCGGCGAACAGCTCGAGGTGCGATCTGTTTGTGCATCGAAGCTGACTCTGGATTCGCAAGTTCGTCGGATACGTATGTTGGTTTCAAAGCAAGTTCTCTTTCTAAAGGGTTCCGATCTTCCGAGTTTATATCGCCTGCCTTCATCCTGTTTGCGCACACACACAGGGACAGACATACACAGATAGAGCCTGCGTGCTTGCATTCGCACATGTACCTACACAAGCATATACACTTATCTATATATACATACATAGTCACACAAATATACATGTACATGCACACACAGAGAGGCACATACCCACTATTGTATATATGCATATATATAAACACACACATGTGTACGTACATTCACCTACCTACCTACACACATACATATACATGTGCACACACACACACACATTTATATATATATATATACACACACGTATATATATATGGTGGCTGCCAACTCGTTTTCGAGTACGGCCACTACTTTATATCCATGTAGGAGAACCTCTACAAATGCACTGAACGAGTGTGACATTTTAGTCCAGCCAGCGACTTGAAATCTCTGGTACAAACACTACACTTGTGACAATTATTGACACATAGTGCTGGGCCCATGGTACCATGTGATGACAAGTGCAGAGAGATCTCCAGATATAAAGCAATGCCTGTGCCGTGAAGCTTTTATAGTGAGCAAATGCACTGCACAAAGTCAGTCCCACTCTTTTAAACAAGATGATATTTACCAAAAAGAAGAATAAGTCAACATCATTGGATACCATCAGTGTTGCAGGTGTTATATCAGAGTTTTCCTTCACCTAGAATTCTGCCTTGACAAAGGCTAAGGGGTCATCTCTCCCGGTGATTTTGGATGGCCATTGACTCTTAAGAGCTCCTTTGCCCTTCGACAGTCCTGCAGGATGTCCAAAGTCACCCTCCTCACCAAGAAACCTTGGTGGGGTTGCCAGTTTAGTCGCCAACGACCCGACCATGGGACATATATATACATATATATGTACATACACACACATATGTATATATAAATATATATATATAGAGAGAGAGAGAGAATTCACAGGAATCAAAGTTATGTTCAAACCATTTATTAGCTTACACTTGTTTCATCCAAACCGAGGCTTGGAGTCTTCGGGGCATTTTTCAATGTTTGTAAACATACATGACCTCCTTTCCAACGCAAGAGACATACAGATACATATATATATATATACTTTTAGTATAATTACTTTCAATTACTTAGAGTGTATTAAATCACTATATAATTATATGTAAACTTTAAACACCGAATTCAGCAATGTATTATTTGTGCAAATGTTGTTGTATGTATGGAGTGCTATCATTAGGTAAATAGAAGATTAATTTATTAACATAAACGAGCTGTATAACCTATATGTTGAGTACAATGAATTATGTACAAGTGGTGAGTTATACATACATGTATAACTTGATAGATAGATTAATGACATTGTAAGTGAGAAATGTTTTTTGGTCTACCCTAGAGATATTTAACTTTGCCATGCAATCAGCCATACGCTGACCCAGAGCTTACCAGGTGTTATATAGACGTGGTTCTAATAGGGCCCCTGACAGGTTCTGTGAGTAGATTACATTTACAAAGAGCTTTCATATGTAGATCTGACACTTCGTATGGAATATTCAGTTGTAGCACTCTATGATAGGGAGTAATCATCCTAATATAGATACCTTTAGTACTTCATGATAGAGTAGACTGTAATTAAAGATAGGATACTTAAATTTGGAAACTGTATATAACCGTATATATAAGGGACTCAATTGAGACACCTTTTAATGTATGTTGGAATAATAAATTTAGTTATAGAAATCAGCTAGTTACCTCCCCTCACGCATTAACTCCCCTTAATCACACACATACTTCCGGATAATAAAACGATGTAAATTTTCGCAACAGAAACAACCTACTCTATAAAATTGGATTAAAGAACACTGAGCCGCAACAAGCTGTAATAATTTAACTTAATACATCAAACATCCAATACGGAATCATCGTTAATTATGTGAAGGACATATAAACTATATATTACGTTTCCTGAATTATGAAAATGGTGGTGTATACAAAAACCATAACATTATTTTGCTTCTCATTTATACTATTTTTCTGCACACAAGTTTCTTTATCATACAAAAAATACCTTACCACTACAACCTCCATAATACTCTTGATTACCCGCTTAAAGTGCTTGTATTGCATATAACACCCTGCCGCACAATAATCATTTATAAATAAGACACACGTGCATGCCCCACGTGTAACTAATGCATACCATAACTACTACAACTGACTAACAAACTATCCTCTTGCATTATCTACGTTAACTACCGATGTTGTATTTTAATTTTAATTTTGCTTTGATTCTGTTTTAATATGATTTTAATTTTTGAATTTAAATTGCCATTCAGAAATAATATATATATGTGACCCCACTGTACATCAATATATACATATGTATCTGTATGTCTCTTGCGTTGGAAAGGAGGTCATGTATGTATACAAACATTGAAAAATGCTCCGAAGACATCAAGCCTCGGTTTGGATGAAACAATGGTAAGCTAATAAATGGTTTGAACATAACTTTGATTCCTGTGAATTCTATATAACTGGTCTTTAAAACAACTGATGTTATTACATTGAGCTATTTATCTTACTGGTAATATGGTAGTAATAAATTACTGTCTTTCACTGTTTAGGGTTTAAAATATATATAACTATAAAAAGTTTTAGTATATACATAACCATAAATAGTATTCTTAATATTATATATATATATATATATATAACCATAACAATAGCAGGAAAGTGAGAAATAGTGATAATGGTAATAATACTAGCGATAGACAGAACAACAACAACCACAATAATAATAATAATAGAAACATTAACCACAGACACAGCAACAGCGACCACAGTAGTAATAACGGTAACAATACGAACAACAACAACAATAACCACAGTGGTAATAATGGAAATAGTACATGTAGCAACATCAATGATAGACACAACAAAAACAAGAAACATAATAAAAGTAACAACTACAATGGTAGAAATAACAGTAACAACAACAACAATAATGGTGAGTAAACAACAATACATCTAGCAATCACAACAATAATAATAATGCTAATGATAGGAACAACAACAACCACCATAATAAATATAATAGCAACAAACACAACTATGACGATAGAAACTATTCTTCAACCCAGCTGACAAAACATATAAGATGGGTAATATCTATCCTACGAGGTTACCCTTTAATAAAAGAGTTTGCATACCACAACAAATAGATGACGAGACAGAGGCACAGTTCACCATAGCTAGAAATAAGATTAGACAAATAGTAGACAGGTATACTAAGAGACAGAGCAGACCAGAGGCCCAACAACTTGGGAGGAAACCTGTAGAAGGCTTGGTTAGCCTCAAGCAGCGCACAAGGGATGGTGAGGTAGTGTGCTACCCACAGATAAGTCTGGTAGGATGTCAATAGATAGCATGCCGAAATACATCGAGGCTATGCAACCCCACATCACCAACACGAGCGAAGTTGCACAACAAACACACGATGGGAGAGGAAAAATCCTCAACGCTCAAATGATGATGTGGACTGATATCCTAAAGCCAAGCAGACGCACTTCCAACAACTTCCAGGCGTCTAACAATGGCATACAACCCTTGTATGGACTCCGCAAAGACCACAAGACAGTCGACGACCCGACAACAGGACCACCAACAAGACCCGTATGCGCAGCTAATATAGCTAGCAACTACAGGATCTCCTACTTCCTCTCAATGGTTATACGCCCCATAATCAAGATGTCCCCAGATGTATGTGACAGTACAGAGGACCTCCTCAGCAGAATCAGTGAGTGCAACAAAAACAGGAGCCTATCCAACTGCATAATAGGCAGCATGGATGTAGTATCACTGTACCCATCCATTAACATTGATTTTGCTGTGAAAAGATGTGTGGAGATGATCATTGAGAGTGAGGTGGAGTTCTGCGACGTCGACACAGACGAACTGAGCCTCCTACTTAGACTTACCCACGACACTGACTACCCTAGACAGCCATGACCTTAGATGTTTCTGCCCTAGTAGACCCATAAGAGGTAACCCCCCTCCCCCACCATAACTTCAATGGCAAAAAGGACTCCCATGGCAAGGTGGATAGGGTGGACCAAAGCTATATGGACCCCCCAAAACAATGATCAGGTAAGAAAAATGGTCGCATATGCAATAGAGGCTAGTTTCAAAACTACCCTAAAGGGCCACATATTTAAGTTCAATGAGAAAATCTACACCCAAAATGAGGGAGCAGCCATCGGCGTCAGCATAGCTGGTGATGTGGCCAACCTTTTCATGGTATGGTGGGAAAGGAGACTTAAAGATCTCCTTAATGAAAGCTCCATAAACCTCATCATGTACTCTCGTCATGTAGACGATCTCAATATAGTTATAAGAACACCCCCACTAGAGAGCACTAACAAGTTTGATTTAGAACATAGCACGATGGAAAGCATCCAGCAGATAGCTAATTCCATACACCAGAGTATAACTGTAACTATCGACTTCCCTTCCAAACACCCTAACAATAGACTACCTGTATTAGACACAGAACTCTGGATTAACACTATAGACGAGAGAGCCCAAATTCTCCACTCACACTATACTAAACCCATGGCCTCCAAATACCTGATACTCAAAAACTCAGCAATGTCCAGTAGTGCTAAGTTTAATATTCTGATCGCAGATTTGGTACGAGTGATGAAGAATGTGTCCAGCATGTGCGACCCAACAGAAATGGAAAGACACATCCAACAATTCATCAACCGCATGCAGTTCTCTGGCTACAACCAAAGAGACAGAGTCAGAGTATACGAAGGAGCCATGGAAAAGTATAAGACCC
>OZ024740.1:179694297-179744297 GCA_964016885.1 Eledone cirrhosa
CACATTTTTCCACAGCAAAATTAATGTTAATGGATGGGTACAGTGATACTACATCCATGCTGCCTATTATGCAGTTGGATAGGTTCCTGTTTTTGTTGCACTCACTGATTCTGCTGAGGAAGTCCTCTGTACTGTCACATACATCTGGGGGCATCTTGATTATGGGGTGTATAACCATTGAGAGGAAGTAAGAGATCCACTAGTTGCTAGCTATATTTGCTCCGCATACGGATCTTGTTGGTGGTCCTGTTGTCGGGTCGACGACTGTCTTATGGTCTTTGCGGAGCCCATACAAGGGTGGTATGCCATTGTTAGACGCCTGGAAGTTGTTGGCAGTGCGTCTGCTTGGCTGTAGGATGTCAGTCCACATCATCATGTGAGCGTTGAATATTTTCTCTCTCCCATCATGTGTTTGCTGTGCAATTTCGCTCGTGTTGGTGATGTGGGGTTGCATAGCCTTGATGTAGTTCGGCATGCTATCTATTGACATCCTACCAGACTTATCCGAGGGTAGACATACTACCTTACCATCCCTTGTGCGCTGCTTGAGGCTAACCAAGCCTTTTAGAGGTTTCCTCCCAAGTTGTTGGGCCTCTGGTCTGCTCTGTCTCTTAGTATACCGGTCTACTATTTGTCTAATTTCTAGCTATGGTGTACTGTGCCTCTGTCTCGTCATCTATTTGTTGTGGTACGCAGACTCTTTTATTAAAGGCTAACCTCGTAGGATAGATATTACCCATCTTATATGTTTTGTCAGCTGGGTTGAAGAATAGTTTCTATCGTCATAGTTGTGTTTGTTGCTATTATTGTTATTATGGTGGTTGTTGTTGTTCCTATCATTAGTATTATTATTATTGTTATGATTGCTAGATGTATTGTTGCTGTGATTGTTAGTTGTATTGTTGTTATGATTGCTAGATGTATTGTTGTTGTGATTGTTGTTTACTCACCGTTATTGTTGTTGTTACTGTTATTTCTACCATTGTGGTTGTTATTTTTATTATCTTTCTTGTTTTTGTTGTGTCTATCATTAATGTTGCTACATGTATTATTTCTATTATTACCACTGTGGTTGTTGTTGTTGTTATTCGTATTGTTGCCGTTATTACTACTGTGGTCGCTGCTGCTATGTCTGTAGTTAATGTTTCTATTATTATAATTGTGGTTGTTCTGTCTATTGTTAGTATTATTTCCATTATTACTATTTCTCACTCTCCTGCTATTGTTATTGTTATGACTATTACTATTATAGCTGCTATTTCTATACTCAGAGTTATTCTTGTTGTTAACTACCGTTATTATTGTTGTAGTTGGGAGGTGGATTGGCCGTATCGGTAGAGGGTCGGACACCATGCTTTCCAGCATAGTTACGTCCCTTTACGATCTGAGTTCAAATCCCGCCGAGGTTGACTTTGCCTTTCATCCTTACGGGGTCGATAAAATAAAGTACCAGTAATGGACTGGGTAATTGCTGGCCGTGTGCCTAAAGTAGAAACAATTATTGTTGTAGTTGTCCGTATAGTTGTTGTTGTTGTTTACTTTTGCATTCCAACGTATTTTTGTGAAACACTTTTCCAGCTCCGTTTTGCACTCTTTTTGTAGATGGCAAATGTTAGTGGTAGCGGCAGGATTTGTTGTTCTTGTTCACTGATTAAAGTGCTCCCATAAATATTTACTGTGTGGTCATTGGTAAATTCTTCCGGTAGTTTTACATCAGTCATACAGATATTGTTGATGTTATCTGGGTATTTTTGAGAATGTTCTATTTTCCTTTCTTGTAGCTTTTTCTTATTCATCCATTCTAATTTCTTATTGAAATGCCTATTGCATTCGTTTCGGGCGTATTTCGTTTCACGTCGGATGGCGCTCATGAAGTCATCCCTTTCGTCTGGTGTGGTGAGATTTTGGACTTCCTTAACGTTAATGCGTTTCTCTCTGTAAAGTTCGTTGACTTTTGTGTATGTTGTTCTTTTCATATTAACTGTTATTGTGTGTTTTAGTCGTTCAGCTTGTGTTTTGTTCAATAATAAATTATTTACTTGTTTTGATATGTTTGTTGTGTATATTTTGGAGGAAACACAGTGTTTTGAGAACCGTATTTGTTCTGTTGTTATCGTAGTTTTTATATAACAGAAAACAGTGTCTTTCAATAAGCTTTCAGCTTAGCATAAGATAATGCCATAACGGCGATGAATTAGTTTTGCGAGGTTTGTGATATGAAATCGTGTGTTGAAACAAATATTGTTATACTTGCATACCACAACAAATAGATGACGAGACAGAGGCACTGCTCACCATAGCTAGAAATAAGATTGGACAAATAGTAGACCGGTATACTAAGAGACAGAGCAGACCAGAGGCCCAACAACTTGGGAGGAAACGTGTAGAAGGCTTGGTTAGCCTCAAGCAGCCCACAAGGGATGGTGAGTTTGTATGTCTACCCACGGATAAGTCTGGTAGGATGTCAATAGATAGCATGCCGAACTACATCAAGGCTATGCCAGCCCACATCACCAAAACGAGCGAAATTGCACAGCAAACACATGATGAGATAGAGAAAATCCTCAACGCTCCCATGATGATGTGGACCGACATCCTAAAGCCAAGCAGACGCACTGCCAACAACTTCCAGGCATCTAACAATGGCATACCACCCTTCTATGGGCTCCGCAAATACCACAAGACAGTCGACGACACGACGGCAGGACCACCAACTAGAACCGTATGCGGAGCAAATATAGCTAGCAACTACAGGATCTCCTACTTCCTCTAAATGGTTATAGGCCCCATAATCAAGATGTTCCCAGATGTATGTGACAGTACAGAGAACCTCCTCAGCAGAATCAGTGAGTGCAACAAAAACAGGAACCTATCCAACTGCATAATAAGCAGCATGGATGTAGTATGACTGTACCCATCCATTAACATTGATTTTGCTGTGGAGAAATGTGTGGAGATGATCATTGAGAGTGAGGTGGAGTTCTGCGACGTCGACACAGACGAACTAGGCCACCTACTTAGACTTACCTACGACACTGGCTATCTAGACAGCCATGACCTTAGACGTTTCTGCCCCAGTAGACTCATATGAGGTAGACCCCCCACCATAACCTCAATGGCTAAAAAGACTCCCATGGGAAGGTTCGATTGAGTGGACCAAAGCTATACGTACAAAACAATGATCAGGTAAGAAAAATGGTCACACATGTAATAGGGGCTAGTATCATAACTACCCTAAAGGGTCACATATTCAAGTTCAACAAGAAGATCTACACCCAAAATGAGGGAGCAGCCATTGGCGTCAGCATAGCTGGTGATGTTGCCAAACTTTTAATGGTATCGTGGGAAAGGAGACTTAAAGATTTCCTTAATGAGAGCTCCATAGACCTCATCATGTACTCTCGTTACTTAGACGATATCAATATAGTTATAAGAACACCCCCACTAGAGAGCACTAACAAGTTTGATTTAGAACATAGCACAATGGAAAGCATCCAGCAGATAGCTAATTCCATACACCAGATTATTACTGTAACTATCGACTACCCTTCCAAACACCCTAGCAATAGATTACCTTTATTAGACACGGAACTCTGGATTAACACTATAGACGAGAGAGTCCAAATTCTCCACTCACACTATACTAAACCCATGGCCTCCAAATACCTGATACTCAAAAACACAGCAACGTCCAGTAGTGTTAATTTTAATTTTCTGATCGCAGATTTGGTACGAGTGATGAAGAATGTGTCCCGTATGTGCGACCCAACAGAAATGGCAAGACACATCCAATACTTCATCAATCGCATGCAGTTCTCTGGCTTCAAGCAAAGAGACAGAGTCAGAGTATACGAAGGAGCGATGGAGAAGTATAAGACCCACATAGAACTGGACAGGAAAGGAATTTGCCCATTATACAGGAGCAAATCATGGAATAGCTTAGATAGGGCTAGACATAAGATAGAGAAAGCCACCTCATGGTACGACAACCAGAGATACCAGAGTGTCCTGTTTGTGGACGCTACTACTTGAGGGAAATTAGCTAACCAGTGTAGAAAGGCCCTAAGAAAGACCCGCTTAAAGATTAAGGTGGTAGAATAGCCAGGAACCACCATAAAATCCCTGATCAGCAAAACCTACACTTTTAAGAAAACCCACTCTACTAAAAGGAAATGTATCATATGTAAGGTAAACCCCCGGATAAACTGTAAAACTAGAAACGTAGTCTATAGCATAAGATGTACAGAGGGTACTTGCAGAAACATGACAACAACATACATAGGCGAGACAGCTCGTAGCATAGGTGAACGGATAGACCAACACTTGGGGGAACTAAAAGGATGAAAAACGGTTCAGTACTATATGAACATGCCAGACAACAACACGACGGTAACATAGATAACATAGAAATCAGAATAATATCTAAACATAGAAATGACCCAGCAGATAGGCAAATCAGAGAGGCCAGTGAAATAGAACTTAGAAGGCCAAGGCTAAACAGAAAGAATGAATGGAATAACAACAACACCCAAACAGACAGCACTGACCTAAATAAATAGATAAATAAATAAATAAATACATACACAAGCACAATAACAACAAACACATTTAAACACACACGAGTAAAGATAGAATACATTAACCAATACACAGTCACCCAATAACGAACACACATCAAACAAAACACTATACACACACGCAAACGCATGCGCAAAGAAGACAAAATAAAATAAACAAATAAATAAATATATAACCATACTAAATAAAGATGGCGTAGAAGATACAATGCAACGGGAGGAAACAATAGCACCACTGACGATGTTGCAGATGTCCAACGAAAGAACTTTGATAAACTATATATATGTGTTTGAGTCTATATTGTATCTTTATTATTTTTGACCGTTGGTCAGTCAATGGCAAGATTGAGGACCGAATAAATTAGATTACCGATATAAAAGACACAGAAGCGAAAAGCTAAAACCAACCAAACAGTGAGTGTGTTCTGTTATTAATTCTGGCAATATTACACAAATATGACCCTCCCCAATTATAACAATATTTGTTTCGACACACGATTTCATATCAAAAACCTCGCAAAACTATATATATATATATATATATATATATATATATAATATATATATCAAAGGTATATATTGAGTTAGAATCTCAAAATAGTCTCTTACAATAAAATAGCTCTATGAAAGAGATTTTTCCGAGCCGTATATTATAACTGAATATAAGACAAAAACGAACACAGACATATATATGTTCAAATCGTAAGAGTTCAGTTCCGGTAAGGTGAAAAGAATACTAACTATAGACAATAGGGTTGCCAGACTCAAATTAAGAATAAATCAAGAAAGTAAATGCAAACCAGAATAGTGGTAACTACAATAACCCTTACGATTTGAACACATATATGTATATGTCTGTGTTCGTTTTTCTTTCATATTCAGTTATATATATATATATATATTTATATATATAGAAGATCCGAAGGCATGGTATAAAATTCCAATCGTTTTAATCACGACACATGTTTCAATAAGAGATATATCGATCATGTAGCCAACATCGATTATCACTGATCTCGTCAGGTGAAAATGAATTGTCTTCAAATCCGCGATATGAGGGAGAAAATTAACGATATTCACTCACAGAATTTAGTCCCTCATATGAGAGACTGAACTCTGTGAGTGAACATCGTTAATTTCTCCCTCATATGAGGGACTAAAGTCTGTGAGTGAACATCGTTAATTTTCTCCAGCATATCTAAGGATTTGAAGACAATTCATTTTCACCTGACGAGGTCAGTGATAATCGTTGTCGGCTACACGATCGATCTATCTCTTATTGGAACATGTGTAGTGATTAAAATGATTGGAAATGTATACCATGCATTCGGATCTTTATTTTGATACAAATACTCCGTTTCATATCATCTAGCTGTTCCCATAAATGGAATTGGAGATATACAAAAGCGTGGAGAACTTAATATTGGTAACACAAATTTATTGGACCGTTTGACACAACAAATAATACACCATACTATATATATATATATATATATATGTGTATATATATATATATATAATAAAGGTCACACAATCAAAGTTGTTATGCATCAATTGTGAGAGTAATATGTAGTACTATTATATTTAGATGACACACAATCGATCTTACAATACGAAGTTTATAAAATCTCACATACAACACGTAATATACAAAATCGTATAAGCCATGTGTTTCTCATAATCAGGCTTTTGCATTAATATGGTAAATCTTCTTCTTCTTCTTCTTCTTCTTCTTCTTCTTCTTCTTCTTCTTCTTCTTCTTCTTCTTATTATTATTATTATTATTATTATTATTATTATTATTATTGTTATTGTTATTCCTTGAATCTCAGTCATTGATGTTGGTTAACTGGAAAGTCCGTTGGATTGAATATCAAGCCACTACCTGCAGCCTCAGATATTCAGGACGTATCGGAGGGTTCTTGCTGTTCCAAGCAAGCATGCCTTTTGAAGCGTTCCAAAAAGCGTGAAGGGGCCGATTTTCTTTAACCATCCCTGGAAACCTTTGGAGATAGTCCCCAGTGCGCCTATGACAATCGGGATCACTTTGACTTCATGGCAGTTCCAAATCCTTTTCACCTCCCACTTTAGGTCCTGGTATCGGTTAATTTTCTCCCTCTCCTTCTCTTGCACTCTCGTGTCGAACGGGCAGGCCACATCCACAATCAGGCACGATCTTTTTTCTTTGTCCATAACCACCAGGTCAGGTTTATTGTGTTCCAGTTTTTTGTCCGTCTGTATCCTAAAATCCCACAGCACCTTCACCTGACTGTTCTCCATCACCGCCTCTGGCCTATGCTCATACCATTTCTCAGAATGTGGTAGATTGTTTACTTTGCACAGGTGCCAGTGGATCACCCTGCCCATCACATCGTGTCTCCAGCCCTTATAGTGGGTCTGGGCTAGGTGTTTACACTCGGACACAATGTGAGCCACAGTCTCCTCTCTCTCTCCACAGATCCTGCACAGTGGGCTAGCCTCCTCCTTGTAGATATGGTGCTTCAACCACTTCGTTTTGAGGGCCTGCTCCTGCGCAGCCATTAGCATTCCTTCTGTAGCCTTTTTGAGGTCTCCTCTTCTCAACCAGTTCCATGTCTGTGGATCTCTAAATTCAGTTTTCTCAAAGAAGGTACTATGAAGGGATTTTCCCTTAAGGCTGCTCTTCCTCCTTGATGTTATTTCCTCCTTGGACATCCCCTGGCCTACTGTCCCCTCCTTCAGTACAGTTCTGAGCATTGGCTCCTTACTATAGGTCACGTATTTGTATAGGTTGTTTTTCTCCATCTGAACACAGTCCTCTATGCTGATAAGACCTCTTCCACCCTCAGATCTCCTTAAGTAGAGTCTATCGAAATCACTCTTCTTGTGGAACATGTTGTAGATAGTCAATAGCTTCCTAGTCTTCCTATCCATTTCTTTTTGTTCAGCAACATTCCATCTCAGAATTCCCGCACTGTACCTAATAATAGACACAGCTCGGGAATTTACTGCGCTTATGGCATTTCTGCTGTTCAGATGTGACTTCAATACGCTCCTTACTCTCCGAATGTATTCAGTTCTTAACAATTCCTTCATTTTTTTGTTCTTTATGCCATCAGCCTCCAGAACGCCCAAATACTTGTATCCTTCCTCAGAGTCAATTTCCTTTATCATCTCACCTGTTGGTATCTGGATCCCGTTACTTCTGCTCAACCTACCCCTCTTCATCACAATGACTCCACATTTACCAATACCAAACTGCATACATATATCACTGCTGAAAATACGGACAGTGTCAACAAGCACATCCAACTCCTTCTCACTTTTCCCGAAGAGCTTAAGATCGTCCATGAAGAGGAGGTGATTGATGGTAAGCTCTCCCCTTCCCAACTTGTATCCTGCTCTCACTTTTCGCAGCATAATGGTCAAGGGCATCAGGGCAAGGACAAACAACAGAGGGGACAGGCTATCTCCCTGGAAGATACCTCTCTTGATCTTCACGCTTCCCAAGGATACTCCAGTTGATGTCAACTCTGTCTCCCAGGACCCCATACTCCTGCCCAGCAACTGTCTGATGTTATCTGCCACCCTGAAGACCTCCAGGCTTTTGGTGATCCAGGAATGAGGCACCATGTCAAATGCCTTTCTGTAGTCTATCCATCCCATGGCAAGATCAGAGTGTCTCCTCCTGCAATTCCCCATTACCATCTTATCAATAAGCAACTGGTCCTTTGTACCACGTGACTTCTTTCGGCATCCTTTCTGTTCGTCCGGTAACAAGTTGTTTGTGTGGAGGTGATGGTAGATTTCCTCAGACACAATGCTCGTCAACAGTTTCCACATTACGGGCAGACATGTGATAGGTCTATAGTTGGTAACATCATTACCCTTGATTCGGTCTTTCAATATCAGAACTGTGGTACCTTTTGTCAACCACTCTGGCACCTCACCCGACACCAAGCAGTCATTGAACATGGCCGTCAGCTTCGGGTGGAGGGATGTTAAATGTTTAATCCAATACCCCTGCACACCATCTGGGCCTGGTGATTTCCAGTTGGTTAGTTTTTTGGCTTGCCCCTTAAGAGTTTCAACTGTGATACTCAAATCAGTCTGTTGTTGTGCCTTCTCACCGATCTCCCTCTGTACTGTCTCAATCCACCCTGCCTGGGCATTGTGTCTAACATCCTGCTCCCATATTCCTCTCCAGAATGTTTTAGCTTGTTCCGCCCCAGGGATCAAGTCGTTGCCTCTTTCTTTCCCCTCAAGCTGTCCAAACAGCATCTTCTGGTTGTTGTCGAACATGCGGTTCTGTTTATACTGACTGACTCTGTTCTCGTATCGCCTGATTTTGGCACTCTTTGCTACAATGCGTTGCTTCAATTCCTCTATGATAATATTTAGCTTTTTACTCCTAGTTTTGTATTTTATTTCCAGTCTATTTTTAGTGCCTATGTTTTTTAGTGTCCCATTCAGTAGTGACTCAAGCTTTCCTATGTCATTTCTCATTTCCCCGATTTGCCCACTCAGTCGCTTCTTCCACCACGGCTCTGCTCTTTCTTGTCTGTTGTTTCCTCTCGCTTTTATACCAAGTAGTTTCCTCACCGTATTTGCTGTTGCTTTGAGGATATTGTTGCACTGGTGAAGACTCCTCGCCTCAAGGTATGGGATGACTTTGTTTACCTTAGCTGTTGTTTCTTTTAACTTTTTCCTGTCTACAAATCTTAGGTTCATAGGTCTCCCACTATCATTGTTCAATTCATCTACCACTAGATTTAGGATGTCAACCGAATCTTGTCCTAGCCCGTCAGCATTCATCTCCTCAGTGGCCGTATCTCTGTTCCAGGTATTATTTATCTCAGTATTCAGATCATTGTCTGCTTCGGGTGGTTCCTCCGTTCTCAGGACCTCCTCACCTTCATTTCCCACCGGCTCGCTTGTCTGGCATACTACACCCGCCATCTCCAAGCCATTCTCTCTGCTCAGTTCCTCCAGTTCCAGCTCGCTTATCCACCCATTAGTTCTTATTACCCGAGCCTGCCCGGCCAATTTTTGTTCATCTAATTTAAATAAACCAATCTCGTTCCAGATGTTATGCATCCGTCTCCTGTAGCCCCTCTCCTTGGGGATACTTTTCAGGTAGCATTGCATAACAGTTCTATTCAATTCTTTCGTCCAGTTGGT
Source organism: Eledone cirrhosa (assembly GCA_964016885.1). Taxonomy (NCBI): domain Eukaryota; kingdom Metazoa; phylum Mollusca; class Cephalopoda; order Octopoda; family Eledonidae; genus Eledone; species Eledone cirrhosa. The sequence goes on from OZ024740.1 coordinate 179,704,035, forward strand.
TCTGGCCCCTTTCCTTCTTCTTCTTCCTCCAACATCAGCAGTATTTGGTTGACAGTCAGGTTCCTGCTGCTGAGCCAGGGGGCACCTGTTGGGTGAGAGTCTGTCACATGACGTTCTAGTCTCCATTTCACCGTTATTCGAACTGTTTATGTTCGATATTTAAACACTCTTATCGAGGATTGGCGAATGTATGTTTACATAGCCATCTGTGGATCCGCCATCCCACTTGGCCCTTGTGTGGCATTATCACCACGCTGTATACGAACACACATAAACAAACAAACACACGGGCAGAAAGGGCCCCAAAAATGAATAAGCATAAGTTTCATTGTAATGTAGTATTCGAATGTCTGACTTAGTTTTTGTTTTTTAAGTTTTACTTTTTCCCCCCTCTTCTCTGCCCGTCCGCCTGCTTCTCTCTTCATTCTTATTTTCTTTACGTTTTTGGGGTTTCTTTTTTTGTTTTTGTTTTTCTCTGTTTGTTTTTCTCGTTTTTTGCTGTTGTTGCTGTGCTGCTTTGGTTTTGTTGTTTGTTTTTTCTTTTTTCTTTTGAGTCTATCTATATATTTTGATGCCTTCCTCTTTGTTAGTAGTAGGGATTCTATAATGTGGAAGTCGTAGCAGCCAGCAGGGAGAAGTGGGAGGCTGGCGGCGCTGGCGATACTGAGACATTGGTGGTGGTGATGTCGATACCGAGGCAGTGGTGGCGGTGATGCGACCGTATTACTGTAGTGATGGTGCTGTAGCGGTGGCAGCAGCAGTGAAGGAGTGAAGGGGTGGTGGCGGCGGTGATGGGATAGTGGTGGTAATGATGGCCGTAGTGAGCGGTGGCGATGAAGGTGAAAATGCTGTTGTGTTTAGTGTACACAGATGATGGGGTGGATGGTGTATCTAGTTTCTGGTGTTGGTGAGTTTAGCTGTCCTATATAGTGTAGCCAGAGGAGAGGAGGGGGGGGGGGGGTTCTTCTTCTTCCATTTATAGCCATTTTTTTTTTTGGATATGCAGTGTACAATACAAAGTTGAATATTTGAATATTTGAGCCTTATACCAATATATTTTGGGTCCGAATTTTTGGGGGCTCAAGCCGGGTGCTTTACGTAGCATTTGTACTAAGAGTTGTTATTTCACAAATGATTTAAATATGTTAAAAATTCAAAACTTACGGGAGCGATTTCATGACCTCCGTTACCTCGTGCGTCTTCTTCCCTTATTATTATTATTATTATTATTATTATTATTATTATTATTATTATTATTATTATTGGCGACCTACGTAGTAAATTGTATCATCGTGATCTCCGCAAAGGTTTGTGATTTTCAGTTGTTTAAAATTGCCATTTATGGAAAATTTTTATTGTTAACTGTATATAAGTGCACATACTTTGATTTCTGTAAAGGACACTCAAAAATAAACTTTTTATAATTATCAAACAAAAATTTTTCTTTGAAAAATAATGGATGACTCAGAGTCACTCCTTCCTCACAATCTAACACCTCACACCGACACCACCATTGTAAATATTGCTACATTTGCCAACACTGGAAATGTAAGCAGTAGCAATATTTTAAATTTGTCTCAGGCAGACGTTCATTTCCAGCCATTACCTATGACTGCAGGTGTTAAAGCCGCCACCACCACCGCAACAACCCCCCTCCCACCACCACAGCGACAACAGAAACAAAAGAAAAAAATAAATTAACTCGTGATATCGAAATGAATTCAACCAAAATGAACTCTTCCACACCGAACACCACTGACGCCACCACCACCACCACACCTGAAACTAAAATTAACAATGTGAAAAATAACGATGACAACAACAGCAACAATGAAATTAAGAAAACTACCCTGAGTTTTGCCAGAGTAGCAAAAACGTGCGAAGCGATCCAGGTAACTCAAGAGGAATTAGTAAAAGCCAAAGGAAGGTAAAGAAAGATGGGTACAGGGTCAGCCCCCCCCCCCCACCTAATAAAATGGAGCAACGTCGCCTATGCACCGTGTCTAATCGGACAATTAACATAAAATCGCGCCGAGTGGAACGGGCATCCGAGTCCCAAATTCAAAAAGCTTTGGGACATGTGTGGGCAAAAATAACCCACATCAGACGTGGGCAGAAGTATGGATTATTATTATTATTATTGTTGTTGTTATTATTATTATTATTGCTCTTTGAGTCTCAGTCATTGATGTTAGTTAACTGGAAAGTTTGTTGCAATGAATATCAAGCCGCTACCTGCAGCCTCAGATATTCAGGACGTATCGGAGGGTTCTTGCTGTTCCCAGCAAGCATGCCTTTTGAAGTGTTCCAAAAAGCGGAGCGGGGCCAATTTTCTTTAACCATTCCTGGAAGCTTTTTGAGACAGTACCTAGTGCGCCTATGACAATCGGGACCACTTTGACTTCATGGCAGTTCCAAATCCTTTTTACCTCCCACTTTAAGTCCTGGTATCGGTTAATTTTCTCCCACTATTCTCTTGCACTCTCGTGTCGAATGGGCAGGCCACATCCATAATCAGGCACGATCTTTTTTCCTTGTCCAAAACCACCATGTCGGGTCTATTGTGTTCTAACTTCTTGTCCGTCTGTATCCTAAAATCCCATAGCAACTTCACCTGATCCTTTTTTATCACCGGCTTTGGCCTATGCTCACACCACTTTTCAGAATATGGTCAAGTGTTTACTTTACATAGGTGCCAGTAGATCACCCTGCCTATCACATCATGTCTCCAGCCTTTATAGTGAGTCCGGGCTAGGTGTTTACACTCGGATACAATGTGAGCCACAATCTCCTCTCTCTCTCCACAGATCCTGAACAGTGGTCTAGCCTCCTCCTTGTAAATATGGTGTTTCAGCCACTTCGTTTTGAGGGCCTGCTCTTGCGCAGCCATTAGCATTCCTTCTGTAGCCTTTTTATGGTCTCCTGTTTTCAACAAGTTCCATGTCTGTGGATCTCTGAATTCCGTTTTCTCAAAGAAGGTACTATGAAGGGATTTTTCATGAAGGTTGTCCTTACTCCTTGTTGTTATTTCCTCCTTGGACATCTCCTGGTCTATTGTCCTCTCCTTCAGTACAATTCTGAACATCGGCTCCCTACTATCAGTCACGCATTTGTGTAGGTTGTGTTTTACTCCATCTGAACACAGTCCTCTATGCTGATAAGACCTCTTCCACCTTCAGATCTCCTTAAGTAGAGTCTATCGACATCACTCCTCTTGTGGAACATGTTGTAGATAGTCAATAGCTTTCTTGTCTTCCTATCCATTTTTTTTTTGTTCAGCAATATTGCATCTCAGAATTCCCGCACTGTACCTAAGAATAGACACAGCTCGGTAATTTGATTATTATTATTATTTTTTTAAAGTGTTATTTTTTGTATTATCTTGTCGTTAATGAAACTTAAGGTACACATCTTGAGTTAAAGAGAGAGATACCTCTTAATATTAGGACTTTAAGCCCGAATATCCAGATTTATAAAAAAAAACTTCGAAAAAAAATCGCTTCCCCACCAAAAAAAATTATGGAAATTTTCGACCTTGAAACGGTAAACAACGTTCAGGTCAAAAGTTTAAAAGCAGCCACTGTAGATTTCACCACGACTACGACGGCTACAGTCATGCCTGTCATCCACTCTACTGAATGTGAAGGCAAAACTAAAAACTACCATCACAACCATCTGTGATAGCATCAGTAACAGCTGAAAACGACATCACCACCACCGCCACCACGACCACCACAACCACAACAACAAGTCAGAGCAATAACGACAATAACACCGACAGCATCAATGTAAACACGTATGGCGGTGGCAACAGCATCAACAAACAAAACAGCAACAACAACACCAATAACAACAGCAAGAATGACAACACCAACAATAAGAGCATCAGAAGCACCACATTTGCTGCAGCAGCAGCAAAAACAAAGCGCTTATTGAATATTGATATTGATATTAGCGATAAAGACGAACAGTTGGCCCAAGCGTGGAGGCTAATTAAACGGGAGTAGTCCTGGGCAAACCTGACCATCCCGGACGAGGCAATAGCGGCCATGCAAAGGAGGACGGTGTTCTTTCGATGCATTTCGGTGCAGACATGAAAAGTGGACCTTGCCAGCCAAGCAGAGGTCGAGGCTGCTTTGGAGTGCATCGGAAGTAACATAGAGTATACAGCAAGAGACAAACAGTTCGGTACCATCTCGGTACTGTTCATAATCGAGGCCCCCGCTATTAAGCACTCGGTGACCCCCTGCAGAACGGAACGCATTATCATGCATCCGTCCTACATGGGTAAAAGGACAGCAAAGGTCCGCATTCCCAGCATCCCACCAGGAATGAACATATGGTGGCTGCTGGTATGCGTAATCGAGGAGGGCACAGACACTACCTCCCTGGATATCAAAAGGACAGAGAGAGAGGACTGGTCCGGAATGGATTTGGAGATTCTTCTCCAAATGAAACCGGAGGACATGAACAACATCCCGGATTTTGCCTGCCTGCAGGACGGGACAACAATCCAAATAATCATTGACGGAAGAAGGCCACGCTGCTTCGTCTGCGGAGAAGCAACGCATCTGCAAGCCTTCTGCCCTCACCGGAAAAATGCAGGGGGTCGCAAACCTTATTTGTTACCAACGCCAGTGTCAGCACGGAAAGCTGCACCACCACCACCACCCAAAAAAAACACCAACAGAAACACGGACACCAACATCAAAAACAGCCGGATCATCACCAACACCAAAACCAATCCAAGGGGAATACGAGGAAAGCTCTCCCACTCCCCCTACCCCCAATTATACACATAGACAAAACAATAAACGCACACACAGACACTGAGACACTCACAGCCACAGACCCTTTGTCTTCCAGCAGCGAAGATGAAGGAAAACCCCAAAGTGCAAAAAAACAGAGAAAACTCACGAAAAAAAAGCCCCAACAAAACACAAAAACATACACAACAAGAAATACAGACACCACTAACGCAAACGCTTCCCCAATAACATCATCACCAACAGCAACGCGACACCACCTCCACAATCCCCGAAACGCAAACTACCTAAACAAACACAAGTACAAATAAACACACAAATACCTGAAATTGCAGACACCACACCTACAACAAATACAGACATACCCGAAAAAACACCACCAAAACCATCACCACCACACTCACCAAAACGAAAACAAATAAAACCACACCAACAAAATGATAAAACTTCGTGCTTGTCAGAAGGGCCAAAGATAAACTGATGGCCCTCTTATCACGAAGCGAGGACATTCAAACAGAGGGGGAGATTTTTGAAATGATCTCATTTTGCGTGCCAGATTTGCTTCTGGTCCGAATGTCACTCAATTCCATCAAAGAAATTCGAGAGAGCTTTCCTCAAGACGTGGGAACCCCGAATGTGAAACCCACATCAAGACATTTAAAGGGGTTCCCAAAAGAAACCCCACCAACCATGGAGGTCGAACCACCCGACCTTCACAAGACCCTGGGAGGTAAGTAAACCTTCCCTCTCTCTCTTAGCTTACCAATATGGCTATATTAAGAGTAGGATGTTTAAATGTTCGCGGCCTGGGGTCACCCTGGAAGCAGGGTCTCCTGCTCAACGACCTCAGGTCACTGGAAATGGATGTGATTGCCTTCAGCGAGACCAGAATTTTCGACACGCGCGCACTAGCCCCCATTTTCAACGACTATCAGATCTTCGCATCTGTTAGCAGACCGGGAATGGGGTGTGGGGTGGCAATGCAGTTTAGGAAAGGACTGGATCTCGGGGTAAGGTCGATCTTCCGGGACCCGGACGGTAAGTTGGTGGTCTTGGATGTGAGCAGTAGCGAAGGTGGTGCCTTTAGACTGCTGGCCGTCTACGCCCCTACATGGGCCGGACGACCGGACTTCTTTAGGCACCTGGAGACCTTTCTGGGTACGTCTCGCCCTTTACTGTTAGTGGGAGACTGGAATAGCATCTTAGACGCACGCTGGGATTGGGTGCGAGTAGCCGATAGGAGTGGGGGGTGCAAAAGCTCAAGCAACTATTCAGCCAGTTCCAACTGTCTGACAGGTATCGACTAGATTTCCCCAATGTGCCAGTATGGACATGGACCAACCGAATGGGGTCATCTAGATCGTATATAGACAGGATCTTCATTAGGAAAATAGATAGAAATAGTGTGGGCTGCCCACTTTTTAAAACGGTCGCCTATTCAGATCACACATTTGTGATCTGTACGGTCGACCTAGATAAAACGCGTAGGTTAGGACCGGGTTACTGGAAGCTGAACATGTCATTTCCGGCACGTAAGGCTTACAGGGACCGTGTCAACAATTTAGTTAAGCAAAAGTTGACAGGGGGGATCATCAACAACAGATTGTGGGTGTTCTCAAAAGAAAGATTAAAGTAACTTCGATAGAGTTCAGCAAAGAACTAGCGTTAGAGAAAAATAGAAAGGAGGGGGAGCTGGTAGATAAGTTAGACGAGGCTATTTGTAGTGGCATCGCAACTGACGTGCTAGCGGCGAGAATGGCATTAGACCATTTCTTCAATGCGAAGCACGAAGGTTGCATTGTCAGAGCTAAGGCGCGTGCGCTGAAAAAACGAGGGAACCAAAGCTAGTCGATGGGCCCGCGTCGCGGAGGCGCAGCGTGGTAATAAAATCACAATTCGGCCTTTGGCGGACCGAAACGGACACGAGATAAGCCATTCCAAGCGGTTGTGTGAAGCCTTTCGCCAGCACTTTGCTCGGTTGTTCGGGGGGAGTGGCGAGTCAGAGAGAGTAGCGGATTTCAGTCCCTACCTTGAAGGTTAGCCGTGCATCTCGACGGTCGACGCTGAGCGCTGCGAAAGGCCGATTACTTCAGCCGAAATTCAGGACGCCCTTGTCGGCTGCATAAGGCGCACGTCACCCGGTTTGGATGGCCTGCCCTACGAGCTTTACGTAAATATGCCAGACTTGTTCTCCGAACTCCTCGAAGCACTTGGTGCAGCAGAATGGGAGTATTCCCAGTTCTGTGAGCAGGGGAGTGGTGACGCTGATAAGGAAAGACGAGAACAAAAGGGATACATTAGACAACTTCAGGCCCATAACTCTGCTCAACACAGAGTTTAAGATTTTGGCCAAGGTGTTAGCAAAGAGATTGGGGCTTGTCGTCGAGGATTTGGTTGGGAAGGCGCAAACTTGCGCAATCCCAGCCAGGTCCATACACGACAATCTCTACCTCATGCGATACATAATAGAGAGGGTGGGGTGTAAACCTGGCTTCGGTGGGGCACTGATCAATTTAGATCAATCGAAAGCTTCGATAAGGTCGACCATCGGTATCTGGAGATTGTTCTCAAAGCAGATGGCTTCGGCCCTGTCTTCAGAAGCTGGATCGCTGCAATGCACAGCGGCACACGCTCGGTGGTCAAGGTTAATGGCCACCTCTCGGAACCATTTTGGCTCTAACGATCGGTCCGTCAAGGGTGCCCTCTCTCTTCCCTTCTGTACGTATTGACTCTCGAGCCTTTACAGCGGAAGCTGGAGCTATTGCAGGGCATCCCGCTCGAACCGGGACGTGGAAAGGCGGTGTCGGCTTATGCGGACGACATCACAGTGATGGTGTCGAACACCTCAGAAATCGAGGTGGTTGCACCTTATTGAAGAAATATGAAAGGTTGACAGGAGCCAAACTTAACCCGGAAAAGTCGGTGGGCTTGCAGCTCGGAACCTGGAGAGGCAAGCCCATGCCGTCCAATAGCGTCGTGGGGCGCTGGACGGACGGACCGGTAAAGTTGCTCGGGGTTTGGTTCGGACCAGACCTCCAGGTGGAAAAGAATTGGGACGAGGTAACGAGCAGAGTAGCCAGTCTCACCCATCAAGGGGCTGGGAAGAAGCTATCACTGAAAAACGCGCGGAGGTGGCGAATGCGTACATCGCGTCCGTCATCTACTACCGCCTGACCGTCGTGCCTTGCCCCCGTCCGCGCCTCGTCAAGTTGGAACGGCTCCTCTTCAAATTCTTGTGGAGAGGACAAGTTCCGTTGGTGAGGTGGTCCAACTGCTGCCAGCACCCTCTACGCGGAGGGCTGGGCATGTCGGGGTTAATGATGCGCAGACATGCGCTGAGGCAGCGACATCTCCAGATATTCTGCCTCAACCGTGAACAGGTGTGGTCGCCGTTTATCAGACGGGCCTTTCCGCAGCTCATTTCTTTGACTTAGCTGCAGTCCTGGGTGAAGAAGAGACCGAGACTGTGTGACTGGCACCTGGAATGTTGCCAGGCACTCACTGCCCTCTACCAAGCGGGAAATGCGATCAGTGGAACTTCCACTCTCCAGTTCTATAGAGGATAGTGGTGGGCAAGTGCGATGACGCACTCGGAGAAGCTTTGGGCCTCGACGAAGTCGAACTGACCAGTCTGTACCGGAGGACTTTTGAGCCGGGGACGATGGACAATTTCCAGAAATCCCTCGCTTGACAGTGCTACCGGGGCACTGCCGGTTCGGGATACACTCTTCAGGCACGGAAGTGCTGTCAGACAGACCTGCCCAAGATGCGCACAGAACGACAAAACCGTTCTGCACGCACTTGTCCAATGTCCGTGCATTACTGACTTGTGGAGTTATGTCGAACAGCTACTCTCGCGTGTGGAACGAATCCGGCTATCGGCCGAGTCCATAGTGAAGATCGATCCCACGCCTTCCTTAGGTCAGGAAGAGCAGGAAATTTTCCTCTGTCTGGTGGCAGTTGCGAAAGAGGTTATATGGTGGATCAGGTTAAAAGGACTGAAGACAGACACTTTTCTCTTCGGCCAATCCCTCATCAACTTCTTCAAGTTTCACCTGGTGGAGAGAGAAGTGCTGCCCCCAGTACATTTGCTAAAAGGTGGGTGAATGCGGTGAGAATGGCTCGTGTGAATGGGCCTACTCTGACCATGAGCCTATAGGGTAGCTAACTTGAGGAGAGGGGTGCTCTCCCTAGGTGCCCTAGAAGCGCAGGGTGGTTCAGGATTGGTGGGGTACCCGAGTCACCCCAGGGTCGTCCACCCCCTATCGGGGAATTTATTTTGTTATATTTATGCGTATTTTATTTTATATTTTTATATTTTCATTGTTAAATCAGTCTTGCCATTGTGCACTTTATCTCGACCTTATTGTAAACCCCCACTGTCCCTGTCTTTGTATTGTCCCCTACATGTCGGCCTTTGTGACTAATAAATGAAATCATTATTGGTGGATTGGCAATATCGGTGGAGGGTCGGACGCCATGCTTTCCGGCCGAGGTTGACCTTGCCTTTCACCCTTACGGGGTCGATAAATAAGGTGCCAGTAATGCACAGGGTAATTGCTGGCCTTGTGCCTAAAGTAGAAACAATTATTATTATTTTTATTATTACAGTTGCTTTATGTTCATACGAGTTATCACCAAGTCACAACCAGTGACCTCAAGAGACAACAAGGGCCCCCATGTTCAAGAAAGAACATACATACACACACATGCATCTTTAGCTGATGTACTTAAATTGACAGAATCTTCCTTAGTATATTGGCAGTTCCCATTAGTACTATCTTTTGTATTTCTCCTATACGCGGGTTTCCTGGGATTTGCAATAAGTAATCATTAGACCCTTTAGGTATCATTCCTAGAGCGCCTACAACCAGTGGTATTGTTTTAGTTCTCAATTTCCACATTTTTCCAATTTCTATCTCCAGGTCCATATACTTGCTCAATTTTTCAAATGTTTTTATAAATACATTCTTCTCTATTGGAACGGACATATCGATTAACAGGCATACCCTCTTTTTAAAGTCCTTCAGTATTATATCAGGTCTATTTGCATCTATTTTTCGGTCTGTTCGGATGCTAAAGTTCCACAAGATTGAGATGTGATCTTTTTCAAGTATGGGAGGTTGTTGATGCTCCCACCAATTCTTTTGATGGGGCAGGTCAAAATGCTTACACATTATCCAATGTATTTAATGTGCAGCTCTATCATGCCTGTTTAGGTATTGGGTTGGAGCTATAGGGCTGCACATTGAAATTATATGACCAATGGTCTCTGGTTGTTTTTTACATACATGGCATGATGGGTTGCATCCACTTATTATTATGTTGGCTTGGTAAATTTTGTTGGCAGACACTGATCTTGTGATGATATAATCAGTCCTTCAGTCTCCGATTTCAGTCCAGACGATGCCAACCACGGATGGATTAAAGTTTTGTCAACATCAGGATTGTTAGCTCTTTCTGGGTATTTTCCATACAGAGGCATTTCTTGCCATTTCTTAGCCAGTTTCTGTAGCAGTTCTTTCTTTGCAGTTACTTTTACCTGCTTTGCTTTTCCTGTGTTTTCCATTTCAGCAGTAAATGGGACTTCTGAAATTTGTAGTCCATTACTGTATCTTTGTCATCTTTTGTAATGGAGTATGATCTTTTGATGCTTTCGTGTTTCAAAACGAGTTTGATCATCCAATCATGCGATTCCCTTAGATATGTAGATAATCCAATTGTTGCAGTTTTCAACGCAATATCTAACTGCATTAACCCGCGTCCTCCTTCTTTCCTAGGGAGATATATTCTATCTGTATCAGTCTTAGGGTGATGCATTCTGTGCATGGTTAAGAATTTTCTAAATTTTGTATCGAGCCTACGGATCTCTGATTTGACCAGTTGATAAAAATATAACTGTAGGTTACTACTTGTATGGCAAGCGTGTTTATGACATCGATCCTATTCCTTGGATTCAATTCCGTTCTTAAGATTGCTCTTACTCTGCGGTAACATTCCTTCCTTATCCTTTCCCTCATTGTCGAGTGCTTGATTCCGTCTCCTTTTCAAACACCTAGATATTTGTAAGTTTCCTCTTGATCAAGTTCTCTTATCACATTCCCCCGATCAAGATTAATGTCTGAACTTTTCAGCAGCTTTCCTCTGGTGAACGTTGCTTTGGCGCATTTATCTAGTCCAAACTCCATTTTAATGTCATCACTCAACTGATCCACAGTAGATAATAGCCCTTGCAATTGTTCATGATTTTTTGCAAATAGATCCAGGTCATCCATGTAGAGCAAGTGATTAATGTTTTTGTCATAGACTTTATATCCATGTTTTGTTTCATTGAGCATTTTACTTAATGGCATAAGTGCGATGCAGAATAAAAGCGGTGATAAAGAGTTACCGTGAAAAATTCCACAATTAATATTAACTTCTCCAGCTTCCAGTTATTCTTTTTCACTATTCAAAAGGAGTGTCGTTTGCCATGTCTTCATACTGAATGACAGGAACCTCCTCACAACGGGAGATATTTTGAAAATCTCTGAACATTTTTCAATCCAACTGTGTGGCAAACTATCGAATGCTTTTTTTATAATCTATCCAAGCAATTGATAGATTTTTGTGTCTATTATGACAATCTTCCAGTATTAATTTGTTAACCAAAAGCTGATCCTTACAGCCATAAAAGCCTCGTTTACACCCTTTCTGCTCATTGGGAAATAGATAATTTGTTATCAGGTGGTCATATGTATATTCAGTTAGGATTGATGTTAAAATGTTATACATTGTGGTCAAGCAAGTTATCGGTCTGTAATTTTTAGGATTGTTTGTCTCATCATTCTTCGAAAGCAGGAATGTAATGCCGTTAACTAGCCATGATGGTATTTTTTCTAGCTCTTTAATTATTTCAATGTAAAGTTGGGCTAACAGCTCATGATACCCTGAGAAGACATTTATCCAAAAAATTGGTATTTTGTCTTTTCCTGGGGATTTCAATTTGCTGGTTTTTCTAACAGCCAAACGCAACTATTCAACTGTTATATTTTCCCATCTTTGTTCCTCCAGGTGAGCTGTATCTTTCATTTGTCTGTCTATCCATAGGGCATGTATATTATGAACTTTTTCTTATGCCAAGATCTTTTCCCAGAATTCTTGCACCTCCTCCTTGGGTGGTATTGATTTGGCAGTTATTGATGACTTGCAATTTTTCTGTAGAAGTTTCTCTGGTTGTTTTTCAACATATTATTGACCTTATAGAATCTAGATCGTTTTTCAAAGCGCCTTATATGCTATTATTAATATTACTAATATTATTAAAATTATTATTATTATTATTATTATTGTTCTTTGAGTCTCAGTCATTGATGTTATTTAACTGGAAAGTTTGTTGAAAGGATATCAAACCAATACCTGCAGCCTCAGATATTCAGGACGTATCGGAGGGTTCTTGCTGTTCCCAGCAAGCATGCCTTTGGAAGTGTTCCAAAAAACGGGGCGGGACCAATTTTACTTAACCATCCTTGGAAACTCTTTGAGATAGTACCTAGTGCGCCTATGACAGTCGGGATCACTTTAACTGAATGGCAGTTCCAAATCCTTTTTACCTCCCACTTCGGTTAATTTTCTCCCTCTCCTTCTCTTGCACTCTCGTGTCGAATGGGCAGGCTACATCCACAATCAGGCACGATCTTTTTCCCTTGTCCAAAACCACCAGGTCAGGTCTATTGTGTTCCATTTTCTTGTCCGTCTATAATGTGGACAGGACAGGTGCACTTTGGATGTGGCAAGGGGTACGCATCATCATCTTCATCGTTAATTGCCTATTTTCCATGCCCACCTGGGACACATGCATCTGTCATGCTCTAAGATGATGCTGGTTATAGGGAGAGAGACTTACATGCGATAGATAGATAGATATGCCAATTGTCGGGGTGGGGTGTTGACCTCCCACTGTAGGAACACCTGATTATGGGGGTGACCCTGAAGCATTATTATTATTATTATTATTATTATTATTATTATTTGCGACCTACGTAGTAAATCGTATCATCGTGAGCTCCGCAAAGGTTTGTTATTTTCAGTTGTTCAAAATCGCCATTCATGGAAAATTTTTATTGTTAACTGTATATAAGTGCACATACATTGTTTTTTTAAAAGGATACCCAAAAAGATTGAGGCCTTGTGCCCAAAATTTAAACTTTTATGATTATCAAAAAATTTCTTTGAAAAAATCATGGCTGATTCACCTCTGCACCAAGAAACTGAGAGCCTTCCTCACAAACTAACACCTCACACCGACACCACCATTGTAAATATTACTATGTTTGCCAACACTAAACATTTAAGCAGTAGCAATATTTTAAATTTGTCTCCGGCATACATTCATTTCCCGCCATTACCAATGACTGCAGGTGTTAAAGCCGCCACCACCACCACCACCACCACGACAACCACCACCCCCACCACCACCGCGACAACAGAAACAAAAGAAAAAAATAAATTAACTCGTGATGTCGAAATGAATTCAATCAAAATGAATTCTTCCACACCGAACACCACAGACGCCACCACCACCACAACTGAAACTAAAATTAATAATAACAAAAATAACGATAACACACACAGCAACAATGACATTAAGAAAACCACCCTGACTTTTGCCAGAGTAGCAAAACAGTGCGAAGCATTTCAGGTAACTCAGGAGGAATTAGAAGAAGCCAAAGAAATGGTAGAGAAAGATGGGTACAGGGTCAGCCCCTCCCACCACACACACACACGCACACCTAATAAAATGGAGCATCGGCGCCTATGCACCGTGTCTTATCGAACAATTAATATAAAATCGCGACGAGTGGAACGGGCATCCGAGTCCCAAATCAAAAAATCTTTGGGACATGTGTGGGCAAAAAAACCCATACATCAGACGTGGGCAGAAGTATGGGACCGTGGACGTGTTCTTTGAAACACCACATGAGGCTAGAGAACACTCCATGACCCCATTAAGAAGTGACGACTTCACACTCGTCCCAAGCTATTGTGGCCAGAGACTGGTAAAGATCAGGGTCACCCACGTTCCACCGGCCATGGAAATTCCCTGGCTAATAGCTGCCGTCCTCGCCGGCATCGAAGCCAACACCAAGATAATCGAAATAGCGAAAGAAAAGCAGGAGAACTGGTCCGGATCTGGGATGGAGCTCCTGATCCAAGCGGAGCAAAAAGCATTGAGGGATCCCAGAGGTAATAGACCTCACTGACGGCAGCCAGCTGACCGTAATTGTCGAGGGCAGAAGGGCTAGGTTTGTCGTTTGTGGTGAAGGAACCCACCTAAGTGCTTTCTGCCCTCAGGCTGAAATGTTGAGGCCACCTCTCCTACCCACCACAGTGACTCAAACATCAACACCACCAGCAGCAGAGATGGCAGCAACAACTGTAGCAGCAACAACAGAAGCAACTGTAACAGCAACAACCCCAGCATCAGTAGCAAAACAAACACCACCACCACCCAACGCGCCAGAACTAGCACCAGGGCCTATACCCTCCATCCACCACGCCACAACCAAAACCAACGCCTGTGGAGTATTTTCCACTCCCCGGCTTATCGCAGCTGGAGACAGATTGTGACGAAGAGGAGTGGGAAACGGTATCAGGAAAAAAGAAAAAAAGAAACCAAAAAAGAAAAAATCTCTTCCTTCCCCTCAAAAAACAAAATACAGAGGGAAACAAATAAATTATCGAACAAGAAAGTTAAGACAGATATGCCACCATCCACACCAGCATCACCAACCCCATCACCACAAACACCAACACCATCACCATCATTAACCCCAACACCACCATCCCCAACACCACAAAAGTCACCAAAAAGCGTAACAGAAACAAACCCACAACAAACGCAAACAAAACAAAACAACCAAAACGATACACACTACACAGCATTAAATTTGAACAACAACCAATTATTACACTACATCCAACACAACACCAGCATCACAGAAAAAGACTACACAACAACCCAAAAGTGCACACCACCTCCACACATACAAATCATTCGCATCACACAGAAAACGTACATGACACAAAAACAAAAATTCCCCAAAGACATCGAAGACTTCCGACAAGCACTCTCCAGGTGGATTTATAAGGACATCCTTCCTGAGGAGGCCAAAAGCAGTGAAAAGGATGGAGAAACCGTCCTTCCTCTACGAGAAGTAAGGTAAGTGGTCTTTCCCATCTTTTCCACTCCATTTCAACATGACCTCACTCAGAATAGGCAGCATAAATGCGCGTGGCTTGGGGTGGTCATGGAAGTAAGGCTACCTGCTCAACGACCTAAGGTCACTAAAAATAGATGTAGTGGCCATCAGCGAGACCAGAATCTCCGAAGCACGGGACTTTTCACCGATCTTCGGCGGCTACGATGTGTACGCATCTCCCAGCCATCCGGGATCGGGTGGAGGAATTGCTGTGCTTTGTCGGAGAGGTTTGGATCTCGCCATACGGGCCCTCTTCCTGGACCCAGAAGGTAAGTTGGTGGTGCTGGACGTGACCAGCGGAGACAGGCAAGCTTTCAGGCTAGTGCCTGTCTATGCCCCGACAGGAGCAGCGCGGCCTGATTTCTTCCGGCGTCTGGAGACCTTTCTTGGAACGTTCCGCTCTTTAGTGTTAGTGAGCGACTGGAACGGGAAATTAGATGCACGCTGCGACTGTGTGGGATTAGCGGATAGGGGAGGAGGGTGCAGAGCCTCACCAACCTTCTTGGGCGTTTTGAACTGTATGAGAGGTACCAATTGGATTTCCCGAATGTGCCAATGTGGACTTGGACAAATCGCATAGGGTCATCCAGATCATATCTAGATAGAGTATTTTTTATGGAAATAGATAGGTCTAGCATAGGCTGGCCACAATTCAAGATAGTCAGCTACACGGACCACAAATTCGTGATCCGTGTGCTTGAATTAGATAGGTTTCATAGACGAGGGACCGGCTACTGGAAGCTAAACGCGTCCTTACCAGCGCGCAAGGCCAACAGAGACCGGATTAGCGAACTAGTTAAGCCGGCGTTGACGGGGTCCATCGTCAATAACAAGTGGTGGTTAGCTCTGAAAAGAGCTATTAGTATAGAGTCCATTAGGTTTAGTAAGGCTTTAGCAATAGAGAAAAATAGAGCAGAGGCAGAACTAGTTAGAAAATTAGACGAGGCGCTTAGCAAAGGCATCGCAACCGACGTACTTGCGGCGAAATTGGCCCTTGACCAATTCTTCAATGCAAAGCACGAAGGCTGCGTTGTCAGAGCTAGGGTGCGTGCTCTCAGACACGAGAGGAAGAAAGTCGTTCAATGGGCTCGAGTGGCGGAGGCGCATCGTGGCAACAAAGCCACGATCCGGTCTTTGGTGGACCACGACGGGCGCATGCTACTCGATCCCGGGCAAATGTGTGAAGCTTTTCAGCGACACTTCGCTCAGCTGTTCGGGGGCAGCGGTGGGCCGAGTCGAGCGATGGACTTTAGTATCTCCCACGACGGACTGCCGCGGCTTTCGGCCACTGAGTCGGAGTGTTGCGAAAAGCTGATAACAGCCGCTGAAATAAGGGAGGCAATGACTGGCTGCACAAGTGGTAAATCTCCTGGTTTGGATGGTCTGCCCTATGAACTTTACGTACAGATGCCAGACTTGTTCGAAGTCCTCTTGGCGGACGTCTACTGCAACTGGCAACAGAACGGGAGAATGTCCAGCTCTGTGAGCCGAGGAGCGGTGGTACTGCTGAGAAAGGATCCGAACAAGGGGGATAATATAGATAATTTCAGGCCCATAACTCTGCTAAACACAGCGTTCAAGAGTTTGGCCAAGGTGCTTGCAAAGAGGTTAGCGCTTGTCGTTGGTGGTCTGGTGGGAGAGGCGCAGACATGCGCCATTCCCGACAGATCCATCCACGACAACCTCCACCTCATGCGATACATCGTAGAGAGAGTAGCTAGGGAACCTGGCACGGGTGGGTCCTTGATCAATTTAGATCAGTCGAAAGATTTCGATAGGGTCGAGTATCGTTACCTAGCGGCATTCCTGAGGGCGGCTGGCTTTGGGCCCGTCTTCAGAGGCGGGATCGCTGTCATGCACAGCGACATCTGCTCAGTGGTGAGAGTGAACGGTCACCTTTCTGAACCGTTCAATATCATGCGCTCGGTCCGCCAAGGATGTCCCCTCTCGTCTCTCTTGTACGTATTGACTCTCCAGCCATTACTGCACAAACTGGAGACAAAAACTGGGACGAGGTGACGAGCAGAGTGTCTTCTCTCACCAAGAAATGGGCGGAGAGGAAGCTATCCCTGAAAGGTCGAGCGGAGGTGGCTAACGCGTACATCGCCTCTGTCATCTGCTAACGCCTGACCGTCGTACCTTGTCCTAATCCCGGCCTGACTGCGTTGGAGCGTTTGCTATTTCGCTTTTTGCGGAAGGGACGCGCTCCGATGGTCAGGCGGTCCATCTGTTGTCAACTCCCGCTACGTGGAGGGCTGGGCGTGCCATGGCTGATGACGCACAGACACGCGCTCAGGCTACGACATCTGCACCTCTTCCTCGACGGTGATCAGGTGTGGTCGCCGTTTGCTAGACACGTATTTCCCCAGCTCTTCTCCTTGACGGAGCTGCAGTCAAGCGAAGACCGAGAGGGAGCGCCTGGAGACTGGAATGTATTCACGCGCTCATATCCCTCGACCAATCGGGCAATGTGATAGGTGGAAACTCGGCGTTCTATAGAGGATTAGTGGAGGGGAAGAGCGACGACATACTTGGGGAAACTCTAGGCGTCGACGAAAATCAACTAGCCAATCTCTTCGGAAGAACTTTCGGGCCGGGGCCTATGGACAACTTCCAGAAATCTCTGGCTTGGCAGTGCTACCGAGGAGGCTTGCCAGTTCGGGATAAACTCTACAGGCATGGAGGTGCCGTCAGCCGGGCATGTCCGAGATGCGCGCAGGGCGACGAAACCGTCCTGCATTCTCTCGTCCGGTGTCCGAAAATTGCTGACTTGTGGGTTTATGTCGACACCTGCTGTCGCTTGAAGGACGGATCCCGCTATCATCTGAGTCCATCGTGAGGATTGCTCCGCCCCCTTCCTTTAGCCGGGGAGGGCAGGAAGTTTTTATCTGTCTGGTGGCCATGGCGAAAGAGATAGTATGGTGGACACGTATGAAAGGGCTGAAGACGAGCACTTACCTCTTCGGTGATTCCCTGATTGACTTTTTCAAATTTCATTTGAAAAGGAAAATCAGAGTAGAGAGGGAAGTACTCTCTTCCCAGCATTTTGTTGAAAGATGGGTGAGAGAAGCAAGAATGGCCCGAGTTAATGGGCCTACTCTGAGTATGTATCTGTAAATTAAAGGTGGAAAACTGTGAGAGGGCACTTGCCTTGGTGGTCAGGATCACTGTGGCCTTTTACTGGGCTTTCTCCACAAATGTCCCTCGGAAGTCTCCCCCCTATTGGGGAATTTTTCATTGTTATTTTTTTGTTACATCCTCTGTTTTTGTTTTTTCCACGCAGAAATACCCATTTGTACCGTCCTGTATTGACTTGCACTCTCCTTAATGTCTACTTTATGTAAACCCTGGTGGTTAATAAAGAAATCCTTATTATTATTATTATTATTATTATTATTATTATTACAGTTGCATTTATCTTGCTTTATGTTCATACGAGTTATCACCAAGTCACAACCAGTGACCTCAAGAGACAGCAAGGTCCGCCATGTTCAAGGAAGAACATACATACTCACACATGCATCTTTAGTGTTTAGACTTGTGATGTACATATATTGACAGAATCTTCCTTAGTATATGGGCAGTTCCCATTAGTACTATCTTTTGTATTTCTCCTATACGCGGGTTTCCTGGGATCTGCGATAAGTAATCATTAGACCCCTTAGGTATCATTCCCAGAGCGCCTACAACCACTGGTATTGTTTTAGTTCTCAATTTCCACATTTTTCCAATTTCTATCTCCAGGTCCTTATACTTGCTCAATTTTTCACATGTTTTTATAAATACATTCTTGTCAGACATATCAATTAGCAGGCATACCCTCTTTTTAAAGTCCTTCAATATTATATCCGGTCTATTTGCATCTATTTTTCGGTCTGTTTGGATGCTAAAGTTCCACAAGATTGAGATGTGATCTTTTTCAAGTATGGGAGGTGGTTGATGCTCCCACCAATTCTTTTGATGGGGCAGGTCAAAATGCTTACACATTATCCAATGTATGTATTGTGTAGCTCTGTCATGCCTGTTTAGGTATTCGGTTGAAGCTATAGGACTGCACATTGAAATTACATGGTCAATTGTCTCTGGTTGTTTTTTGCATACACGGCATAATGTGCTGCATCCATTTTTTATTATGTTGGCTTGGTAATTTTTTGTTGGCAGACACTGATCTTGTGCTGATATAATCAGTCCTTCAGTCTCCGATTTCAGTCCAGAGAATGCCAACCACTGATGGGTTAAAGTTTTGTCAACATCAGGATTGTTAGCTCGCTCTGGGTATTTTCCATACAGAGGCTTTTCTTGCCATTTCTTATCAGTTTCTGTAGCAGTTCTTTCTTTGCAGTTACTTTTACCTGCTTTGCTTTTTCTGTGTTTTCCATTTCAGCAGTAAATGGGACTTCTGAAATTTGTAGTCCATTACTGTATCTTTGTGCATCTTTTGTAATGGAATATGATCTTTTGATGCTTTCGTGTTTCAAAACGAGTTTGATCATCTAATCATGTGATTCCCTTAGATATGTAGATAATCCAATCGTTGCAGTTTTCAACGCAATGTCTAACTAGATTAACCCACGTCCTCCTTCTTTCCTAGGGAGATATATTCTATCTATATCTGCCTTAGGGTGATGCATTCTGTGCATGGTTAAAAATTTTCGAATTTTGTTTATCGAGCCTACGGATCTCTGTGCTTGACCAGTTGATGACATTGTAACTGTAGGTTACTACTGGTATGGCAAGCGTGTTTATGGCATCGATCCTATTCCTTGCATTCAATTCCGTTCTTAAATTGCTCTTACTCTGCGGTAACATTCCTTCCTTATCCTTTCCCTCATTGTCGAGTGCTTGATTCCGTCTCCTTCTAGATATTTGTAAGATTTTTCTTGATCAAGTTCTCTTATCACGTTCCCCCGATCAAGATTAATGTCTGAACTCTTCAGCAGCTTTCCTCTGGTGAACGTTGCTTTGGCGCATTTATCTAGTCCAAACTCCATTTTAATGTCATCACTGAACTGCTCCACAGTGGATAATAGCCCTTGCAATTGTTCATCAATTTTTGCAAATAGTTTCAGGTCATCCATGTAGAACAGGTGATTAATGGTTTTGTTATAAACTTTATATCCATGTTTTGTTTCATTGAGCATTTTACTTAATGGTATAAGTGCGATGCAGAATAAAAGCGGTGATAAAGAGTCACCCTGAAAAATTCCACAATTAATATCAACTTCTCCAACTTCCAGTGATTTTGTTTCACTATTCAAAAGGAGTGTCGTTTTCCATGTCTTCATACTGAATGACAAAAAACCCCTGACAACGGGGGATATTTTGAAAATCTCTGAACATTTTTCAATCCAACTGTGTGGAAAACTATCGAATGCTTTTTTATAATCTATCCAAGCAATCGATAGATTTTTGTGTCTATTATGACAATCTTCCAGTATCATTTTGTTAACCAGAAGCTGATCCTTACAGCCATATGAGCCTTGTTTACACCCTTTCTGCTCAATGGGAAATAGGTCATTTGTTATCAGGTGATCATATGTGTATTCAGTTAGGACTGATGTTAAAATTTTATAATTGTGGTCAAGCAAGTTATCGGTCTGTAATTTTGGGGATTGTTTGTCTCATCATTCTTCGGAAGCAGGAATGTAATGCCGTTAACTAGCCATGATGGTATCTTTTCTGGCTTCTTAACTATTTCATTGTAAAGTTGGGCTAACAGCTCATGAGACTCTGTGAAGGCATTTATCCAAAAGTTTTGTATTTTGTCTTTTCCTGGGGATTTCCATTTGCTGGTTTTTCTTAGAGCCAAGCGGAACTGTTAAACTGTTACTATTATTATTATTATTATTATTATTATTATTATTATTATTATTATTATTATTATTATTATTATTATTATTATTATTATTATTTCATATATTTTGATTTATGTTCATACGAGTTATCACCAAGTTACAGCCAGTGACCTGAAGTAACAACAAAGTTCACTATGTTCAAGAAAGAACACATACAGACATAATATTTTCCTTTAGATGTTTAGACCTGTGATGTATTTATATTGACAGATTCTTCCTTAGTATATGCGCAGTTCCCATTAGTACTATCTTTTGTATTTCTTCTATACGCGTGTTTCCTGGGATTTCGGATAAGTAATCATTAGACCCCTTAGATATTATTCATAGAGCGCCTACAACCCATGGTATTGTTTTAGTTCTCAACATCCACATTTTTCAAATCTTTATCTCCAGGTTTTATACTTGCTCAATTTTACAAATGTGTTTATAGATACATTCTTGTCTATTCGAACGGACATATCAATTAGCAGGCATACCCTCTTTTTAAAGTCCTTCAGTATCATATCAGGTCTTTTATATCAGCTATTATATAGCATCTACCTTTAGATCTTTTTGGATGCTGTAGTTCCACAAGATTGAGATGCGATCTTTTTCAAGTACGGGATATGGTTGATGCTCCCACCAATTCTTTTGAAGGGGCAGGTCAAAATGCTTACACATTATCCAATGTATGTTTTGTGCAGCTCTGTCGTGCCTGTTTAGGTATTCGGTTGGAGCTATAGGACTGCACACTGAAATTATATGATCAATGGTCTCTGTTTATTCTTTGCATACACGACATAATGGGTTTCATCCATGTTTTATGATGTTGGCTTGATAATTTTTCGTTGGCAGACACTGATCTTGTGATGATATAATCAGTCCTTCAGTCTCCAATTTCAGTCCCGAGGATGCTAACCACTGATTGGATAAAGTGTTGTCAACATCAGGATTGTTAGCTCTTTCTGGGTAATTTCCATACAGAGGCTTTTCTTGCCATTTCTTAATCAGTTTCTGCAGCAGTTCTTTCTTTGCAGTTACTTTTAGCAATTTTTCTTTTTCTGTGTTTCTCATTTCAGCAGTAAAGGGAAGCTTTAGAATGTGTAGTTCATTACTGTATCTTTGTGCATCTTTTGTAATGGAGTATGATCTTTTGATGCTTTCATGCTTCAAAACGAGTTTGACGATTCAAACATGTGATACCCTTAGACATGTAGATAATCCAATTTTGCAGTTTGCAAAGAAATATCTAACTGGATTATTCCACATACTCCTTCTTTCCTAGGGAGATATATTCTATCTGTAATTCCCCTGCGGTGATACAGTCTGTGCATGGTTAAGGATTTTCTAATTTTTATATCGAGCCTACGGATCTCTGTGCTTGACCAGTTGATGACGTTGTAACTGTAGGTTACTACTGGTATGGCAAGCGTGCTTATGGCATTGATCTTATTCCTTGCATTCAATTCCGTTCTTAAGATTGCTCTTGCTCTGAGGTAACATTCCTTCCTTATCCTATCCCTCATTGTCGAGTGACTGATTCCGTCTCCTTCACAAACACTTATATATTTGTAAGTTTCCTCTTGTTCAATTTCTTATCGCATTCCCCCGGTCAAGATTAATGTCTGAACTTCTCAGCAGCTTTCCTCTGGTGAACGTTGCTTTGGCGCATTTATCTAGTCCAAACACCTTTTTAATATCATCACTGAACTGCTTCACAGTGGAAAAAAGCTCTAGCAATTGCTCATCATATTTTGCAAATAGCTTCAGGTCATCCATGTAGAACAAGTGATTAATGTTTTTGTCATAGCCTTTATAGTCATGTTTTGTTTCATTGAGCATTTTACTTAATGGTATAAGTGCGATGCAGAATAAAAGCGGTGATAAAGAGTCACCCTGAAAAATTCCACAATTAATATTAACTTCTCCAGCGTCCAGTTATTCTTTTTCACCATTCAAAAGGAGTGTCGTTTTCCTTGTCTTCATACTGAATGAGAGGAACCTCCTGACAACGGGAGATATTTTGAAAATCTCTAAACACTTTTCAATCCAACTGTGTGGCAAACTATCGAATGCTTTTTTTTGTAATCTATCCAAGCAATTGATAGATTTTTGTGTCTATCATGACAATCTTCCAGTATCATTTTGTTAACCAAAAGCTGATCCTTACAGCCATATAAGCCTCGTTTACACCCTTTCTGCTCAGTGGGAAATAGATCATTTGTTATCAGGTGATCATATTTATATTCAGTTAGGACTGATGTTAATATTTTATACATTGTGGTTAAGAAAGTTATCGGTTTGTAATTCTTTATTTCTCTCATCATTCTTCGGAAGTAGGAATGTAATGCCATTAACTAGCCATGATGGTATCTTTTCTGGCTTCTTAACCATTTCATTGTAAAATAGCTCACGAGACTCTGTGTAGGAATTTATCCAAATGTTTTGTATTTTGTCTTTCCCTGGGGATTTCTATTTGCTGGATTTTCTAACAGCAAAACGCAGATGTTCAACTTATATATTTTCCCATCTTTGTTCCTCCAGATGAGCTGTATCTTTCATTTGTTTGTCTATCCATAGGGCATGTATATTATGAACTTTTTCGGCCCAGATCTTTTCCCAGAATCTTGCCCTTCCTCCTTGGGTGGTATTGATTTAACAGTTATTGTTGACTTGCCAATTTTTCTGTAAAATTATTTTTGTTTTTTTTAAACATATTATTTTCCTTATAGAATCTAGATCGTTTTTCAAAGCACCTTACACGAGTAGTTTTGACCGACATTTTTCATCATGTCTATGTCGCTTGTTGATCTTATATTGTATTTTCTTTTCAATTTTCTGACTTTAGTCTGTTTTACATGTTCACCTACATTGTAGTTTGCTAATATTTCTATGTCAGAACCGAGAATGTTTATTTGACGATTTTCTCTTTCCACGTAGGGTTTTTGTTGCCATTCCTTTGTTTTTTTCATTTTCACTCCTCATATGTGAGTGGTGACTTTAGCCGATGCATAATAGAGATGATTTAGATGTTTACTTTATTTGTGATGCTTTGGTTTTGTTTGGAGTTCTGGATCCGAGGAGAATCCATGTCAGATTCTTTCATTTTCATCCATTCGATCATAATTTCATTCTTCAAATAGGCGAGTTCATTCACATTCATTTCCTTATCATTGATGACCTCATTGTTTTCATTTTGAGTTTGATCTTGAACATGAACTCCTTCCAATTTGTCGATCCTTTCTTTAATTTATTCTAGTGTCAGTGATTCCGCACCGACCCTGGGATTTAAGGTGTTCCAATTTACTTTGTTTTCACTGACACATGTTTCATTTTTCCCTTCGCTGACTTTGTGCTAATAGCTTGATCTGATCAATTTCTATTTTAGTTAGTAACTTCTTCTTAGCAATGTTTCTTCCTATAGTAGCTAGTTTGTTACTGTCAATATAGTCTCTGTTTTCAGGATGTTTCTTTTTCCAGTTAATATATGTCTGTTCTGTATTCTTTCTATTTGATTGGTAGTACATGGCAATGTAGAGAGCCTCAAGGACTTTATTATTGTCTTCTCTTGACCATTTTTCTGTCTTTTTCTTAGGATTTCTTGGTGGTGAGCATGGAGGGCCATCAGTAGGAGTATTGCGGTTATGGGAGGTCTCCAGCTCCGAATTGATGTGAAGGTTTGAACCATTAGCTGATTCTTCGACCCCTGTCTGGTTACTCTCTGAGGGACGCGGTCCTTTTTGATCCGGGTGACGGCCGATCCGGTATGAGTTTTTATCATTTGACATTGGATTTATTTTGTTGCGTTTTAAGTGTCGTCCTCCTCTTAAGGCAGGGCTATTCCCCACCGGTCGCCATCACGGTATTTCTTGGTCACGGTTTGTTTTGTTTTTTTAAATTGTTATTATTATAAGTGATTCCTTAGTGTGAGCCCTGCCTGGCTAAGAAAGAAATTATTAATACAATATACTTGTGGATTTGTTGAAAATGCCTTTGTTGTTGTTGTTGGCTATGCCCGTGGCGCTGAGGCTTTTTCCGGAGGTAGGATGGGGGAGTTATATTGTTGATGGGGGACTTCAGTGCCATTGTAGCTTTTAATGTTGAGATGTTAAACATTTTCTTTTGACCGAGTCACTAAGACAGTCTATTTATATCTTTTGGTAGTTTCTTCCTTTCTAGTCTAGTGTTACTGCTACCTTCCCTCTCCTTCTCATAAAATTTTATGTCAACTTTTATTAAGTTAACAGAAGATAGCGGAGGAATAGTGATGGGAGCAATGATGGAGTGGTGGCGGTGGTGATGGGGTAGGGATTCCGTAGTGATGGCGTTGTTGTTTGGTTTGATCTTCCTACATTTCCAATGTATTGTGTTTGTTTGATATTTTTGTTAGCAGTAGCTATGTCGTAGCTATATTTAATATACATGTTGACATATTTCATTAATATTTGAACTAAGCATTTTGAGAAAACGTGAGCTACAATAATAATAATTATTATTCTGCTGGGATTGGTGGTGGTGGTGGTGGTGGTAAATTTGCTGTTATTTGTCTGTTGTATTTGTAACCATTTTCGTTTTTGAATATAACATTTCTAATACAAAATTAAATATTTGAGCCATATGCCTGGGAGTTATGGGTTCTCACTTCCTGTGAGCTAAGGCAGGTGCATTATGTCCCATTTATAATAAGACTTATTCTATCACAATTCTTTTAAATATGTAAAGAATCAAACACTTACGGGAGCTATTCCATAATACTCTATCCACCACGTGCCGCTTCTTCTTCTTCTTCTTCTTCTTCTTCTTCTTCTTCTTCTTCTTCTTCTTCTTCTTCTTCTTCTCCTTCTTCTTCTTCTTCTTCTTCTTCTTCTTCTTCTTCTTCTTCTTCTTCTTCTCCTTCTTCTTCTTCTTCTTCTTCTTCTTCTTCTTTGAGTCTCAGTCATTGATGTTATTTAACTGGAAAGTTTGTTGAAATGAATATCAAGGCCGCTACCTGCAGCCTCGGATATTCAGGTCGTATCGGAGGGTTCTTGCTGTTCCCAGCAAGCATGCCTTGTAAAGTGTTCCAAAAAGCGGGGCTGGACTAATCTTCTTTAACCATCCTTGGAAACTCTTTGAGATAGTACCTAGTGTGCCCATGACAATCAGCACGACCTTGAATAAATGGCAGTTCCAAATCCTTTTTACCTCCCACTTTAAATCCTGGTACCGCTTAATTTCGTCCCTCTCCTTTTCTTGCACTCTCGTGTCATATGGGCGGGCTAGATCTACAATCAGGCACGACCTTTTTTCCTTGTCCAAAACCACCATGTCGGGTCTATTGTGTTCTAACTTGTTGTCCGTCTGTATCCTAAAATCCCATAGCAACTTCACCTAATCGTTTTCTATCACCGGCTCTGGCCTATGCTCACACCACTTCTCAGAATGTGGTAAAGTGTTTACTTTGCATAGG
The DNA here is from genome assembly GCA_964016885.1 of Eledone cirrhosa. Taxonomy (NCBI): domain Eukaryota; kingdom Metazoa; phylum Mollusca; class Cephalopoda; order Octopoda; family Eledonidae; genus Eledone; species Eledone cirrhosa. Next base: position 179,730,325 of record OZ024740.1, read on the forward strand.
TGCCAGTAGATCACCCTGCCTATCACATCATGTCTCCAGCCTTTATAGTAGAGTCTGAGCTAGGTGTTTACACTCGGATACAATGTGAGCCACAGTCTCCTCTCTCTCCCCACAGATCCTACACAGTGGGCTAGCCTCCTTCTTGTAAATATGGTGTTTCAGCCACTTCGTTCCGATGGCATGCTCTTGCGCAGCCATTAGCATTCCTTCTGTAGCTTTTTTAAGGTCTCCTCTTTTTAACCAGTTCCATGTCTGTGGATCTCTAAATTCAGTTTTCTGAAAGAAGGTACTATGGAGGGATTTTTCGTGAATGTTGCTCTTCCTCCTTGTTGTTATTTCCTCCTTGGACATTCCCTGGTCTATTGTTTTCTCCTTCAGTACAATTTTGGGCATTGGCTCCCTACTATCACTCACGTATTTGTGCAGGTTGTTTTTCTCCATCTGAACACAGTCCTCTATGCTGATAAGACCTCTTCCACCTTCAGATCTTTTTAAGTAGAGTCTATCGACATCACTCCTCTTGTGGAACATGTTGTAGATAGTCAATAGCTTCCTAGTCTTCCTATCCATTTCTTTTTGTTCAGCAACATTCCATTTCAGAATTCCCGCACTGTACCTAATAATAGACACAGCTCGGGAATTCACTGCACTTATGACATTCCTACTATTTAGATATGATATTAATACGCTCCTTACTCTCCTAATGTTCTCAGATCTTATCAATTCCTTCATTTTTTGTTTGTTCCTGATGTCATCTGCTTCCAGAACACCTAAATATTTGTATCCTTCTTCAGTGTAAATTTCCTTTATCATCTCACCTGTTGGTACCTGGATTCCGTTGCTTCTGCTCAATTACCACTCTTCATCACCAGGACTCCACACTTATTAATACCAAATTCCATATATATATCATTGCTGAAAATACGGACAGCGTCAACAAGTTCATCCAACTCCTTCTCACTCTTCCCAAATAGTTTAAGATCGTCGACAAAGATGAGGTTGTTGATGGTAAGCTCTACTTTTCCCAACTTGTATCCTGGTCTCACTTTTCGCAATATAAAGTCAAGGGTATCAGGGCAAGGACAAACAGCAGAGGGGACAAACTATCTACCTGGAAGATACTTCTCTTGATCTTCACGCGTCCCTAGGATTCTCCACCCATGTTAACTCTGTTTGTCAGGACTTCATAGTTTTCCTCAACAACTGTATGATGTTATCTGCCATCTTGAAGATCTCTAGGCTTTTGGCTATCCAAGAATGAGGTACCATGTCGAATGTCTTTTTGAAGTCTATCCTTCCCATGGCAAAACCACTGTGTCTCTTCTTGCAATTCCTCATTACCATCTTATCAATAAGTAACTGGCCTTTTGTGCAACGGGACATGTGATAGGCCTATATTTGGTAAAATATTTACCCTTGATTCGGTCTTTCATTACCAGGACTGTGGTACCTTTTGTAAACCACTCTGCTATCTCACCCGACATCAAGTAGCCATTGAACATGGTTGTCAGTTTCGGGCGGAGGGATGTTATATTTTTAATCCAATACACTTGCACACCATCTGGGCCTGGTGATTTCAAGTTGGTTAGTTTTTTGGACTGCTCTTTAAGAGTGTCAACTGTGATACTCAAATCTCCTTTTGAAATGGCTCAATCCACACTGCCTGACTATTATGTTCAACATCCTGCTCCCATATTCCTCTCCAGAATGTCTTAATCTGTTCCGCCTCAGGGATCAAGTCGTTGCCTCTTTCTTTCCCTTCAAGCTGTCAAAACAACATTTTCTGGCTGTTGTCAAACATGCGGTTCTGTCTATACTGACTGACTCTCATCTCATACCGCCTAATCTTTGCACTTTTTGCTACAATGCGTTTCTTCAGTTCCTCTATGATAATATTTAGCTCCCCGCTTCCTAGGTTTGTACTTTATTTCCAATCTATCTTTAGTGTCTATGTTTTGTAATGTCCCATTCAGTAAGGACTCAAGCTTTCCAATGTCTTTTCTCATTTCCTTGATTTGACCATTCAGTCGTTTCTTCCACCAAGGTTCTGAACTTTCTTGTTCGTTGTTTCCTCTCGTTTTTATGCCAAGTAATTTCTTCACCGTATTTGCTGTTGCTTTGAGGATATTGTTGCATTGAGGAAGGTTCCTCGGCTCAAGGTATGGGATGATTTTGTTCACCTTAGCTTTTTTTCTTTTAACTTTTTTCCTGTCTACAAATCTTAGGTTCATAGGTTTTCTACTATCATTGTTCATTTTATCTACCACTAAGTTCAGGATATCAACCAAATCTTATTCTAGCCCGTCATCATCTATTTCCTTAATGGCAGTATCTTTGTACCAGAAGTTATTTATTTCAGCATTCAGATCAGTGTCTGCTTTGGATGGTTCCTCAGGTCTCTCTACCTCTTCACCTTCATTTCCCACTGGCTCGTTTGCCTGACATACTCCACTCTCCATTTCCAAGTTAATCTCTCTGCTTAGTTCCTCCAGGTTCCAACTCGCTTATCCATCCATTATTTCTTATTACCCGAGCCTGTCGGGTCAATTTTTGTTCATCTAATTTAAATAGACCAATCTCGTTCCGGATGTTATGCGTCCGTTTCCTATAGCCTTTTTCCATGGGGTTACTCGTCAGGTAATATTTCATGACAGTTCTATTCAATTATTTCGTGCAGTTGGCTCTAGTCCCTTTCCTTCTTCTTCTTCTTCTTCTTCTTCTTCTTCTTCTTCTTCTTCTTCTTCTTCTTCTTCTTCTTCTTCTTCTTCTTCTTCTTCTTCTTCTTCTTCTTCTTCTTCTTCTTCTTCTTCTTCTTCTTCTTCTTCTTCCAACACCAACAGTATTTGGATGACAACCAGGTCCCTGCTGCTGGGCCAGGGAGCACTTGCTGAGTTCCAGACTCTTTTTCACCGTTATTCGAACTGTTTAGGTTCGACATTTAAACACTCATATCGAGGATTGGTGAATGTATGGTTACATAAACACCGGTGATTTTATCACCCCCGGTGATTTTAGCCGAACATAAATAAATAAACAAATAAATAAATAAAAATATAAAAAAAAAACATAAGTTTCATTATAATGTTTGAATGTTTGACTTAGATTTTTTTTTTCCCTTCTTTTCCCCCTTTTTTTTCAAGGCCAGTAACATCGGTTACTAGTGGTGTTGTTGCTGTTGCTGCTGTTTTGATTTTAGCTACGCTAAGCTCGTTGTCATAGCAACGAGGGAGGTAGGGTGTGTTACGTTCAAAACTTTTGAAATTTATTTTTCTTTTGCTGTTGCGTTTGTTTTTGTCTGTGTTCTGTTCTGTAATGTTTCGACTTGTTGCTTATCATCATTTGCCTTTCACTCTTACGGGGTCGATAAAATAAAGTACCAGTATTGTACTGGATAATATGGGCTTGTGCTATATGTAGAAACAATTATTATTTGACATCGTTTAAACTAAACGTCTTGAGAGAGTTTGGAGATACGACAATAATTATTATGGTGTTGTTGTTAGCTGTTTGACCGGCTCACTAAATCAGTCTATGTATATCTGTTGGCGACTTCCTCGTTTCTAGTCATGTGTAGTGGCACTACTACCTCCCCACTCTTAACAGGAGGTAGTGAGGGAATAGTGGTGGTAGCGATGATGATGGAGTGGTGACGGTGTAGTAGTACTGTATTGATGGTGTTGCTGCTGCTGTTGGTTTGTCTCTAGCTAAACCTTTGTGGTAGTGGTGGTGGTTGCGGCGGCGGTGGTGGCGTTTGTGGTGAAATTATTTGGCTGTTGTTTTCTCCCATTTGTGACCATTTGTAACCATTTTCTTTTTTGACTATAACATTCCTAATACAAAATGAAAATATTTGAGCCCTATGCCATAGTGTTATGTGTTGTCACTTCCTAAGAGTTTTGACAGGTGTCTTATGTCCCATTTGTAATAAGAATTATTCTATTACAATTGTTTGAAATATGTAAAAAATCTAAAACTTACGAGAGCGATTCCATAACACTCTATCCACCATATGCGTACTTTTCCCTTATTATTATTATTATTATTATTATTATTATCATTATTATTATTATTATTGGCGACCTACGTAGTAAATCGTATCATCGTGAACTCCGCAAAGGTTTGTTATTTTCAGTTGTTTAAAATTGCCATTTATGGAAAATTTTTATTGTTAACTGTATATAAGTGCACATACATTGATTTCTGAAAAGGACACTCAAAAATATTGGGGCCTTGAGCCCCAAATTTAAACTTTTTATAATTATCAAACAAAACAAACTTCTTTGAAACATCATGGCTGACTCAGAGTCATTCCTTCCTCACACACTAACACCTCACACCGACACTACCATTGTAAATATTATTACGTTTGCCAACACTAAAAATATAAGCAGTAGCAATATTTTAAATTTGTCTCAGCCAGACATTCATTTCCCGCTATTACCAATGACTGCAGGTGTTAAAAGCCGCCCACTCCGAACGAACCCCACCCCCAAACCCCCACCAACACAGTGACAACCCCCATCACCACCACCACAGCGACAACAGAAACAAAATTTAAAAAATAAATTAACTCGTGATATCGAAATGAATTCAACCAAAATGAACTCTTCAACACCGAACACTACTGAAGCCACCACCACCACCACAACTGAAACTAAAATTAACAATAACAAAAATAATGATAACAACAACAGCAACAATGAAATTAAGAAAACTACCCTGATTTTTGCCAGAGTAGCAAAAACGTGCGAGGCATTCCAGGTAACTCAGGAGGAATTAGAAGAAGACGAAGGAATGGTAAAGAAATATGGGTAAAAGTCAGCCTCCCCCCCCCACCTAATAAAATGGAAAATCGTCGCCTATGCACCGTGTCTTATCGGAAAATTAAAATAAAATCGCGCCGAGTGGTATGGGCATCCTATTCCCAAATCCAAAAATCTTTGGGACATGTGTGGGCAAAAAACACACACATCATACGTGGGCAGAAATATGGAACCGTGGACGCGTTCTTTGAAACACCACAGGAGACCAGAGAACACTCCATGGCCCCATTAAGAAGTGACAACTTCACACTCGTCCCAAGCTATTGTGGCCAGAAACTTGTGAAGATCAGGGTGACCCACGTTCCACCAGCCATCGAAATTCCCTGGTTAATGGCTGCCGTCCTCGCCGGCATCGAGGCCAACACCAAGATAATTGAAATAGCGAAAGAAAAGCAGGAGAACTGGTCCGGATCTGGGATGGAGCTCCTGATCCAAGCGGACCATAAAAGCATTGAAGAGATCCCAGAGGTAATAGATCTCACTGACGGCAGCCACCTCACCGTAATCGTCGAGGGCAGAAGGGTAGGTGTGTCGTTTGTGGTGAAGGAACCCACCTAAGGGCTTTCTACCCTCAGGCTAAAAGGTTGAGGCCACCTCTCTTACCCACCCCAGTGACTCAACCAGCAACACCACTAGCAGCAGAAATGGCAGCAACAACTGTAGCAGCAACAACAGAAGCAACTGTAACAGCAACAAGCCCAGCAACAGTAGTAAAACCAACACCACCACTACCCAACGCCCCAGAACTGGCACCAGCGCCTACACCATCCACCACGCCACAACCAAAATCAACGCCTGTGGAGAATTTTCCACTCCCCTGCTTATCGCAACTGGAGACAGATTGTGACGACGAGGAGTGGGAAACGGTATCAGGAAAAAGAAATCAAAAAAGAAAAGAATTCTCTTCCTTCCCCCTCCAAAAACAAAATACAGAGAGAAACAAATAAATTATCAAACAAAAAAGTTAGGACAGATATGCCACACCATCCACACCAACATCACCAACCCCATCACCATCATTAACCCCAACACCACCATCACCAACACCACAAAAGTCACCAAAAAGCGTAACAGAAACAAACCCACAACAAACCCAAACAAAACAAAACAACCAAAACGATACACACTACACAGCATTAAATTTGAGATTGGTAGTATCGGTAGAGGGTCGGCCGCCATGCTTTCTAGCATAGTTACGTCCCTTTACGATCTGAGTTCAAATCCCGCCGAGGTTGACTTTGCCTTTCATCCTTACGGGGTCGATAAAATAAAGTACCAGTGAGGCACTGGGTAGTTGCTGGCCTTATGCCTAAAGTAGAAACAATTAAATTTGAACAACAACCAATTATTACAATACATCCAACACAACACCAGCATCACAGAAAAAGACTACACAACAACCCAAAAGTTCACACCATCTCCACATATACAAATCACTCGCATCACACAGAAAACGTACACGACACTAAAACAAAAAAATCCCTAAATACATCGGAGACTTCCGACAAACACTCTCCAGGAGGATTTATAAGGACATCATTCCGGGGGAGGCCACAAGCAGTGAAAATGATGGAGAAACCATCCTTCCTCTACGAAAAGTAAGGTAAGTGGTCTTTCCCATCTTTTCCGCCCTATTTCAACATGACCTCACTCAGAATAAGCAGCATAAATGCGCGTGGCTTGTGATCGTAATGGAAGCAGGGCCACCTCCCAACGACCTCAGGTCACTAAACATAGATGTAGTGGCCATCAGCGAGACAAGAATCTCCGAAGCACGGGCCTTCGCACCGATCTTCGGCGGCTACGATGTGTACGCATCCCCCAGCCGTCCGGAAGTTGCTGTGCAACTCCAGAAGTTGCTGTGCTTTTTCGGAGAGGTTTGGATCTCACCATAGGGGCCAAATTCCTGGTCCCAGAATGTAACTTGGTGGTGAACTTTCTTGGAACGTCCCGCTCTTTAGTGTTAGTGGCCGACTGGAACGGGATCTAGATGCACGCTGGGACTGTGTGGGATTAGCGGCTAGAGGAGGAGGGTGCAAGAGCCTCACCAACCTGCTCAGGCGTTTTGAACTGTCTGACAGGTACCGATTGGATTTCCCGAATGTGCCAATGTGGACTTGGACAAATCGCATTGGGTCATCCACATCATATCTAGATAGAGTATTTTGTAGCCTTACCACCTCCAACCCCCACACCTAATAAAATCGAGCAACGTCGCCTATGCTCCGTGTCATATCGGACAATTAACATAAAATCGCGCCGAGTGGAACGGGCATCCGAGTCCCAAATCCAAATAGCTTTGGGACATGTGTGGGCAAAAAAAACCCACCTCACATGTGGGCAGAAGTATGGAACCGTGGACGTGTTCTTTGAAACACCACAGGAGGCTAGAGAACACACCATGGCCCCATTAAAAGTGACGACTTCACACTCGTCCCAAACTATTGTGGCCAGAGACTTGTGAAGATCAGGGTGACCCACGTTCCACCAGCCATCGAAATTCCCTGGCTAATGGCTGCCGTACTCCAAAACAAAATACAGAGGGAAACAAATAAATTATCAAACAAAAAAGTTAAGACAGATATGCCACCAGCATCACCAACCCCAACACCACAAACACCAAAACCATCACCATCATTAACCCAACACCACCATCACCAACACCACAAAAGTCACCAAAAAAGCGTAGCAGGAACAAACCCACAACAAACGCAAACAAAACAAAACAACCAACACGATACACACTACACAGCATTAAATTTGGATTGGCAGTATAGGTAGAGGGTCGGACGCCATGCTTTCCAGCATAGTTACGTCCCTTTACGATCTGGGTTTAAATCCCGCCGAGGTTGACTTTGCCTTTCCTCCTTACGGGGTCGATAAAATAAAGTACCAGTAATGCACTGGGTAATTGCTGGCCTTGTGCCTAAAGTAGAAACAATTAAATTTGATAACAACCGGTGGATTGGCAGTATCGGTAGAGGGTCGGACGCCATGCTTTGACGCATAGAGTTACGGCCCTTATCATTGTGAGTTCAAATCCCGCCGAGGTTAACTTAGCCATTCATCCTTACGGGGTCGATAAAATAAAGTACCAGTAATGTACTGGGTTATTGCTGGTCTTGTGCCAAAGGTAGAAACAATTAAATTTGAATAACAACCAATTATTACACTACATGCAACACAACACCAGCATCACAGAAAAAGTCTACACAACAACCCCAAAATTCACACCACCTCCACACATACAAATCACTCGCATCACACAGAAAACGTACACGACACTAAAACAAACATTCCCCAAAGACATCGGAGACTTCCAACAAACACTCTCCAGGAGGATTTATAAGGACATCCTTCCGGAGGAGGCCACAAGCACTGAAAATGATGGACAAACCATCCTTCCTCTACGAAAAGTACGGTAAGTGGTCTTTCCCATCTTTTCCACTCTATTTTAAACATGACCTCACTCAGAATAAACAGCATAAATGCGCGTGGCTTGGGGTCGTCATGGAAGGAGGGCCACCTGCTCAACGACCTCAGGTCACTAAACAGATGTAGTGGCCACCAGCGAGAGCAGAATCTCCGAAGCACGGATCTTCGGCGGGTACGATGTGTATGCATCTCCCAGCCGTGCTGGATCGGGGGGAAGAGTTCCTGTGCTTTTTCGGAGAGGTTTGGATCTCGCTATACGGGCCATCTTCCAGGACCTAGAGGGTAAGTTGGTGGTGCTGGACGTGACCAGCGGAGACGGCCAAGCTTTCAGGCTAGTGGCCGTCTATGCGGCGACAGGAGCAGGGCGGCCTGATTTCTTCCGGCGTCTGGAGACCTTTCTTGGAACGTCCCGCTCTTTAGTGTTAGTGGGCGACTGGAACGGGATGTTAGATGCACGCTGTAACTGTGTGGGATTAGCGGATAGGGGTGGAAGGTGCAAGAGCCTCACCAACTTGCTCAGGCGTTTTGAACTGTCTGACAGGTACCGATTGGATTTCCCGAATGTGCCAATGTGGACTTGGACAAATCGCATAGGGTCATCCAGATCATATCTAGATAGAGTATTTTGTAGGGAAATAGATAGGTCTAGCATAGGCTGACCACAATTCAAGATAGTCATCTACACGGACCATAAATTCGTGATCTGTGTGCTTGACTTAGATAGGCTTCATAAACGATGACCCGGCTATTGGGAGCTAAACGCGTCCTTACCAGCGCGCAAGGTCTACAGAGACCGGATTAGCGAACTAGTTAAGCGGGCGTTGACGGGGGCCATCGTCAACAACAAGTGGTGGTTTGCTCTGAAAAGAGCGATTAGAATAGAATCGATTAGGTTTAGTAAGGCTTTAGCAATAGAGAAAAATAGAGCAGACGGAGAAATAGTTAGAAAATTAGACGAGGCGCTTAGCAAAGGCATTGCGACCGACGTGCTTGCGGCGAAATTGGCGCTTGAACAATTTTTCAATGCAAAGGACGAAGGCTGCGTTGTCAGAGCTAGGGTGCGTGCTCTCAGACACGAGGGGACGAAAGCCGTTCAATGGGCCCGAGTGGCGGAGTCGCGTCGTGGCAACAAAGCCACGATCCGGTCTTTGGTGGACCACAACGGGCGCATGCTACTCGATCCTGGGCAAATGTGTGAAGATTTTCAGCGACACTTCGCTCAGCTGTTCGAGGGCAGCGGTGAGCCGGGTCGAGCGATGGACTTTAGGGTCTACCTCGACGGACTGCCGCGGCTCCCGGCCACTGACGCGGAGTGTTGCTAAAGGCCGATAACAGCCGCTGATATACGGGAGGCAATGACTGGCTGCACAAGGGGTAAATCGCCTGGTTTGGATGGTCTTCCCTATGAACTTTACGTACAGATGCCAGACTTGTTCGGAGACCTCCTGGCGGACGTCTACTGCAAATGGCAACAGAACGGGACAATTCCCAGCTCTGTGAGCCGAGGAGCGGTGGCACTTCTAAGAAAGGATCCGTACAAGGGGGATAACATAGATAATTTCAGGCCCATAACTCTGCTAAACACAGAGTTCAAGATTTTGGCCAAGGTGCTAGCAAAGAGGTTGGCGCTTGTCATTGGTGGTATGGTGGGAGAAGTGCAGACATGCGACATTCCCGACAGATCCATCCACGACAACCTCCACCTCATGCGATACATCGTAGAGAGGGTAGCTAGGGAACCTGGCACGGGTGGGTCCTTGATCAATTTAGGTCAGTCAAAAGCTTTCGATAGGGTCGACTATCGTTACCTAGCGGCAGTCCTGAGGGCGGCTGGCTTTGGGCCCATCTTCAGAGGCTGGATCGCTGCCATGCAGAGCGACATCTGCTCTGTGGTGAGAGTGAACGGTCACCTTTCGGAACCGTTCAATATCATGCGCTCGGTCCGCCAAGGATGTCCCCTCTCGTCCCTCTTGTACGTATTGACTCTCGAGCCATTACTGCACAAACTGGAGACGTTAAGGGGCTTCCCGCGCGAACTGGGATGCGGAAGATCCGTGTCAGCATATGCGGACGATGTGACCGTAGTGGTGTCGAACGCCAAACACATCGAGGCGATCGGCACCACACTAAGAGAATACGAAGCGGTGACAGGAGCAATGATGAACCAGGAAAAGTCAGTGGGCCTGCAGCTCGGCACCTGGAGAGGCAGGTCCATGCCGTCCAACAGCGACGTCGGACGCTGGACGGACGGACCGGTTAAATTGCTAGGGGTTTGGTTCGGTCCGGACCTCCAGACTGACAAAACCTGGGACGAGGTGACGAGCAGGCTGGCTTTTCTCACCCAGAAATGGGCGTAGAGGAAGATCTCCCTGAAAGATCGAGCGGAGGTGGCTAACGCGTACATCGCGTCTGTCATCTGCTACCGCCTGACCGCCGTACCTTGTCCTAAGCCCCGCCTGACTGCGCTGGGGCGTTTGCTCTTTCGCTTTTTGTGGAAGGGACGCGCTCCGATGGTCAGGCGGTCCATCTGTTATCAACACCCGCTACTGGAAGGCTGGGCATGCAGTGGCTGATGATGCGCAGACACGCGCTCAGGCTACGACATCTCCACTTCTTCCTCGACGGTGGTCAGGTGTGGTCGCCTTTTGCTAGACACGCATTTCCCCAGCTCTTTTCCTTGACGGAGCTGCAGTCCTGGGTCAAGCGAAGACCGAGAGGTAGCGCCTGGAGACTGGAATGTCTTCAGGCGTTCTCACCCCTCGACCAATCGGGCACTGTGATCGATGGAAACTCCACCTCGGCGTTCTATAGGGGATTAGTGGAGGGTAAGAGCGACGACGTACTTGGAGAAACTCTAGGCGTCGACGAAAATCAACTAGCCAATCTCTACGGAAGAACTTTCGGGCCTGGGCCTATGAAGAAATCTCTGGCCTGGCAGTGCTACCGAGGAGCCTTGCCAGTTCGAGATAAACTCTACAGGCATGGAGGTGCCGTCAGCCGAGGATGTCCGAGATGCGCGCAGGGCGACGAGACCGTCCTGTACGCACTCGTCCAGTGTCTGAATATTGCTGACTTGTGGGTTTATGTCGAACACCTGCTGTCGCGTGTAGGACGGATCCGGCTATCATCTGAGTCCATCGTGAGGATTGCCCCGCCCTCTGCTTTAGCCGGGAAGGTCAGGCAGGTTTTATCTGTCTGGTGGCCATGTCGAAAGAGATAGTATGGTGGCCACGTTTGAAAGGGCTGAAGACGAGCACTTACCTCTTCGGTGATGCCCTGATTGACTTTTTCAAATTTCATTTGAAAAGGAAAATCAGAGTAGAGAAGGAAGTGCTCTCTTCCCAGCATTTTGTTGATAGATGGGTGAGAGGAGCAAGTGAATGGGCCTACTCTGAGTATGTATCTGTAAATTAAAGGTGGAAAACTGGGAGAGGGCACTTGCCTTGGTGGTCAGGGTCACTGTGGCCTTTTACTGGGCTTTCTTCACAAATGTCCCTCCGAAGTCTCACCCCTATTGGGGAATTTTTCATTGTCATCTTTTGTTCCTCTGTTTCTTTTTTTTATACGCAGAAATGCCCATTTGTACCGTCCTGTATTGTCCTGCACTGTCCTTAATGTCTACTTTATGTAAACCCTTGAGGTTAATAAAGAAATCATTAATATTATTATTATTATTATTATTATTATTATTCCTTGAATCTCAGTCATTGATGTTGGTTAACTGGAAAGTCCGTTGGATTGAATATCAAGCCACTACCTGCAGCCTCAGATATTCAGGACGTATCGGAGGGTTCTTGCTGTTCCAAGCAAGCATGTCTTTTGAAGCGTTCCAAAAAGCGCGAAGGGGCCGATTTTCTTTAACCATCCCTGGAAACTTTTGGAGATAGTCCCCAGTGCGCCTATGACAATCGGGATCACTTTGACTTCATGGCAGTTCCAAATCCTTTTCACCTCCCACTTTAGGTCCTGGTATCGGTTAATTTTCTCCCTCTCCTTCTCTTGCACTCTCGTGTCGAACGGGCAGGCCACATCCACAATCAGACACGATCTTTTTTCTTTGTCCACAACCACCAGGTCAGGTCTATTGTGTTCCAGTATTTTGTCCGTCTGTATCCTAAAATCCCACAGCACCTTCACCTGATTGTTCTCCATCACCGCCTCTGGCCTATGCTCATACCATTTCTCAGAATGTGGTAAATTGTTTACTTTGCACAGGTGCCAGTGGATCACCCTGCCCATCACATCGTGTCTCCAGCCCTTATAGTGGGTCTGGGCTAGGTGTTTACACTCGGACACAATGTGAGCCACAGTCTCCTCTCTCTCTCCACAGATCCTGCACAGTGGGCTAGCCTCCTCCTTGTAAATATGGTGCTTCAACCACTTCGTTTTGAGGGCCTGCTCTTGCGCAGCCATTAGCATTCCTTCTGTAGCGTTTTGAGGTCTCCTCTTCTCAACCAGTTCCATGTCTGTGGATCTCTAAATTCAGTTTTCTCAAAGAAGGTACTATGAAGGGATTTTCCCTTAAGGCTGCTCTTCCTCCTTGATGTTATTTCCTCCTTGGACATCCCCTGGCCTACTGTCCCCTCCTTCAGTACAGTTCTGAGCATTGGCTCCTTACTATAGGTCACGTATTTGTATCGGTTGTTTTTCTCCATCTGAACACAGTCCTCTATGCTGATAAGACCTCTTCCACCCTCAGATCTCCTTAGGTAGAGTCTATCGACATCACTCCTCTTGTGGAATATGTTGTAGATAGTCAATAGCTTCCTAGTCTTCCTATCCATTTCTTTTTGTTCAGCAACATTCCATCTCAGAATTCCCGCACTGTACCTAATAATAGACACAGCTCGGGAATTTACTGCGCTTATGGCATTTCTGCTGTTCAGATGTGACTTCAATACGCTCCTTACTCTCCGAATGTATTCAGTTCTTAACAATTCCTTCATTTTTTTGTTCTTTATGCCATCAGCCTCCAGAACGCCCAAATACTTGTATCCTTCCTCAGAGTCAATTTCCTTTATTATTTCACCTGTTGGTATCTGGATCCCGTTACTTCTGCTCAACCTACCCCTCCTCATCACAATGACTCCACATTTACCAATACCAAACTGCATACATATATCATTGCTGAAAATACGGACAGTGTCAACAAGCACATCCAACTCCTTCTCACTTTTCCCGAAGAGCTTAAGATCGTCCATGAAGAGGAGGTGATTGATGGTAAGCTCTCCCCTTCCCAACTTGTATCCTGCTCTCACTTTTCGCAGCATAATGGTCAAGGGCATCAGGGCAAGGACAAACAACAGAGGGGACAGGCTATCTCCCTGGAAGATACCTCTCTTGATCTTCACGCTTCCCAAGGATACTCCAGTTGATGTCAACTCTGTCTCCCAGGACCCCCTACTCCTGCCCAGCAACTGTCTGATGTTGTCTGCCACCCTGAAGATCTCCAGGCTTTTGGTGATCCAAGAATGAGGCACCATGCCAAATGCCTTTCTGTAGTCTATCCATCCCATGGCAAGATCAGTGTGTCTCCTCCTGCAATTCCCCATTACCATCTTATCAATAAGTAACTGGTCCTTTGTACCACGTGACTTCTTTCGGCATCCTTTCTGTTCGTCCGGTAACAAGTTGTTTGTGTGGAGGTGATGGTAGATTTCCTCAGACACAATGCTCGTCAACAGTTTCCACATTACGGACAGACATTATTATTAT